>PVKU01001006.1:0-357223 GCA_004027475.1 Anoura caudifer | reverse complement strand
GGGGAAGAAGAAGAGCAACAAGTGGAAAACTTATTTGAACAAATAATAAAGGAGAACTTCCCCAATCTGGCAAAGGAAATAGACTTCCAGGAAGTCCAGGAAACTCAGAGAGTCCCAAAGAAGGTGGACCCAAGGAGGAACACACCAAGGCACATCAGAATTACATTAGCCAAGATTAAAGTGAAGGAGAGAATTCTAGAAGCAGCAAGGGATAAGGGCAGAGTCACTTACAAAGGAGTTCCCATCAGACCGTCAGCTGATTTCTCAAAAGAGAACTTCCAGGCAAGAAGGGGCTGGAAAGCAGTATTCCAAGTCATGAAAGTCAAGGACCTACATCCAAGATTGCTCTATCCAGCAAAGCTTTCATTTAGAATGGAAGGGAAGATAAAGCGCTTCTCAGATAAGGTCAAGTTAAAGGAATTCATTGTCAACCAAGCCCTTTATTATATGAAATGTTAAAAGGACTTATCTAAGAAAAAGAAGATAAAAAATAGGACAGTAAAAAGACAGCAAACTCACAGATATTAACAACCACACCTAAAACAAAAGCAAACTAAGCAAACAGCTAGAGCAGGAGGAGAAACACAGAAATGGAGATCACATGGAGGGTTTGCAACAGGGGAGTGGGAGGAAGAGAGAGGGAGAAAACATACAGAGAATAAGTAGCATTGATGGTGGGTAGAAAATAGACAGGGGGAAGGCACGAATAGTATGGGAAAAGTAGAAGCTAAAGAATTTATGAAACATGGACATGAACTAAAGGGGGGAATGTGGGTGGGAGAGGGTGTGCAGGGTGGAAGGGAATGATGGGGGAGAAATGGGACAACTGTAATAGCATTATCAATAAAATATAATTTAAAAAATAAAAAATAAAATAAAACAAATATTAGTGTACAGTCTTTACATAAATCTACCTCTTCAACCAGACTGTCATGTTTGTCTTTAAAGTCTTCAGTAACATCCAGTGTTAAGATAGGCACTTCTTGTAGATAATCAAAGTTGGTTCTGTTCAAACAGAGATGAACAACACAATTAGCAAAAGCAATATATATGAGAAACACTAAAAACTCATTATTATATCACTGAAAAATCAATCACTGTTAGTGTACAAGTACTTCATCTGATAGCCCCTTCATTCTCACCTAGATTTACTTACACATCTAAAAATCTCAGTTATAAAATATATAAAGCTAGGCCTTATGACATGTAATACTCCTCAAAAAAACAAACTCATACCATAAAGTAGGAAGAATGTTTGCATTTTAATGCTGAGAAAACTGAAGTTCAAGGAGGCCACTCTGAGACTCAAAGATCGTACAAGGTCACACATGAGTAAGACTGGATTTTAACCAAAAACTGACTAGTGACAAAGTCCATACTCTTATCAGCTATACTGTACTACCTCCCAAGTCTTGATCTAAGAAACAACTTTGAAATAGCAGATCTTAAAATATTCTTTGAAAAACAGACCTAAATAATATACATAGATATATTTCCTACTTTATTACTTAATGTGAAATTCCATATATTGTGCTATCATTAACAGTAGGGGAGATTAGCTATAAAATCTTTAAGAAAATGGATCTCAATTGAAATAAAAGAATCAAAATCTACACCTAATTCTGACACAGTCTACAATAGTAATAAATAAATTGATTGAAAATAAAAACTTGTACGCACTGCACGTTTTTAAATAAAATTTGATAATGGCATTAAAATCAAGTAGTAAATAAGAAGTCTTACTTTAATGTTCTATGCAGGAGCCAGCTTTCATGCTTATAGTGAAGCTTCTCTAAATATTCAAGAGGAATGTCTTGTTCTTCCTTTCTTCCCCGTAAATATATTCTGCTCAAGCATTTCTAAAAGTAAGCAATAAGATGAGGGGGATAAGTATTCCTTTCTGATGCTATTAAAATTTGCTTCTTTACATGTCTCTTTAGTCACATGAGCCAAAATCTCTATTCCTTCTAGAAAGTGGAAGTAGTTCCCTTTCCCCTCCCAGTACTTTTCACACCATTTACTGGCTCTAAACAATACAGTACTTTCAAAAATAAGTATATAAATTTCTGGCATCTATGTTAGAAATATACTGTCTAAAAAAAGTTTGGTAAAAATAAAGAAAGTTCAGCATAAAACTGTGCTTCTATTTTAAATTCTCTTTTCAAATAATTAAATGATCCTCTAATCGAAATATACCAAAATAATTAATGAAGTAAAATAGTTTTGTATTAGGCTTTAAGATATTGACTATGAATGTTTCTAACAATGAAATTATTACTATTCTTATGTTCTTCTATATTTGCATTTACTATTTTCGTAATTAAAAAATTCTTTTCTAAAATAAAAGCAAATTTCAAAATTATTATTGTTAAATTCTGGTTTACTTGATATTAGAACAAAATCATCACTTGAACTCAGAAACCTAGTTTCTTTGAAAATTCAGCTTCAACATATTACAGCCTTCTTTCAGGCTATAAGTCATAACATTTACATTCATCCGAACCTGTTTGTCATAGAAGTAGAAATAAAAAACAGAGAAAAATGGGAATGCAAATGCCAAAACCACAAGTTTCTTAGTAACTGTGAGCTCTCATTTAGATTAGTTTTATGAAAGGCATCCACTTGGTCTTCCTAGATTCATTACATAATGGCCTATCTAAACAATAGCTATGTCACAACTTATCATGAAAAAGCACATTTTCAAGTAAGCTCCCTTAACTGAAAATGGTAAGGGTCCACTAAGTCTTTTCTCTTCTGTAGCTGCTACTGTCCACCCATTTCAAGCCCAAATCATGAAAGACATGCTCCATCAACTATGCCATTCATTCAGCAAATATTTACTGAGCTCCTATTCTGTACTCAAGCCTTATTCTAGGCACTGGACATTCAACAGTAATTAAAATACCCAAAGTCCCACCTCATGAAGCCTATATTCTAGAAGTTGCTTGAGCAAGTTTCTTAATCTAGATGTGATCTACATATCTTAATCTAGATGTCTCTTATTGACCCTGCAGAAGTTAAAAAATAATAAAGAACAGAACACAAGAAGAACAGAGAAGGACCTAAACAGACAACTTGCTAAATCTGGGCTTCCAGTTTGCTGAGAAAATAGAATGCTTCTATCTACACAATTCTGAGTTTCTAAGTCAGAAGTGGGAAGCTAGAGGCTGGGGAGTGAGGTTCAACTAAATTGCCTTCACTGCATAACACTGAAAAGATTTCTAAATATTACTTTAAATTTTCAAAGGGACAAATATTTGTCTCACCTCTGGAGTAGCTCGAAGATAAATGATTCCATCCAGTTCAAGGCTTTGGCCAAACTGGTTATTCATCCAATCATGCCAGTCTTGATAAATTGTCCACTCCGTTTCATTCATACAATCAGATTCATACAAATTAGATGCAAAAATATACCTGAAAGAGAGCCTACATCAACACACAAATTCTTTCCAAAAAGCACAGAGAAACAGAAAAGAAAAAATGGATCTACTAAATGGAATGTTAGATAATGCTTTGGACAGCAGAAGAAACAATAGACTATCTTAGACTATAGAAAGCTATGTTCTTGGCCAGTGCTTCTCAAAATGTGGTGTAAGGACCCCTGGTAGACCCCAAGACTCTTCCAGGGGTTCTGTGAGAGGCCAGATCACTTTATATACTATACTTCAACCAAATAAATATATTCAACAGATTGAATATAGAAGCATTAATGAGAACTCAGCCTTCTTCTATTAAATCAGATATTAAAGAGATTCACAAAAACATGAAATGCTGCTATTCTCACTAATTTTTTGTTTTGAAATATAATTTTCACTATTATTTATGTTTACATGTAATGGGTTTATTACTGTCAATTTTAAGTAATTTTTTCCTATTTTTCAATTTTAATTTATAATAAAATAAATATGAATAAGACACCAAGTTCTCTGGGCTTCTCAATAATTATTAAGAATGAAAAGAATGAACCTTTCTTATTATTTGATTCCAAGAAAACAGAAAAAAAATTCCAGTCTTAAGCCAAGGTTCCAAACTAATAAGTACAAGTCACTTATATATACCTGTCACTGTATACAGATCGCTCAAAATATACTACAGGTTTCTCCATGTCTTTGAGTTTGCCATTCAGAGCAGCAAGCTGAGCTCGTATTCGACTGAGGCAGGCATATGACTGGAAGGTAAAAGACCATCGCTCGGGTTTCTCATACATCATCTGAAGAACATTCCCACCACTTTTCTGAGATGTTGTCAATTCCTATTTTGAATTTGGGGAAAAAAAAAAAAAAAAAAAAAGCAAAGTTAATACTCAATAGGCTTAATTTCTTTAAAAGCTCAAAAAGAGAAGCTGGATAAATAAATGCATCATGATTAACAAAATCAAAATGAGTAAGTCTTCTTCTTCCTTCTCTTTTCCACTACATTTTTCAGGTTACCTGAGTCTTGGAAGACTCTGAAAAGCTAGCTTAACCACCAATTCCTTAGATCTTTTTCATAAGAAGTCACAAACAGCCCATGGCATAAATTATTTGTCTGGCCCAAATAGGACTCATAAAAAATATAAATTTGTTGTCAACATCTAAAAGCTAAATAATTTCATATAATATATCTGGATGTATATTTTCATTATAAAAATGGAAGAAACCAAGCAATACTGTGCCTGTATTTCCTCTTGGTAAATATCAGCTATAGCAAAGTCACACATGCTTTCCAGTTCATAAGCACCACCATTCCCTGTTGAGACTCAAAAGGCCTGATTTATTTGTTTAGATGCCCCTCTCAGTATTTGAATCTGTGACCCTAATCTTCTAATAAAACAGAATAGACCCTCACCAAAATTTGATTCAATAGTCACAATGCAGTATTTTCAGCATTATATAAGAAAAAAATGTAAAATAAAAAATCTAGTAAAATCTCTGTAATCTTACAACTGAATTGGAAACAGCATCAAGAAATTATTATTTTTCATGATTTTTCTTTTTATTTTTTTATCAATTATTTTTCTTTCTACATAGTTTCCCTAGCTCTGTCAACTAAAAGGTCTACAGAAATAAACATAACATGACAACCCTGTAGAAATAACTGGAACTGCCACGCAGATTACAATCTCTAAGTATCATTTTCCACTAAATTAGGGTCACCATATCTGATTCCAGGCCTGGGGAAGGAAATGTACAAAATGAGCTTAACACATATTGTTTTGGGAAACAAAGAAACTATCAAACATTACCGAGGTTGTGCCAAAGGCAAAGGAGCCAATGTGAAGGGGCTTCCAGTGGTTAAAACACAGGGCACAAAAGGAATAATAAATGAGAGGCAAAAATCCGTAAGTTCATAATACTAAAGAAAACCAGAAAAAGGAAACAAACTCTCCAGTCATCTTTGAAAGTCACTAGGGCACCAATTATTCTGAAAATTTGTAGATAAAAAAATGTGTGTGTGTATGTGCGTGTATAATCTCAAACATTTTACTCTGGCCATTTCTGTACAAATACTATTTCAGGTTAATGAAGTAATGAATGAAGCTAAAATCTCTACTGAAGAATCTCAACTAATACATTCAGAAGACTTGGAAAAAATATCTTTTGCAACATCTTAATGATATATTGGATTGGGCTAACAATTAGCAATAGATGCTACAATCATTAGAGAAAAGCTGATCGAAAGTTTTATAATGTGTAAATTAAACTGAACAGATTGATCATTTCAACATCACAAAAGATATTCTCTAGATAAAATTGAAGGAAAATATACATTACCATCTAAGAAGTCTTACAAAAAAAAGAACAGAAACTAAATCTAATCAAGTCTGTAAAGATCTAACTATAAATTTATAGGAAATACAGAGAATTGAGAAACATGTTAAATTATACCACAGAGACACACTCAGCCAAAACCAGAATGAGGGGAATTGTACAAGGGCAAACGAACCAGTTTCTTTAACTAAAACTGCAAAGAAAAAAGAGGAAGAGGGAACAATAGGTTAAAATTTAAAAGACAAATTAACCAAATATAACTTGTGAATTTTGTGACTCATCAACAAAGGTAAAAACAATTATGAGACAATAGGGAAATAACACAGACTGGATATGATGGTACAAAAGAATAATCTTTTAGATAGCTTTAAACAACCTTTATTTCTAGAATTCTTTTTATTGAGCCTTTAATTTCTACAGATGAAGTAATTTATTATTGATAACAGAGGTTCTCAAAGTATAGTAGGGGAACCCCTAGGGCAGGGTGTCCAACCTGTGGTCCACAGGGTACATTCAGCCCAGGATGGCTGTAAAAGTGGCCCAACACAAAATTTACTGTGTAAGGCACAGTAAGTTTACTGTCTTAGTAAATTTACTTAAAACATTATGAGGTATTTTTTGTGATTACATGTCACAATGTATTTAATGTGTGGCCTTTTCTTCTGCCAGTGTGGCATAGAAGTCAAAAGGTTGGACACCCCTACCCTAGGGAGTCTCTGAGATCCTGGCAGGGAGTCTGTAAGCAAACAAAAACTATTGTTATAATAAATGTACCTTTTTCCATTCTCATTGTCTCATGAATGCATAGTCGTTTTCCAGAAACTACATGACACATATACTCCAGCAGTTCAAATGCAAAAGTATTGCCAGTGGTATTAAGGTAATTATTGATGAGAAAGCCGGAGCAAAGGGAGTTCGACATTGAGTTTAATAAACTGAGGAACATAAGCCTGCTTGCTTGGCCAGGAAGCTACAGCTTCACACTGCAGGGCATTACAGTATTTATCTTCCCACAAGATTAACACTCTTCCCTTCCCTATTCCAGTATAGGGCTATCGAGGGGCACAGAGGGAGCTGCTGGACCAAAGAGGCCTGTCAGTCTAGCATGGGGAGAGAAGGGATTGTTTAGGAGGCGGACCCCTCCAATGTCCATGAAAGTCTGGAAAGTTGATTGGTTCTTTTGAAAAAGCACCTGGTCTGTCCCACAGCCAAACTAATATAATCCTAGGGGAAAGAAGAGGCTCTCCCTCACTTAGAAACCCATACTTGCCTGCTGGGCTCACATGTTTTCTCTCCATAGCCCTGTGGCCCTAGCAGCCTCCTGGCAAGCAGCCACAAAGACTCTGCCACCGGAGCAGATGGGAACAAGCTTAATTACCTGGGTGACGACTGAGGTTGATTAGCAGTTATCTGCGGGCTCCAAAAGGACTAAACTAGCATGTGCGCTCTCGGGCGCGCTCTCTTGCTCATGACCAGCACTCATCCCATGCACATGCATGGCCTCTCTCCATAGCCATGTGGCCCTAGCAGCCACATGGCCCATGGCCCTGCAAACCCCACACAGAGGCTCTAGGAGGGAACCTGAATACCACAGCACAGCAATGGGCTGCAGCATGAATGGTAGTTTAGCATTTGCACATGCTAAACTAGACAGATGCTGGTCTGAACTATAATTTAAAATGGAACAGAATCTCTGGACACTGGCTTTTGCTGAGAACAAAACTGGACTTTTTCCATGGCAAAACAGATGAAGATGGAACATTATGAAGTCAGGTGAGGAACCCCACTAATTTTATATCAATAAAGTGTACTACAGGCCCTGGCTGGTGTGGCTCAGTTGGTTGGAGCATCATCCAACCAACTGAAAGGTTGAGGGTTCAGTTTCTAGTCAGGGCACTTGCTAAAGTTGTGGGTTCCAACCTCAGTCCGTGAGCATATGGGAAGCAACCAATCAATGCCTCTCTCATGCATCAATATTTGTCTCTCCCTTCCTCTCTCTAAAAAAATAATGAAAAAGTGAGGATATCCTTGGGTGAGGATAAAAAAAAATTAAAGTTTACCACAAAAACTTGTGTCCTCCTGTGTGGGTCTCAGGAAATTCTTTTCCTCACCAAACCACAAGAACTTGTTTTCCACCAATTACAGAAGCAGATATGAGAATTCAGCGTTTACTATTTAGTCAAACCTTAATACTTGCACAATATAAAACAATGTTTTTTCACTAAATTTTTTGGTTTTGGATAAGTTATTTTTCATAAAAATATTTATATTAATATTCAATAGATTATTGTGATTTTTAAATGAATTAACTGAAAAACTTTAAAGTTTCAAGTTCAATTTCTAATGTAGTAAATATTGATAGATCTGACATAAAAGCTCTTTGGTTCCTCAATAACAAGAAAATAAGTTGTTTAGTTAAGTAACTTTACCTTTTAAATGGTGCTATCTTGTGTCTTAAAATAATTAAGGGCTCACAAAATTTATCTATTCAATAAGCGGTTTCCCTCCTAAAAATGTCACATATACAGTATCTGCTTCAAATATCTTTATTACATAAGTATAATATAGTTAACATATTCTGATAAACCTAAATGATTTAGAAAAATACCCAATTAAATCCCTAATTTAAAGTACTGATTGGCCAGTAAGTCCATTTAGTTTTTCCATAAAATAAAAAAACACATTTTTCATTTTCACCAATAATTTTGATTTGGACATTTTGAGTATGTCTGCTTTCTCCCATGTGGTATAATGCTGATTGTTCTAAATTAACATCTCAATGTGATCACTATCAACTTCAATTTGTCTACCTAAACATGGAGCATCATGCAGAGAGAAATCTCCAGCATAAAACCTCGCAATCCACTTTGGACACGTTCATAATATGCCAAAAATGTTGCGTATTTTCTTTCATCTTCAATATTAAAATGGCTGCACAAAAGGTCACCAATTTTGCCTTGGCTGGTGTGGTTCAGTGGACTGACTGACCTGCAAAACTAAGGGTTGCCGGTTCAATTCCCAGTCAGGGCACATGTCTGGGTTTCCAGCCAGATCACCGGTAGGGGGCACATGAGATGCAACCACACATTGATGTTTCTCTCCCTCTCTTTCTCTTTCCCTTCCCCTCTCTCTAAAAATAAATAAAATCTTTAAAAAAATTTTTTTTTAATTCACCAATTTTGATGTTTGTTTTAAAATGCATGCTGACATGACAACTGTCACAATACAATCTAACAAAAATTGTTTCAAATGAAGTTAAAGACAACTAAGTGCTACTAGAGCCATCTTGCAGAAAAAAACAAAGAAACAAATTTTTGGCCATCCCAATATTATAAAAGTGGAACTGATGCAGACACGGGCTAGCAGTGTCCACGTCATTATGGATGAAATGAAACATATACACAGACTACCGAGTTCAGTGGAGGAAAAAGGACATTATGGCTTTTCTCTCAAGGGGAGTAAAAAGTCGTGGCACCCCCCATGACAGGCCTTTATTTTATTTCTGTTCACATTACAAGATGGTCCTCACTCACTATGCACAGGTTGGCTGTGGTTACCTTTTACAGACAACAAAGGAGCCAATGCCCCTAGTCACATCACTGAAGAAGGGTATTAGCAAATGAAAAGGGGAAAAGCGGTTGAGCCCGTTACACTGGTCCCTACAAGGTACTTACAGGGTGAGGGGGTTTTAGCAAAGAGCAAGCCTCAAAAGAGCCTAGGTATATTGCAAATCTGATTATCCATGAGGAAACCTATCTGTGGGCATGGGTCCTGTGCATCTCCGAGTGGGAGCTGGGCCCACGCCACGCAGAAGGGTGTACTACATGGAACCTAATCAATATAATCACTGAATTTTAAAAATATGCATTAAGGTTATTTCAAACTATAATGTTCTCTGGAGAAAATAAAACTAAGCCAACTTCTTGATAATAGATTAAGTGGTAATTTATATTAATCATCTTCCCTGTAAATGAGAAAAAAAGGCAAATGTAGATTGGAACAATAAACTGAAATGAACAAGAGGCCAATATGACTAGCTATAATTAGAAAAGAGGTGAACCAAGATCCTGAAGAATATGTATATACAGACTTGTTCATCAGTTCCATAAGTACTAGAATGAGGATCAACTACAGGGAGAAAAAGTAAGACAAAGATCATATCTTAAAGAGTGCAAACAAATTCATGTTGATAAGTGTAAATGTACTCTTGTTACAACCCTAACTTCTGAAGAAAGGCAATCACACACTTCCACGTAATACTGCTTGATGTTAATGCAGGTCAAATACTCCATAAAATTAATCTTGATCTTACCCAACAAATAAAATTCTTATGTTTACCAACTGTTAACTCATTCCTCAAATGGGATTACTTCACTCTCACTCAAGCTTTTAACAAAAACATAAATACATGTTCTATAACTCTAAGTTTTTAAATTCACCTATACTACTCTCTCCCACCTCTGAAAACAGTGAAATTACGTATTTCTTATAAAATATTACAAAAAAAAAAGTTTCACTGTTTTGTTCAGATTTCTAGCCCAGCATCTACTCTGGACAGAATACTATGTGTTTACATAATTAAATAGGTAAGGTCATCTTGGGTCCTTTCCAATATTAGTATTCCTTTCACACTTAAAAACTCCTGAGATATGTAGGCCATATCTATTTGCTAATTTCTCCCCAACCACAGCCTCCACTGAAATATTTTATGTAGCCAATTTCTTATTAGATTTTTTTATAGTATGATTAAAGAAGTTTGTGCTAGGGAGATGTGCAACTTAGTAAATGAGTTTTTTAAAAAGAACCTTGGTATTCTAAATGAATATCTAATTTGTAAAATATATAGGAAAAAATTTAAGCATCCAGGCTTTCCAAATCAAAATAAGGAGGTGAACTGATAGAAGCCACTTAAATTTCTGTCATTACTGTCTTTCTTCCTTTAAGTAAAATTGATCGTACTGTGCTAGAATATATTAGAATACTTTTGATATTAGAGTTGTCAGAATAAGAAAGAAAAAACAAAACCTAGGACTCCCAGTTAAATTTGAATTTCAGATAAATAAATTTTTAGTTAATTATCTTCCAAATATTGCATGTATTTTAACTAGCAACCCTACTTAAAATACAACACCTTACTTCAGTAGTATTTCCAATACAGTGTATTTCCATTTTCCTTTTTAAATTTAATTTTCACATTAGCATGCTTTATCCTATTATTATTCCCATTTTACTGATAAAGTTCAGAAAAATCAAGATGATTGCTAAGATTACATGACTAACTAGTAGTGAAAGTACAGCTTATAAATACTCAGATAATAAAATTTTATTGCAACAGCATATGATGTAACTGAAATTCATCTACATTCTTATTATTAGGTATATGCTTCCCTTTTTAAATAAAGCCCCGTTTTAGAAAGAAAAACAAAACCATTCCCAATTTTATCAATAGAGAAGACATATCCCACATACCTTGGCATTGGTCAGTCACACTCACTTCCTAAAGTTCCCTCACTCTAAATTTCAATGACATAATAGTCATCCCTAAAAGGATCTACACATCCTCCAGCAAACCTATAAACCTCACCACTCCATTTACAGGAACACAAATCCCATTATTCTTAGTTTGCTGCAATTGCTTTAGCAAAAAGATCTTTTTTACTCACAGCCCAAAGAAGCAGAAGGTAGAATATCCCAGGAGATAAGTCCTCTACCCTTTGTGGTCTAGGAATTACCATTTCCTGGTCTGTCAGAAAACCAAAGGCTGAGCCCTATCCTAACAGCTATCTTGAACATTATCATTTTTAGAAATAAGAGTTTTTCCACCACCTGCATTGTAAGTACAATGATTTATCTACAGTCTTAGGTAAAAGGAATAAAAGGGAGCTGTCTTCATAGATCCCTACGGTGGGCAAGGAATGCTTGCCCAATTTCTGTAATGTCAAGCTACATAAATGTTCCATGTAAAGTTGTGTAAAGTCTTTCATCTTGTATACTAACCTTCAAAGAATATCTCTTAATTCCTATTCTCAATACTAGTCCAAGTAAATACCCCTAAGTGCTTCCTGAAAATTCATCCTCCACATAGATGGTTCTCCTCTATTAAAAAAAAAATCCGTAAGTATAAACATTACAACTGACCTCAAAGTTTAAGTTAAGAACTAAAACCCACACAAATACATGGCACTTTTAGGTAGACTTTAAATTACATACCACAAACCACATTGTTAAGTGAATCTTCCTCTCAAATTTGAAATAGAAAGTATAAAAGAGAAAGAAGCTAATAGTCAAAAATAAGTCTGTGTAGAACACACTCAGAAGCTAATGAACTAAAATAAGGGTGTAGTTGCCTTCCCAAACTGCTTAAAGAATAAATTTATTTATTTTTGCTTTTATGAATATTCCATTAAACAGCCTTTGTTAATTTAATTATAAATTGACTCTCCACTTATTCAGTATTCTCCAGGGAGAAAGTGTTTCATACAAGTGAATTTTTCCAGCTAAATGAAATTTTTCAACTCAACCAAAACTTTTTTCCACAGTTATTTTTATAGGGAGAGGACACTATGTACTTCATTCCTACCCCAGTAAATACAATATGTGAACACTACCCCGAGTAATAGAAACAACTTTATGAATACTGACCATTGGATGTATGAGAGAAGCTAGTACTACAGCACAAGCTTCCATTCTACATATAAAAGTATCAGTCACAAATTGTTCAAGTTGCTACTTGATCTTATACTAAATGAATCCAAACTGGTATTCCTTTTTATCCTTGTCTGCTTTTTTTGGTATTTTTTATTTCCTCCTTTGAGGTCAAGTTGTCAACATGGTTGCCTCATTAAAGTCCCTCCACTGACAGCCCCTTCTAATCAGAACATAAGTTTATAAGATTGTGTCAAAAATATAAATAGCCTATGAATATATCACATTAATCTTAATATATTTTATTGATTATGCTATTACAGTTGTCCCATTCCTCCCCTTTATTCCCCTCCACCCTGCACACCCCCACCCACAAGCCCCCCATTTAATTCATGTCCATGGGTCTTCAGCTTACATACTTCCTATACTATTCTTAACCTCCACCTATTTTCTACCTACCATTTATGCTACTTACTCTCTGTACCTTTTCCCCCTCTCCCCTCCCATTCCCCCAATGATAACCTTCCATGTGATCTCCATTTCTGTAATTCTATTCCTGTTATAGTTGTTTGCTTAGTTTTTTTTTTAAGGTTCAGTTGTTAATAGCTGTGAGTTTGTTGTCATTTTAGTGTTCATATTTTTTATCTTCTTTCCCTTAGATAAGTCCCTTTAACATTTCATATAAGGGCTTGGTGATGATAAACTTTAACTTGACCTTATCTGGGAAGCACTTTACCTACCCTTCTATTATAGATGATAGCTTTGCTGGATAGAGCAATCTTGGATGTAGGTCCTTGCCTTTCATGACTTTGAATCCTTCTTGCCAGTCCCTTCTTGCCTGCATGGTTTCTTTTGAGAATTCAGCTGATAGTCTAATAGGAACTCCTTCATAGGTAACTCTCCCCTTTTCTCTTGTTGCTTTTAAGATTCTCTCTTTATCTTTAATCTCATCTAATGTAATTATGAGGTGCCTTGGTGTGTTCCTCTTTGGGTCCAACTTTTTGGGGATTCTGAGCTTCTGGACTTCCTGAAAGTCTATTTCCTTTGCCAGATTAGGGAAGTTCTCCTTTATTATTTGTTCAAATAAGTTTTCAATTTCTTAGTCTTCCTCTTCTCCTTCTGGCACCCCTATGATTCAGATGTTGGTACATGTAAAGATGTCCTGGAGGTTCCTAAGCCTCTCCTCATTTTTTTGAATTCTTGTTTCTTCATTCTGTTCTGGTTGAATGTTTCTCTCTTCCTTCTGCTCCAAACCATTGATTTCAGTCCTGGTTTCCTTCCCATCACAGTTGGTTCCCTGTAGATTTTTCTTTATTTCACATAATGTGACCTTCATTGCTTTCTGGCTCTTTTCTATGCTGTTGAAGTACCCAGAGAGTTCCTGGAGCATCCTGATAACCAGTGTTTTGAACTGTGCAGCTGACAGGTTGGCTATCTCTTTGTCGCTTAGTTGTATTTTTTTCTGGAGCTTTGAACTGTTCTTTCATTTGGGTTTTTTTGTTTTGTTTTGTTTTGTTTGTCTCAGCACTCCTGTTTCGTAGTAAGGGGCGGATCCTTAGGTGTTCACCAGGGCAGGGCAAGTGGCTGGTTGTGACCCTGTCTGTTGGGGAGGGGTCTGAGAGGAAACAATGCAGCTTGCTCCTCACTGTACGTGCAGCAGGTTATCAACAGTATAGCAACATTACAGCCACCAGGTGGCAGGTTTAAAAAAAGCTTAAAAAAAAAAACAAAAAAAAGCTAAGCATGCAGGTGCAAATTTACTTACTGACTAGAGGAATACATCAAAAGTACCAACAGACCAACTCTTCCAACTGTACACCAACTGCCAAAATGTGTGATTTAATGGAGAACATCCAAAGTAGGACTGGTCTTGCAAGGGTTAGGTCTGAAAGACAGTGTACTTTTCACTGCTGATGATATTCTAAGAAAGTTGAGATTTGGACAGTGGGTAATTCACACTATAAACCCAAATATTACATCAGGGCTGGATCTGAAGAAGGAATCCAAGATGCAAAAAGAAAATCCCACTTCTTGAATTTAGTGGAGGTCCAGGAAAAAACAAAAGGTATACAGATACTGAGAAACCACCTACCCACCATTAACCCTCTCACTCCAAAACCCTGTACCCCAAAATACTATCCTCATGAGGCAGGAAAGTTAGAATAGGGAACAAAAGCCTCAAGCTCTACCCCTCTCCTTCTCCATTTTGGCTGGAACATCATCAACACTACCTTCACTGACTACTGCTCCCTGCTCCAGTTTCCTATAACTAGGAGGATTAAAAAAAAAAATCACCATTTGAAGAGGACAGACAAGAATAAGTCACACTGGCAGTCATCCGACGAGAGTCAGAAGCAGAGGACCACCCTATTCTCCCCTACCTCCCACCCACATTTAAAAAAACCTTCCACCTAGACCCCACCAGAGCATCTCATTCTCCAAGGTTGCCGGCTCTCCCTTCTCCAATGCATACTATCACTTTAATGAATTTACTGTGCTTTGCTAAGTCCTTCTGTCATACTCTTGAATCCTTTCTTGTTCTGTGACAAGAAACTAGGATCGATTTGAGACTTCCCTTGGCCTCCCTAGATGCGACCCTGTACCACTCACACACAGACTGAAACTCCACCTAGAAGTACAGAGGACTAACAACATAGTAGTCCTCAACACACACACAAAAATAAAGCTATCCTCAGAGAATGTGCACCAAAATCCAATGAAAATAATTAAACTGTAACATTGTGGAGATATGACTGGATTACAGTAAACTGTCTGATAAAAGTATATAATAATAATAATAATAATAATAATGATGATGATGATGATGATGATGATGGCATCTCCAAAGTAGTTTTAAAGAAACATCAGTTTGGAATTTTGACTAGAGTAGATGTGAAGAAAATACTCATCTCAGAGACATAAGTATCAGACCCATGAAGCTAAAAGATTCTCAGAATGAAGACAGAGCATCAATGTGTCATAGTCTGATGATATCAATCATTAAGATAATATAATTAATCCCCTGGGCTCTGAGTCTAAGCTTAACATACAGCCTTCTTACTATAAATTATATTCCCATGTATATTAATGCAATGTTTTCAACCTCTCCTCTCCAGTATTAACTGGGTTTAATATACTCCTGACATTAACAGTGATTTACTAAGGCAGTCATTTTTAACCAGGAAGCAACCACATATTTAAATTCCCAAGGAACTGTTTAGTTTAAAAAGCATCTCAAATCCTTGAGTTTCTTAAGAGATTCTTCTACTAGTTGGGAATTACAGGCCTACCATGAACATAGATTGACCTAATTTGGTGAATCTGATTAATTACTTATTTCTCTCTACAAAGTAAAATGTTGGCATTTGGGTTTTTATATATCAGTTTCGGTGCCCTGGGTTAATGTGAGGTATACTGAGAGGCAGAACATCTAATGTGTCAACAAATCAGTTATACATATTTAATGTGAGTTAGAATTTTACGATATTAAGACTAAAATGGACCTTAAACAGAGACTACTTAATCCAATCTAGTCTAACACTGCCCCAATGAAAGAATCCCTTCTCTATTTCTGAAATTGGTTTAATTTGGCTACATTCTACCTAAAACCTGAGAATAACTACACTGACGGTTGATCTCAGAAATGGTGTGTGGGGGAAGAGAGGAATTTTTATTTTGTTATTTCCTTTTTATTGAATTTATTGGGACACTAGTTAACAACACAAAACAGGTATTTTTAGAGCACAAGTCTCTCATTTCTAAAGATAAGCAAACTTCAGTAGGGTACTTCAGTGAAAGAGGCCATGAGACATACTTCTGGAGGTAAAAATACAGGGTGGGGGAAGACATAAGACCCAAAGGAAAATGGGCAGAAAGCACTAAACAAGAACTTCACAGAAGAAATCCAAAAAAGCCCTGGCTGGTGTAACTCAGTGGAGTTACACCGAGTTGAGCTCGGGCTGTGAACCAAAGGGTTGCCAGTTCGATTCCCAATCAGGGCACATGCCTGGGTTGCAGGCCAGGTCCCCAGCTGGGGTTGCTTGAGAGGCAACCACACATTGATGTTTCTCACCCTCTCTTTCTCCCTCCCTTCCACTCTCTCTAAATGAGTGAATAAAATCTTAAAAAAAAAAAAAAAGAAAGAAATTCTTTTAAAAAGATAAATAAATTCATTAATTTAAATAAGGAGCACAATCTCTTTAGCAATCAGGGAAATACAAATTAAAAATATAAAAAACATTAAACATTCAGCAGAATGACAAAAATTAGGAAGCTGAACAATACTAAATATTGGCAAAGATAGAGTAATAACAACTTGAGTATACTGTAGGGATTGTAAACTGGTAAAAAAAAAAAAAACACTTTGGAAAACAGAAATCACATGTTTACCCCTCCACCCAATAATTTTTATTTTATCCTTAGAGAAAATCTTGCATGCATGTATGCACCAGGATTCGTGTTCACTACAGAGCTGTTTTTACAGCAACTAAGCTAGAAACCACTCAAAGACTAATTGCAGGTATAGAATGGACAAACAGTGACAGGGGAATACGATTTAATATTACATAGCAATGAAAATGAGCAAGCTACAGCTGCATGCAATATGGACAATTTTCATAAACTTATCAAGCAAAAGATACAAGAGGAAAAAATGCAAACAGTTGATTTCATTTATAGAACACTCAAAAACAGACAAAATTAAGTTATATTTCTTAGAGACATGCTCATGTATGGTCAAATTATTTTTAGAAAACTGGAAAATTATTATCACAACAGTTATTTTATGAGTTATTACCCCAGTGAAGTTGCTACCCAAGGAATGAAATATCGTAACCTGAGAAAGACTTCCAGAAGGATAGTGATACTCTCCTTCTTGACCTGGATGATGGCTACAAAGATTAAAATTCTTCTTCAAACTGTACATAGATTTCATATACTTTTCTATAGTTATATATGTCAATAAAAAGTATAAAGGAAAGAAGCAAATGAAAAACTCACCCGTTTTAAAATTCTACCGATTGCCCTCCCCTTGAGATAGTATGTAAATGATGTACTTTACAAACTAACATTTTTTTCCAACAGCCAGGTCTTTGGCTGGAGATTTAAAGGATGTATTTGAAAACATAAGAATTAGGGAAACAATTTAGTCAAAACTGGGAATGAAATAGCCATCTTTTTTTTTTTTTTTTTTTTTTAAATTTTGGATGTGGTGTGAGGTAGAGTTGTTCAGTGTTATTTTTATAACAAGCTTGTATATTTACCAAAGGGAGGGACACAAAGAAAGATCACATTTTCAGAACTGGCCTTAAAAGTAATTGTTGTAAAGTTATTTAGTAAGTGTATCTGTATCTTAAAAAAAAAATTTCTACTTA
The DNA here is from genome assembly GCA_004027475.1 of Anoura caudifer. Lineage (NCBI taxonomy): Eukaryota > Metazoa > Chordata > Mammalia > Chiroptera > Phyllostomidae > Anoura > Anoura caudifer. The sequence goes on along the minus strand of PVKU01001006.1, from coordinate 339,456 downwards.
AGGCTAACCATGCCTTTCCCGAACGGAAATACCAGTTTCTTAAGAAAAGGAAACCATATAGGAAAGAAGTCCCTACAAGTTTTAGTCCTGGTTATTCTAAGGATTGGGGTGTATGAGATGGGCCCCAGACCTAAAGTTAACTATGCTTGGCAAACAGGCATAGGTATATGAGAAAATACTTTTGGTCATTCAAAACCATATATCCTCAAAGTTTACAGATTATCTTATTATTTTATATATTTTACATTTTCATTACTCAAATATTATTTCCAGATTCCTCATACTAACAGCTAAACTCTAAAACAGACTTTTTTCAACCCTGTCCTCCTCAGCTCTAACAAAATTTCCAGCACACATTTCCATTTTGAAGGCTTCTGCTATACAGCCAGGCTGCTTTTGGTATTGATTCTCGTTTCTCCAGAAATAAAAATTTTAGCAATTAAACAGCATTCCTTCCATACACATATACTACAAAATTTTGTAATAAACAATAAAATTTAACTGTTATTCCCACTTCCTCGTTCACAACATAGGATGAAAAATGCTGGGAAATTGAAACTTGTGTCCAGGATGAAAGTTTGACAAAAATGAGAGTACAAAGAAATGGGAGATAAATGATTCTCTCTAAGACAAAAGACTTGAAAGAAAAACTAATAAAATTCAGTTATTGTGTAGCTGTTTTGTTTTTCTTGTTTATTTGGGTTTTTTTAATGTAAAAAGCCACTCAAGGAATTTAACTTGCAATTAGATTTTTTTTTAATCTTTTTCACTAATTTTTGAAAACTTAAAACTTTTCTTAGGTACAATAAAGTGCATAAATCTTAGGCATATAGTTCATTGTTTACATACTTACACAAACATCCCTGTAACTATTGCCCAGATAAACATAAAACCTAACAGTAGATTTGAAAGTTTTATTGGCAAAAGGAAAAACAAGCAAAAACCCAAGAGATTAAATACCACTGCTTCTATAAACCAAAAGCTTTTAATTTCATTTAGTTAAATTTTATTTTCATACCTGAAATTCATCTTGAGTACTTTGAACATTGCACCATCTGGCAACAGGTTCAGGAACCACTTCCCAATCTTCACAGACTTGTTTAAGGATATTCACAAATGTTGTCTTTCCTGCACCTATTGTGAGAGAAAAGGTGAAACTGAGGAAGAAAACTTAGCAAGAAAAAAGAAGCCAAAATAGTCATCAGCTTTTCAAAATTTAAAGTCATGCACAGCATTAACATTTTGGTCAATGTTGAACCATACATATTATGGTGATTCCATAAAGATTATAATGGAGCTGAAATATTCCCATCACTTAGAGACACGTAGATATCCTGAATGTCTTAGCACAATGTAGTACCCACATGTTTTCAGTCATGCTGCTGTAAACAAACCTACTTCACTGCCAGTGGTATGAAAGCATAGTACATACAAATATATGCAGTACATAATACTTGCTAATGGTAAAAAATGGTTATGTTACTGGTTTATATATTTACTATATATAACTTTTATTGTTAGAATTGACTTTATTTTAAAATAAAACAAAGAGCCCTGGCTGGTGTGGTTCAGTGGTTGAGAGCCAGCCTGCAAATCAAAGGGTCACCAGTCAGGGCACATGCCTGGGTTGTGGGCCAGGTCCCCTGCAGGAGGCACACGAGAAGCAACCACACATTGATGTTTCTCTCCCTCCTTTTCTCCCTTCTCTTTCTCTTTCCCTTCCCCTCTTTTTCTTTCTCCCTTCTCCTCTCTAAAAAATAAAAAAAATCTTTATAAAAAAAAAAGTTCACTGTAAGACAGTGTGCCATAAACCTCATCCATCTTGTGGTTATGACTTTTGATTGCATCATTTTCTCTTGTGTTTGATTTAATCTTGTGTCATATTTTTTAAATTATATTTTATTGATTATGCTTACAGTTGTCCTGATTTTTCCCCCTCTGCCCCAGCACTCCCCGTCCCTAAAGCAATCCCCCCACCACAGTTCATGTCCATGGGTCATGTGTATAAGTTCTTTGGTTACTCCATTTCCTATACTATACTATACATGCCCACAGCTATTCTGTAACTACCTATTTGTATTTCTTAATCTCTTCACCTCTTCACTCATTCTCCCCCACCCACCTCCCATCTGGCAACAATCAAAACATTCTCTGTAACCATGATTCTCTGTTCTTGATTGCTTAGTCTTTTAGATTCAATTGTTGATAGGTATGTATTTTTTTGCCATTTTATTGTTCATAGTTTTGATCTCCTTTTTCTTAAATAAGTCCCTTTAACACTTCATATAATAATGGTTTGGTAATGATGAACTCCTTCAGTTTTTTCTTGTCTGGGAAGCTCTTTATCTGACCTTTGATTCTAAATGATATCTTTGCTGGGTAGAGCAATCTTGGCTGTAGATCCCTGCTTTTCATGACTGAATGTTTCTTGCCAATCCCTTCTAGCCTACAAAGTTTCTTTTGAGAAATCAGCTGATAGTCTGATGGGCACTACCATGTAGGTAACTAACTTCTTTCTCTTGCTGCTTTTAAGATTCTCTCTTTATTTTTAACCTTTGGCATTTAATTATGATGTGCCTTAGTGTGATCCTCTTTGCATCCATCTTGTTTGGGATGTTCTGTTCTTCCTGGTCTCACATAGCTATTTCCTTCACCAAATTAGGGTAGGGTATTTTGTCTAACCAACTCAGCTACCCAGCCAGGGCTCATTTGTTATTATTTTTAGTTTACCAAAACTATGGAAGAGAAGAATTAAAGACCCGGTGAGACCTTAGGCAAGATATTATGGTAGAAAAGAATCACAGTCCTAGGCTCACTTTCCTCAATCAAGCAATGAGTAACCGATACCTTTGTGGGGAGTGGATAATTATGTATGTGATTTTTGGATAAGTTACGGAACCTCTCTGAGCCTGTTGCCCATAATACAATGGAGATAATAATAATGCCCTCCTAATGGAAACTGCTGTGATAAGCAAGTAAACTATTATACAGTTACAGTCATTCTAGGCTCTCACATTTTCAAAATTTTCTACCCCAGTGGCTCCATTCTCTCAGTTTACAAACAAGCTCAGGTCTTTCCTATCTAAAACCAATTTAGAAACAACCAAATAAACTATAAAATCAATATAAAGATGCATTCAATGCCTCAAGTTTTGTAATGAAATTATATGACAGTAATTGTTATATGGCATTATGGTTACAATAAATTATAAAAACGCCAATGGAAGTGTTGGCTGGTGTTGCTCAGTGGATTGAGCTCCAGCCTGCAAACCAAAGGGTCTCTGGTTCAATTCCCAGTCAGGGCACATGCCTGGGTTGAGGACCAGGTCCCCAGTGGGGGGGCACAATGGAGGCAACCACAAAATGTTTCCCTCCCTCCCTTTCTTCCTCCCTACCATCTCTCTATTAAATAAAGAAATAAAATATTTTTTAAAAATTCATGCAAAGTATTTTCTACAAGCAATAAGCATGTTTCCTCTGCTTCACATTCATTTTGCAGTGTGTACTTTATCCAACGCTTTCAAAAAGTCAATGATACAGAGCAAACATTTCAAGAATGTATATGGAACCATAAACAACCTGAATAGCTGCAGTAACTCTGACAAAGAAGAACAAGGTAGGAGGGATCACAATACCTGGTATCAAACTATATTACAAAGACACAGTAATCAAAACAATCTGGTACTGGCATAAGAACAGACACAGAGATCAGCAGAACAGAATACAGTCCAGAAATAAAGCCAAGTTCTATGGTCAATTAATAACCAACAAAGGGGGCAGAAGCATAAAGTGAAGTAAATATAGCCTCTTCAACAAATGGTGTTGGGACATCTGGATAGCTACATGCAAAAAAATGAAACTCGACCACCAACTTACACCATACACAAAAGTAAACTCAAGATGGATAAAAGACTTAATTATAAGTCACGACACCATAAAAACCCTAGAGAACACAGGCAGGAAAATCTCAGATATTCCATGCAGCAATATTTTCACCAATATGTCCCCTAGGGCAAGGGACATAAAGGAAAGTATAAACAAATGGGACTTCATCAAAATAAAAAGTTTCTGCACGGCTAGAGAAAATATCAGCAAAATGAAAAGGGAACCAACCGTATGGGAAAATATATTTGCAAATGATACCTCAGACAAGGTTGATCTCCAAAGTATATGAAGAACTCATAGGACTCCACTCCAGTGGAACTCATAGGACTCCACTCCACTCCACAAACCAATTAAAAAAATGGGCAAAGGACTTGAACAGACACTTCTCCAAGGAGGGCATACAAAGGGCCCAGAGACATATGAAAGGATGCTCAGCATCACTAGCCATCAGAGATATAAATTAACACCACAATGAGATACCACTTCACACCAGTCAGAATAGCCATCACAATCAAATCAACAAATAACAAGAGCTGGCAAGGTTGTGGAGAAAAGGGAACCCTAGTGCACTGCTGGTGGGATTGCAGACTGGTGCAGCCATTGTGGAAAACAGTATGGAATTTCCTCAGAAAACTAAAAATGGAACTGCCTTTTGACCCAGCAATTCCACTTCTGGGATTACACTCTAACACTGAAATACCAATTCTAAAGAACCTGTGCACCTCAATGTTCATAGCAGTGTTATCTACGATAGCCGAGTGTTAGAAGCAACTTAAGTGCCCATCAATAAATGAGTGGATCAAAAATCTACGGTACATTTACAAAATGGAATACTACACAGCAAAAAGAAAGAAGGAGCTTTTACCATTTGCAACAGCATGAATGAAACTGGAGAATATTATGTTAAGTGAAATAAGCCAGGTGGTGAAAGACAAATACCATAAGATCTCACCTTTAAGTGGAACCTAATCAACAGAACAAACAAACAAGTAAAATATAACCAGAGACACTGAAATAAAGAACAAACTGACAGTAACCAGAGAGGAGGGGGGAGGGAATAATGGGGGGAGGGGATAATGGGGAGGGAAGGGGCAGAGTCATTAAGGACTATGCATAAAGGACACATGGACAAAGCCAAAGAGAGTATGATCAAGGGTGGGAGGTAGGGATAGGTGGGGTGGTGGGGAGTGAGGTCATGGTAGGGGAAAAATGGAGACAACTGCACTTGAACAACAACAATAAAAAAAGAAACAAAAAAAGTCATCTGATTACTCATTCATTTCTGAGATAGTGGGGCAGGGGATATTCAGGTGTAATTAGAACATATTATACTCATTATTTTAAAATTTCCCAAGAACACATTCCTTTTAATAGTAGAAAAAGTCTTGACCTAGAATTTCAGAGTGTAGCAGTACTCCTAATGATCACCACACCCCTCCTATCTGAAGTCACCAAATGTGTTATATTAGACATCTCTAGTCAGCAAAATGTATGTTTCTCTCTATATATACACACATATATAATGTATATTATATATACACACATATATGTACACACACACACAGATAACCATATAAAAAAATTTCAGTATGCTTATAAGAAAAGCCTCCTCTTCCTATACACTGGATCCAAAGAGAGCAAAAAGAACTTACCTTTGACTTAAAAAATTATATTTAAACTTAGGACATTAAATCGGGTAATAGAACAGAAGAACAAACTGGAAAAAATTTAAAAGAACACACATAGAGAAAAAAAGAGGAGGGTCAAAAAGAAGGTAACACACAAAGAACAGCTGAGGAGAAAAACTTTTAAAGATAAACGAGATGACTATTAGATCATGGGAAAAACACTTGTGATGACACAGATTTTATGTGGAGAGGGTAAGCATAGAGACTGGAAGGCATTTAGAAGAATAAGTGGAAACATATAAAATGATCACCAGACATTCACTGACCTAGATAAAGATGGAAAGGAAAACATGATGTTCAGAAAAAACACCCAAGGAACACATTACAAAAAAACAGGCATCAATCAGCTAGAGTGTAAAAGCACTTAGGCTAGAATTCAGCTTTCTTCTGACTCTGTCGACAAACAGAAAGTTTACGTGGTCATACCTTGAAATTTTAAGAGTAATAAAAGTTACATGTAATTCAAACAATAATTACCTACAGTTCTCAATTGGACTAATATTCAGTTTATTAACTTGGAGGAAGCTAGAAAATAAGCTAATTAATAAATTAATATTCTATGAAGGCAAAGAAGAACAAGAACCAAGGACACTGATGTTAATACTTTAAAAAGTCATAGGACCTAACAATTACTAATGCCAAGCAGGCATTATGGTGCCAAACGTTATTCTGTACAGACTATTAAGCTGAGAAGAAACAGGTAAGTCCTCCATAAATCTAACATAAGGGAATATTTCAATAGGAGTATTTTAGTAATAGAGAACGTGAGAAGATGGTGTACATGAGTATAAAACTAAAATGACCAGTTAAGTTTTGAATTCTAGGAAAAAGAAAAGAAATACAAAATAGTTTTCTACAGACAGATTAAAAGTTTGTACATTTAAGTTATTTGGGTCTGACAAATTGGAGGGGGCATGTACACAGTGAAAGAGCGGTAACAGACAGCAACTGGCAACACTTCAGTGTCAGGAAAGACAATATGTAAGTGACAAGGAACACAGCCCCATCTAAACAGCAAATTGCTGCTTTACCGAAACGCATGCTCAGTGCTACCAGATATTCAGATTTTTCAACAGAAGTGGAGAATGTAGACTTTATGGGAAACCATAAAATGTAATGTTAGCCATTGAAATTTTTTTTTTCAAATCCGGGTAGGCCAATATTGTACAAATGCAGGCTATCAGTTTTCAACTCCTTCCAGTGCAGATAAAGAGGAAGTCAGAGAAGAATTTTAAGCAGGTGATGACAATTAGAGTAGTCTCCCCTTATCTGTAGGAGATACTTCCAAGACCCCCAGTGGATGCCTAGAACTGCAGCATTCAAACCATATATACACAGTAGACCCTTGAACAACAAGGGGGTTAAGGGCACTCACTCCCTCCTCAGTGGAAAAATCTGCATATAACTTTTGACTCCCCAAAAAACTTAAGTTGTCCCTTGGTATCCAAGGGGAATTAGTTCCAGGACCCCACTGTTACACAACAGGGCCAAGACAGGGTATAGGATATACTATTACTGAAAGGACCCCCACTAGGTTCGCTATGCCAGCCACCAGAGGAAAGACATCTCTCAATGCCAGAGATTTGTGAAAAGGAAAGGAATTATTTATTTAAAAGCTATACAGACTTAAGAGTAGTGACTTAATGTCTTCATTAAAATACTAAACTCCTTTAGAATACCCACAAACACACACAGTCCTTCCTTCTCCCTCTGCCCTAGTCTGGGGTACCATATCTCAGGAAAAGAAGTAGAAGTCCGTGATTTGGGCTCCCAGCACCATCAACTGTGTCACCGCCAGGATCTCCAGTTAATCCAAAGCCATGTGGCACCTTCTCATGGCCCACTAGCAAGGGTCCTTTCACCCCTTTCATTCCAAACAAAGTCTCTCCTTCTTCCTAAACCACGTGGCAAAAGGGAGCACCCCAAAGCCACATGGTCCTCACTCCAGCCAAAGCTGCGGGGTCCGCAAGGCTGCTGCCTCTGGGTTTAAATCCCCCTGCCAATCTTCCTCTGCAGCCCCACTTGCAACTCCTCCTACAATCAGTTACAGCTGTCAGCATTCCTGTATTCTTCCAGCTTTATGGGGTTGCCATTGTGAGTCTGCGCAGGTGTGGCCCCATGGCATGTAACCAATCACCTCCAAGCTCACACACAGGTGCTGTAACCAGGGGGGAGTTGCCTCCCAGTTACATCCTGGGTGGAAGTCACTTCCATCCCCCTGGCTCAAAGCATGGCCACAGCTATTTAACATATCTATGAAACCAGTTAAAGGTTATAGATATGTTAAATGACCATGCCACAGATTAGCTATAAAGCTGCTGCAATGCAAAACAACTCTCAATGGCCCTGTTCCATGTGTCCCATCCTCCAGCTTAGCCTTGGCAGGTGAGGGGTGAGGACATCCTGTATATTTTTCTAATATTTCCTGGACACCTTAAGTTCTGGACCCCATTACAAATTCCTATTTGGGGCCCCCCTCTTGGCTGCACCCTGCTACACCATGGATAACATAATCAGCAGATGCTCAAGTCTCCTATATAAAATGGCATACATAGATCATGAGGGCATACACTCTGCCCTCAGCATCCAGATTCCCAACCACAGATGGTGTTATTGAGGGAAAAAAAAAATCCACATATAACCCTGACCGGGTAACCCAATTGGTTAGAGTCATCCGGATATGCCAAGGTTGCAGGTTCATGTCCTGGTGAGGGCACATTCAAAGAAGCAACCAATGTGCGCATAAATAAGTGGAACAACAAATCAATGTTTCTCTCTAAAAATCAATTTAAAAATCCACATATAAGTGGACCACCGCAGTCCAAATGCATGTTGATCCAACTGTATATGGATCTTTTCCGCTGGTGTCCTAATACTGGAGCAATGAAAGAAAAGTCCTCTTTGAGGGTATGTTCAGCTTTTTTTTCTATTCCTTGGAAGGTTGCTAAAGCATTTGCTTGCCTTACTTTTTATAAGGCCAAGTGCTTTAAATGTGGTAAGAATTAAAAAATACTTGCTGTATGCATGAATGGCTAGAACCTAACTTAGAGACAAAAAATTATTTCAAAACAGGAAATGTCAGTCATAGGTTTCCTGTGGTGGGAAATATGTAAGAATCAAAAGTTCAGGTGCATCTTGCAAAAATACATTAATGTTGGAGTCTGTCCCCATCTTGGAAAAAAAAATAGTAACGGTTTTTGAATCATAAGACAGTGTTTATTTGGATGTAGGGTAGGCAATGTGGAACTCCATTCTGTTAAGATAATTAAAAATCTCTTTCCGTGTACGAGAATGTTTATAGCAGTTTTATTCATAATCACTAAAAATTGGAAACAATCAAATGTCCACAAGTAGGGAAGAGGTAAACTGTGGTACAACCACACAGTGGAATACTACTCAGCAATAAAAAAGAACTATCGAAACAAGCAACATGAATGAATCTAAAAACATTATGCTAAATTAAGGACGCAATGCACAAAAGGCTACGCATACTATGATTCCGTTTATATGACATTCTGGAAAAGGCAAAACTTACAGGGTCAGAAATCAAATCAGTGGCTGTTGCCAAAGGATAGGAAGAGAGGGGGGCTCACTACAAACGAGAACAAGGGAACTTTTTGAGGTGATAGAGATGTTCTCGATCTTCATCGTGGTGGTGGTAAAATGACATTATGTTTGTCAAGTCTCATGGAAGAGTACACCTAAAAAGGGGTTAACAATGTATGTAAATTACACCCCAAGGACTGACAATTCCCCGCAAAAAAATGTTTCCCTTTGCGGGATCCCAACAAAGAGGATGAAACCAGCCCAAAGCGCTCCTCACAGTCCCGCAGGTTTCCGCAAACCCGACGCCCTGGCGGCCGCCGCCACCCTGGGTGTAAAAGAGGGAAGTCGGGGAGGGCGGATAACTCCACACCGCAGCCGCGTCTGCCCAGCCAGCTTGGAGGAAAGTACTCAAGGAGGAACAGCAAAGATGTAGCAAATGGGCGCTTCACCACCACCGTGACAACCCTTTCTGTGGACCCAACATTCCCCAGGGCTCCTTACCGATGTTCCCTTCGATAGAGATTTTCTTGATGCGGGTTCCCTCAGAGCTGATCGCGGGAGATGGGCAGCTCCTCTTGGGCGGGGTGGCCATTCCTGGTCTAGTGGCGGTCGGATCGCGTAGGGCAGAAAGGGCAGGAAGGGCTGGGAAGTCCGCACAGGTGCTGGACTCACCGCCGCCTCAGCCGTCAACCTGTGGGCGGGACGCCGGATCTTCTCAGGCTGTGTCCCGCCGGCGCGCCCAGGATTTGATTTTGGCGCGCGGAGGCAGCTGCCAAGGAGGCGGACCAGCGGCCGGGCCACCCACCCAGCGGGAAAGCCACGCTCCTCCCTCTCCGCAGTTCGTGATACCCCCTCGGGCCCCTCCACTGGCGCCCGCCGAGGCACGGACCGTGCGGGCGGGTCTGGCACGTCAGATCGCGCGAGAGCGGAGGGCGCAGCCGTGCGTGCAGTGACGCGCCTCTTCCGGGGACGCCGGGGCCTGGGGTGAGGGGAGGGTGATTCCTGAGTCGCGTGGGAGCCGCGGGCGAATCCCGGAGCGTGTCTAAGAGCGCGGCAGGCCAGAGGGCGCTTGAGGACACGTGAGCGCCCCTGAGGGCAGAGGGTGTCGCCTGCTCTCTCAGCTGAAGTGGGCTGGACTTGGGAGAACTCGCCTCTCCAGTGGAGTTTGTGGAGATAAACACAGCGTCTGGACAGGATTGGTTGGACTTGAAACTTTGAACTTGTCTGGAGAAAACCAATGTGTAATAGAAAAATCAGATTACCCTGTGTTCTCAGCCTGGAGGCAAAGTGCTGCTAGGCAACCCAGCCAGGCACTGCTTCCAGCGCTTGCGTGGAACTGGGATGAGAATTTAGGTAGTCAGATGCCACCCCACAGATAGCCTTTTCCTGATGTCTCATTCCCCACCTCCCTTCATTTGGTTTTGTTTGCGTGATTGTGCTAAAAGAAAGTAAAATATGCCAACCCAAGATACACACTTTGGCATATTGGTGATTTTGAATTAAAGGTATGTGAGAAATAGTCTTCGCATGGACACTGTCCCTCCTTCGTCCCCCACTGAAAGGAGCTAAATCTCCCATGTGAAATGTACCCTACCTGCACCAGGGATATATCCTTATCACCAGAGATAGAAAATGTAGGGTAGAGCAGGTTGTATTAACAAACCTGGTTACTTCTTCACCAATTTACTATCCCAAGCCCAAATCCTTTGCCTTGTCGACTCTTCGCAAATTTATTATTTGTTTAAAAGATGGAAAAGCTTCTTGCTTTGATCACCTCAAGTCTCCTATTTTTATGGGGCTTCCATACAAAGTCAAATTTGCTTTTCTCCTATTATTCTCTTTTATGTCAATTTCATTATTAGACCAGCCAAAGAACCTAAAAGGGATTAAGGAAACATTTCTACTCCTACCGTGCTATGTAGAAATTAACACACTGAGTATATTTTTGTTCAGCGAGACTATAACTATTTAACTTTGCATGCCCTATACTTGGCACATGTATAACAAGTATGTATGTTGAATTTTTGAATGCCTACTCATGCTATGTACTCTTCTAGAACACTCAGCTGGGCACAAATACAGTGTGAAAGTGCCCAGAGGAACTAATTTTTAACATGGTAAAAAAAAAAAAAAAAAAAACTCAAAAGCAGACACTAGCCAATCTAGTAGTTGCTGAGTTCAAATTATCTGCAGAAACCAAAGACTCTATTATTTCTTTACTTTGCAACTATCATCACATCTAAAATGCATCTAAAGGTGGAGTTCAGAAGAAGGTGGGTAAATGGTGACTCATTCTCAAAAACAAAGAGCAGAAATCAAAATGTAACTCCATGGGGAACTCTGGAATAAAAACAGCAAAAATCGTTCTTTGGAATTTCCCTATATTATTTTGTTATGCTATTATTTTATATATATTACTTTTGTTTATTCCCTTAGTGATTAGCAGCATGATCCTTGAAATGAAAAAGGCCTGAATGCTTGTCATTAAGGATGGCAAGGAAGCTGGAGAAGCTACTAGGTGTTTTATTACACACCTAAACTTGGGGGGAATTTATGAAATAAGGGTATTGGTAGCTACAGAGAAAGGAATAAAGTAGGGTGAATCTCTAAGCCCTTCACACAGGAGGAAAGTGGAACTGAAGAAGCCCCATATAGATCTATCACAGATGTTTGGGATTGAGGAGTAGAAATCCCTAAGTGTGGTTTCCACACACAGAAAACACACACACACACAAAAGAAATGTAGCAAGTAATAGTGTAAGCACTGAAAAATTAAAGGCTGTTATCAAATCTCAGCTCTGCCATTTCTGACTATAAGAGAAAACTTGAGCTCCTCCGAGGTTAAGAGTGTCCCTTAAAAATACAAAGTCAATGGGGGAAACAGAGAACCTAGCTCTCAACACCACGTTCAGCATAGTTTTCCATTTTCCTACATAACACAAGGAAGAGACGAAAGAGGAGCACTTTTAAAAGTACCTTCCTGGTTTTTGTCCACAATCCCTTATCTGAGAGCAGTATAGCCAGATCTGTTTCAGAATTCAAAAATTTTTGGACTTTGAAAAATAAATACAGTAAAAAATATATATACATATTATGTCACCCTCCCTAACCCTCCTCTGAAATGTTACATACACTAATATTTGGCAGTGAAACTTAAGAGTTTTCACATTAAGTGAGATGAAGACTATTAACCTCAGATCAGGTTAAGCCTGCACTGAATTAAGAAAATACTTTGTTTTCCAGGCTTTTCAGATTTTTGTATGGCAGACTAGAGACAAGGGATTGGAGCATCCAGCCAGTCGTGAGCATGCTACTATCTTAACACGTCTTTGCCAGAAAGTCCTTCAGTTTGGGGATTCCTTTTCTCCTGTGGGAGTGCTGGTTGAATGAGACAGGGTCCTGACTGATCACATACAAGTTTATTAAGAAACCTCTAAACCAACTCAAAAAATGAGAGCAAAGGGGAAAAAAGGGACTGTGATCATTGATAAGTAATGATTACATTGCCCATTCATTTGTATATACCAATTTAACTTCTGTAAAATTATGTTTATCAACTTAATAACCCTGGTTATAAATTTCTCCTTGCAACCTTCATTATTGCCTAGAAAACAGAAAGATGTAGAAACCATCATAAAAGAATGGAAAGTCAGAGTGCTTCCAGCAAATAGCAAAATAACATACTAGCAAGGCATAGTAGCTAGCCATCAGCTCTATAGAGCTCCTTAGGAAAGGAAGCTGTATTTTGCAGCATGCCTATAAAGGTAAACTTAGGTTTAAAAAAAAAGTAAATAAAGTAACACTGTATTTATTATGCTGTTTGAAACGAGTGTAAAACATATATTAAACATGGTTAAGCCTTAAAGAAATAATTACTTTTGTTACCAAAATGCATCATTCAAGACATTATATATTTAAATTTACAAGTGAGACAAATGAACCTACTTATCAAAATGATTTTTATGAGTATTTCTTCATACACAGATGTTTTGTACATACTGTATGTGCAGAATAACAAGGTGTTTTTATTAAAACAGTCAACATCGGTGTGGACCAGCATTTCTTCTAGTCTTTTGCTCAAATGCTAATTAGTGACATTGGACTATTGTGGCTACTACCATCAGAATATTTTCAACATGACAGTCCAAACACAAATGCCTCTAACCATAAAAACCTCTAAAATAATGATACTCTGGGGATACTCTAAAAGTATACATTTCCTTTTGGAACTTAGGTATCAGGGTAAAATGATTCTCCACTACTACTCATTCTTTAATGATCTATAATAAAGACAAAATTTCTTAAAATTTGAGCTTGGTGGAAAGATAAAAAATAAGTATTTTACCAACTGTTCTCATAGTTACAGTACATCCACAAGAGATATGTTCCAAAACCCCCAATCCCTGAAAACTTGCATACCTAACCCTATATGTTTTTTCCTATACATATATATGCTTTGTAGCTTCTCTTTGGCATTCCTGAACTGCCACCATCACTACTCTTGCACTTTGGGGCCATTAGTAAGTAAAATAAGGATTACTTTGAACACAAACACTGCAATACCTCCATAGTTGACCAACAGGTGTGGGTACACTCAACAAAGGGATGATTCATGTCCTGGGCAGGACAGGGCAGGACCAAGTGGAGTGACACAAGATTTCATCATGCTACTCAGAATGGTGTGCAACTTAAAATTTATGAGTTATTTCTGAAATTTTCCCTTTAATATTTTCAGACCACAGTTATCCATGGGTAACTGAGGATAAGAGGGTACTACTATATATTTGAATACCAAAAGGACTGGATTCAAGGTCAAAGCATATTTGGATTTTTGTTCTGATTTTAGAGAAAAGAAGGGAGAGAGAGACAACCATCGATTGTTGTCGCACTTATTTATGCATTCACTGGTGGATTCTTGTGTGCCCTGAGATCAAACACAACCTTGGTGTATCAAGGTGACTCTCGAACCAACTGAGCTACCCAGCCAGGGCCATGTTGAGGTCTTTAAACCCTAGTCCTGATCGGTGACTTATACCATTTCTGAGCTTTAGTTTTCTAGTATGTAAGACTAACATACTAACTTCCAGGGTTGTTGTAAACATTATTAAAAAATAATGCCTAGCAAATTTTAAATGGTCAACATATTCCAAATATCCTCAATATTTTTCTAGGAATGTGTTCAGTGTGGGAATATCTCTGGCAAAAAGAAAAAAAGTAATACAAAGTCAGAATTCATGGCCAAACATAACTATTTATTAATTTTTGTAATAAACATCATTTCTCCCTTTAAAAAAACCTAAATTTAAATATTTCTTCCCATCCCATCACATACAAGTCTGTATACATTATTTACATCTCTCAAAACATGTTACGGATTTTCAGACATTCAGTATCCTCTTTGAAAACAAAAACGATAAAGCAGTTAAACTTTGATCAATAATAATTACAATTTGAGCAATTTTGGCACAGTTTACAACACAGCATCCATGTTACTTTTCATATTTTAGGCCATCTTTCCCCTTTCGGCTACTTTGAGAAACTGTCTATCTCCGATGGAGCAGGATCCCTGTCTTTACACATTCTCTGCAATGCGTGTACAATGTCGATGCTGCACCTATACTTCCATTCTATGGCACTGGCAGTATTCTGCTTTTGTCCTCATAATCGATTTCTGCTCAGACTTTTAAGTGTTCTCATCTATACGATATTCGCTCTCAAAGCTAGATTTCATGACACTGTTTCTAGATAATTTTAAGTAATAATGTATTAGAAATGTTCAACTAGAACAAAAGTTAAGTGTTCCCCCACAAGACCTAGCGCACTCAGCACCCTAGTTATGCATGTATAAAAATAACAAATACAATCTAGTGGCTTTAAAAAACTATTTCCCCTAAAAATAGTTATCTCAGCAGAATAATTTAAGGAGAAAAGTGTTCTTAAAATGAAAATGGACTAATCTAATCTATTTTACAACCTGCAGAGTTAAGTATTTCAGAAACAAAAAAAAAAGGAAAAAAATGTGCAAACCAGTAAGAAACACAATAACAATATATGAGAGAAATTAAATATTAACAAAAATTCTTAATCTATGATCTCAATTTTGGTGACATATTTAAAGAAAGCTGTCAACAACAACAAAAAATGCCTATGGAAGTAGCATCTTTCAACAGTTCAGCTAAAACCTAAGTATTGACAGCAAGCACTTCAGAAGCAGTGACAATGAGGACCTGCACTATCAACCTGCTTTGTTTTCCAAGTGGGTGTGTTTTGGGGTGGTGGGAGGTATAGAAAGTCAACAGCAGTAAGGAAGTAATTTGCCTCCAAAAAGAAGGGGATGACACAGCTAAACAAAGTTGGGAAAGGCCAGAGACTTCACTATCAATCTCTGAGAACTCAAATCCAAAGTTATCCATTGTAGAGTATTATATGTAGAAAAAGAAATTTGCATCACACTAGCAAAACTGAGAATACTTGGTATTTTAATCTGTAGTTTCTCTCTTTTGTCAAAATTTATGTATTAGTTCAACTACAAATAGCATACATGGAGCACACTTTTATAGCTTTAAAATGAATTCTTCAATTTGATTAGCTCTTTAGGAAAACCCTAAAAATTCTAATTGTCTGCAGCCACACTGTTATACATCTCAGAATTAAACTTTTTCATTAAATTTTGAGATAGTTTTACCTCTAAATATGTATCTCAGACACCACTAAACTGACAGCTAAACAACAGTAATTCCTATGGTGAATCTTAACATTATGACAAAACTTTAATATTTAAATTATTTTAGAAATGGTCCTTAAAATATAGGTCTAGAATAGGATTTCTAAGAATTGGTATATTCTTTAATATTCCGGATAAATTTCAAAATAACTAATGTTTTCCTCCTGGTACACAGACACATTTTCAAATTACAAATAGACTTCTGGTCCCACATCTTTTAAAGAGTCATTCACAATTTTAAAGTTTTAAGTGATATATGAAATGGTTACACAATTTTAAATATTTTATCAATGATATGTACAGCCTAATTGATATATAAAATTTAATCCAATTTCTTTGTAAAATGCTCTCTAGTCTTTAAATTCAAATTGTTTACCTGAGTGAAAATGTTTTTTTTTAAAAAAGGGATGGTCGTAAAGGCTGTTGTTTCCTTAGACTACTTGTATTATAAATATGGGATCCATTTTTTTTCTTACTATCCCTTCAATCAAAACAATTTTATAGTAGTCAAGATGGAATTCAAGAATTATCAGGGAAAGAAACAAAAAACAGAAAATATGATAAAGACTTTGATTTTTTTATTATTATATTTAGCTGAAAAATAATTCAACTAAATTAAAAAAAATAAATCCTACACATCCAAATGATACTGTCTACTTCAAAGTAGTGACATTTATTAAATGATACTACTTGTGCTCAAAACATTCTCTTCTGCAAATTCAGAACCTATGGCACATTTTTCTGAACTTCTCTAATGGTTTAGCGCTAAGAAAACAGCAAAGCAGAAACAGTTTGGGAAATGAGACAGGTCACATTATTTGCCAAAAACAGTTTCGGGGGCAACTAAAATGATAAAACAGATCCTCTTGCATAGTCATAAAATGGTTCTCAAGGCATCTTTGAAAGCAATCCCAAAATTCTATACCATTGCAGCATAAATGGAGTAAGCAGTGCTCCCAAAGGAACCACCCTGAAGATCAACTCTCATTTGGATGTTTAAGGTATAACATATTTATTTTAAAAGTCCTACAACTTAGTAATTGCATGTCATTTATTTTACTATATCAGTGGTTATCAAAACCTCTCTCAGAGAGGGTGTAGACAAAGGTATAAAAGAAATCTGTCATTTTGCTATTTTCCCATAAGCAAGGAAAATGCTAATACATAAAATGGAGTCTGGTAGATTACACGTAAAATATAAATATCCATATCATCTGTACTTCCTGAATATAAGTGATTGTAGTGCTTTATCCTTCCTGATAAAACAGGCCGTAATTCAGTCTGAGATACTACCCACTAAACATGTCATCTCCAACCAAATACATTTTATGCTGACCATTTAGAATTTCCAAATGACAAAGGTAAAAAGCAATAGCAATCTAAAAACCTTTCAATTTAAGATAAACTGACCTCCACACAGTTAGTTTACATGCATGCTTTCTGTTTTAGTGCAGTTCAATGCAATGTGTTTTATGAGAAACAGAGTAATCAAGTCAGCAAATGAAAGCCAGTAGCACCATCTACTGCTAATTTAAAGATTTTCACTTTGTTATTAACTTCTCTCCAATACCATTACTCCACCACTAAAGTAATTCCTGAAACTTCCTTCATATCAACATTTAACCAAAGCATTGTGAAAATAATACTGTGTTAACTTACTACTTTATATTTTATGCTTTTATTAGCAAACGAGAAAACCAACTTCTGTTTTACATCTCCGTATAAAGAACAGGGGGGAAATCCTTATCTTGGTTATTTATAAACTTAATAAAGAAATCTAGAAATAATCCAATAAGCAGTTATAGGCAAGCTCTGCTGCAAAGCCAAGATTTGATCCTTATTTTATATCTCACTAATGCTGACGAGAACCAACTGAATCAAAGCAATTCTTTTATTAAATCAGTTTTTTCTCACATGCTCTGGTGAATGTTTCCCTACTTGTAGCCATGTAACACCATGTAAAAGGTGTTACATGGCCAGGTCTCTCTCTAGGAGAACGTCCCTACTTGTTATCATATATATACACAACTCATTACTTCCCAATAACTCTGTTTAAAGGAATACTCAGAAGCAGGCACCTGAGATTCTGGCACAGTGACAACAAACTCCTATATACATACAGTGGGAAAGTAGGTCCTACTACTAAACATTAATTTATAGAAACATTTTCGCATTTTTACAGTGTACTGTATAAGGCTTAAAAGAGCAAGAACAATTTTTCACTATTCTCTCTATACTCGACTCTTGCAACCCTTTTGTTACTAGGTTGATCCGAAGTCAAATGCACTATGAAAGACTACTTGAGTAATCATATGCTTCATTTTCCTAAATAGATAAGACCCCAATCACTTGATGCCAAATTTTATATTTGAATCAACCCATAATGGTTGATCTTACATGTTTGGATACTAAAAGATTTTTTTAAGGAAATCAGCTCATTCTCACTGCTATTTATAACTAAGCATCACCAATGAATGTCCAATGTATTTGTCCCTGCCTGTCTCTCCTGTTAACTTCTTCTGTTGGTACTTGGAGAATGACTGCTGTCAATAAAATGGAGAACAAGGCAGTTCCTAGTGATCACAATTGAATGGCATTAAACCGTATCACTGCCCTACTTGTTAATAGCAAAAACAAACTGATTTCATTTTAGATTCTTTTCTAAGTATTTTCAGAGCAAGATTTCTATTCTACAAGGGGAAAAGTATATATTTCTAAATGAAGGAAGCAGATTTACCAGGAATGACAAAATTAAAACAAAGTCTGAAAAGTATGTATCTCAAGAATAAAACTGAATTGAAAATGTTAATATTTATTTTAAAAACTCATTTTCAGAACTTGGGAATAATTCACTAGAAAGTCATGGAAAATACAGTTAATAACTACTGAATTAGCACTTTCATTGTTTGAGATCACTGCAAAAAGTATTTCCTTTCACAGTGGAAATCAGAAGTCAGAATGCTTCAAGTTGGCCTAGAATGTACTGTAATGTATCATTTAAAAATGACAGGCAAACACCAGCTCCATTCACTGAATGGAAATGCTGAAAAGTGGTAAATTTCTCCAAATAGTCCTTGAATCCCATATTTAATATCTATACCTAAAATTAATTATTTATTTTTAACTTCTCATGGAAGTTGATTCCTAAAAAAGAAGTCTCTGAGACTCTGCTTATAAGAAATTGATTAAAATCTTCATGCCATTCTATTCAAGGGTTTTAAGACAGGACCTTCTGAAACTCGATTTCCCATACTTAATTCCATTCCTAACTCCCCATACAAACTAACTGCCCCCAGCAACAAAACACACCTCCTATCCCTGCTTCTTCATAGTAGAAGGGGATTCTGCAGATTTATGGCTCCATTTGGCAATTGCTAAGAATCCTCACAGTTCAGCATCACCTCTGAAGATGGGAAACCTGTATATAAACTGAATATTCACACCAATAGTGCAGGTAACATGTAGAAAGAAGATAAAATGCAATAGGTATTGCATTTCAAGTCTCCTCGAGAAATACAATAGGTATTGCATCCTCGAGTCTCAGTATCACAGATATCAAACGATGGAAAAAGGCCTGCTTGTAGAACTTGAAGCATTTTTGAACAGAATTACTATTAATATAAAAAATAATTAAGAAATACTAATTTTTATGTTCTACATGCACAACTTTATTAATTGTGTTTTCTCAATGTAGTAAAAGCTGGAGATCATCAATTTAGGTAAACTATGGCTTTTAGCATAGATATTTTAAAACATAAATCAGTTAAGTGCCCTGGGTAGTAATCTTAATATTGTTTCAAGCCCTGTTTGGTTCTATGTCTGTGCTTTGCACCTCAGAAGTGAGCCTGCCAAGGCACTTAAAAACATAAGTCTTTTGGGGACTTCAAAAATTGGCCACCATTTACACAACACAGAACCCCATCCATCAGCAGTCCAATCAATAAGCATTTTTAACACATAATATTATCAGAAATTCCACAAGTAACCAAAACCAAGTTAAAAAAAATACCATATGCCACTAAGACAAAAATTTACCCCTATCAAATGTATAGAGAATGATTCTTGGCTTCCTCTAGCAATAGAATATAATTTTATTTATTTAGAATCAAGAAAAAAGAACCCAAACAAGCCCCCCAAAACTAAGACAAAGCCACTGAGATAAAAATAAAATACAATGAAATCTAAATACACTCCACACAACTGCATTTGAAGAACAGTTCTGCATCCTTTATCTGTCCTTTGAGGTGAGTTTTTCAATCAGTTCTTGGAGTGGTGCAAGTTCTCTTCTATCAACTAGGTTGAATTCCTATGCATGATAAAGAAAGGCAGAAGAAATAGCAAAAACGTTATTTACATCTCAGTCCAAAGCAGATTTCCATTAATACTGGTTGGAAATTAACTTTTACAGTAAATAAAAGTAAAAAAAAAAATTTAAGTTTCTAGTCCCTATCTGTCTTAGGCAAATAACTTAACCATTTCTGATACTATTTTATATATGTAATAATAAATCTTCCTACCTCATAAAATTATTATGGGAACTAAACATGATATTATAAGTTAACCACTTCAAGTAATCCTGGCACAAAATAAACACTCAATAAATGGAATTGCTGCTCTCTGTTAAAAGGAATAATTTGGGCACCATTTAGACATAGTCAACTAAGTAGGAACCAAAATACATAGCATCTCAGAAAAATTTCACAGTAAAAGAATTAGTTCATGTTATAAACAAATCTGCAAGCTATCATGAGATGTGCCATTCTGAAGTTCAAGTCAGAATAGACTTCCCCTTACTAAACTATAATAAATAGAGACTGTCTATATTTCTGATCTTCTGCCATGGTGGGGCATTCTGAACTCCCAATTTCATTGATTTATTAATATCCATCAGGTACCAAACACTGCAGTAAGTGCTGGGGAGAAGCATTAGGGGGCATTTAATAGCAAGACTACCACTAAGATTTGTGGGGTCTGGACCAAGAACACAAATGAATATATAGTATGACTAAATTATTAAATTTTAAATTAAGCTAATATATTAAGTAAAACATGTTCTATTCTCCTACCTTGACAAAATATACCTTTATAGTGACCAGGAGGGAAGATTCAAATTTAGAATTCTCAAGACTCCTCAGAATTCTTCACTGTAAAGTAGTGACAGGAAGAGAGCCAGCCCCTGACCCTCAGCAACCTTGGTGGTTCCTCAACCCCCAGCTCCATCCTGTTCTTACGGGGCTTCACATGCATGAGTATGGACACCTTGTCTGACTTATAGAGGTAATGCCAGCTGCCATCTGACTATGCAGTAGGTCTAGAGGTATACATATCAGAGACACGACCTTCCCTCAAAAGAAGAGACCCAAGGAAAAGATCCATGCAGACACTGGAAATAGGCTTGGGACCAGTTGGCAGGCAATTCTGAAGTGGAAGCACACACCAGAAGGGACCTGGGTAGGTATGTGGTTGACCCTGTGGATTGTTCACTCTGTTGGGAGGAGACCAACTGGAGAAGAGCCAGGGCAAGACTCTCTAAATTGTGACGCCAAGGGCTTATTCAATCAAGGGCTGATATTGCATAACTAATGGACTCACTTTTAAGAAGGGCACAGTATCTTGAGCTGTAAGTAGGCCCAGATGTGGTAAATGCCATGTATCTTCCCCCTACCATTTGCTAAGAGTTGGGAGATACAGTGCACTTTAAGATCATACTGTAAGGTAAAACTAACCCTTCTGGTGGGAGCGTATCCTCTCATAAACCACTAAAACCCGAACTTTGGCAATCATGTCTGCCTAAACCAAGGCACAGGTACAAGCTTTAGGGTACCATTTTCTTTGTTTCTATGGGTATCTGTAGATGGAATACCATAGCAAAGTTATTGTCAGAGCAACAGTTTAGGCATGTTACTATCTCCTAATATGTGTTTATATAGGTGAAACTGAAACACAAAACGTGTGCCTCAGTGTGAGGAGTGTGCAGAGAGGCAAAACGACACATTTTTCTTTAGTGGAGATGGGTCATGGAGAAGGCATTTATAAGTATATGCCCAAAGACATACAAAAACAACAAAGAATCAAGCTTCGGACTTCTCCTGCCTACCATAAATCTCTCTCAACCTCCACCAGGAAAAAAAAGGAGCTGGTCAGCTTGTCTTTTCCACCTGGCTCTTAGTTCTCTAATTGTTATAGCAGGGTGAGACTATCTTCATTCTTCTTAACCTCAACTCTAAGACCACTTCTCTGAGAACTAAAAAGAAAAGGAAAAGGAGATCAACTAAGGAGTCAGATCAAAGACTAATTAATGGACCTCCTGGAAGAGCAAAACTCTTTGGGACATTTTCCCCTCTTTAGACATAATGGACAGTACCTAACTTAAAAATTATTCAGAATGCTTAAAAAGAAGAAAAAAGAGGAGAGGGGCGAAGGTGTGATATTCAAAGCCCATTGCCAGGACAGAGTATGCTAAAAACATCTCAAGGTAGCCAGGAACTGAGGTTAAGAGGAGTTAGGAGGAGTGCTACAAAGCTCAAGAGATCAAGTTCATCTATAGGTCTGCCAAACTAGCCAGGTTCCTTAATCAGCCCCTCCATATCGGCCCATTAACTGAAACGAATCCAAGGCAAGAAGTCTCAAAAGCCATCTTATTTGGACTTGTGTGTCACCAGCTTGGAGATTAATGGAATTCAGAAATATAAGGCAGTCTTTATCATCATGGCAAATATAGAAAAGAAAGATGAGAGAGATATAGCAAATTTTATCCTTACAGTGTAAATACAATTTTTACCTCAGAACTCTGTAGATAACTGCTTTTACTGAACAAAAAGGCCTCCCAATCAAACTTACCTGGACAAAAAAGATAAAGTGCTTGAAAGATGTATTCAGATGCGCCTCCTCCTGAAGCTGAATCACAGGGTCGAAATGCTGATGATAAATGTGTGCATAAACCCTAAAGAGGCGTTTGAGTATAGTTTTTGCCACAGACATGAAGTTCTTCGGGAAAGGGACACCTAGTAAATAGATAAACAACCCCGATCTATTAACAAGAGACAGGCAATATGAGTTTGTTGGCAAATGGCAACATAAATCACCAAGATAAGGCTAAAAAGAAGTATTTATGAATTACTACTTAATATACTCACTGTACTTTTCAGAAGTTCTCAACATATCATGAAAGAAAATAAACTTCAAAGCTTGTATAGAATAAGAACTAGCCTTCAGGCCCTGGCTGGTGTGGATCAGTGGATTAAGTGCCAGCCTGTGAACCAAAGGGTCACTGGTTCAATTCCCAGTCAGGGCACATGCCTGGGTTGTGGGCCAGGTCCCCAGTAGGGGGCACATGAAAGGCAACCACACATTGATGTTTCTCTCCCTCTCTTTCTCCCTCCCTTCCTCTCTCTAGAAACACATAAATAAATAATCTTTTTTTAAAAAAGAACTAGTCTTCAGTATAGCCCTTCAGGCCTCTAATACACCACACTTTACCAAAATGAAATAAATGAATGCCTAAAATGAAAATGGAACAAAAACTCACACTTAGATCCTCAGATTTTTTAACATCACATCTTAATACAAATATATGCTCAACACAAATAACATATTAACTGTGCTCATTTTTGTTTAAATGCTTGATATATATTTTTAAATTGTTTTCTATAAGAATTATTTCATTACTACTCCAGGTCTACATTTACCCTGAAAAACAGCTACAATATCTGTTCAATTAGGCTCATTGTTATGAATTACAGCATTTTTACAGCATTAAGGAAAAAAAACTAGAATAATTAAAAATTCCATATACTTTGTTGCTCTTGCTAAGTAATCCAGATTGGCAAAACACAAGCCAAACACCAGTACTACCGGTTCAATGTCTTCATATCACCTGTTGCTTATTTTAAAATATTAAAGAGATCACAAGAAAACATAGCACAAACCAAAATAAAGGGACATTAAATAAAACAGCATGCCTATACTCTTCAAAAATATCACTGTCATGGAAATCCACAAAAGACTGATGAATGCATGTTCCACATTAAGGAATGTTAATGAGATATGACTACTGAATGGAAAAATGTTGAAAAATTTCTCTTGCTCTAAAGGGTATTATTAGGAAAATAGGAAAAATCCAAATAAGATCTATAAATAGGCAATTGTATCACTGTTAATTTCCTGATTTTGATAGTTATACTGTGATTTTCTAAGGAAATACACATGGAAACATATTGATAAAGGGGCATCACATATGCAACTTACTCCCAAATAGTTCAGAAAAAGGAAAGCATGTCTCGGGAGAGAGAGAAAGAGAGAAAGCAAATGTGGTAAAATGTTGGCAACTAAAGAACCTGGAAGAAGGATATATAGGGATTCTTCGCATAATTCTTGCAAATTTTCTAAAAACTAAAATTGGATCAAAATTAAGTTAAAAATATATTATGGGAAATAAAAGATAAAGTGGGGGCACTTATCCAAAACCATTATGATGTATATAAATAAAGCAGCCATGAAAAATAGACCTTTAATTACAAATGCTCCAAAGTAGTGAAAGCATTCAATAAATGTGTTTACCCCTGGCTGGTGTGGCTCAGTGGACTGAGAGACGGCCTACAAACCAAAGGGTTGCCAGTCTGATTCCCAGTCAGGGCGCATGCCTGGGTTGAGGGCCAGGTCCCCAGAAGGGGTGCACAAGAAGCACCCACACACTGATGTTTCCCTCTCTTCCTCCCTTCCCCTCTCTCTAAAAATTAATAAAATCTTTTTAAAACTTTTTAAAAAATAAAGGTGTTTAAAACAATCCATAATAATAACTATTTATACTACGGTCTCCTCCACCATACCCATCCACCAAAATCTAAAGGCATGAAATATAATCAAAAAGTTATTTATTGTTAAAAAAGTAAATTGTTAATTTTTTCAGAAAACACAGTTGTAAGAAATTTGAAAAGGTAAAAATCTTATGAACTGTCTAGATGTGAATGATTTCCACTTGAAAGACCAGCCCTTAAGAACAAATATGAAAAAGTAATAGACACTCAGTTGATAACAGGCCAATCACTCAAATCTTGTTTTCTTCTCACTTGGCTGGATTTCAGTCTGTAAATCACACTGTAGGTCATAAACTCAAACTCCCTCTTTGCCACAAATATAATGTAAAACCGAATATAAGTCATACAAACTCCTTCCCTAAATGAGAAATGGGCATGACACTGACTGCCTACCCAATAGCTGATCTCTTTTTTTCCATAACACAGGCCAGATTGTGTCACTATCTGCCTTAATCCTGATCTTCTCATTGTTTAAAAAACAGGGAGGCTTACCTTAATGATCATGATAAATTAGTATAAAAAAGATAGAAGGCTTTTAAATGTATAAGATTAGAAATATCTTGATAAATATGGTAACCTAGTATGGTTCCTGGAATAGAGAAAAAATAAGCTCTAGAAATATATAAAATTAGATAAATCATGATGGATTCTAATTATGCAAAACTACTGTACCTATTTTTGAAGGAAATAATGTTTCATCATCCAATTGGTCCTGAACCCAAGTCATCAAGTAATCAATATACTTTGGTGCCGAGCACTTAATCGGCTTCTTTATGTTTGTTCCATCTGCCCAATGATACTCATATCTGCATTGTAAAAATAAAAAGCACACAGAATATTAGTATACATGTATACACAATGTGTATATTTTTTATATTATACATGTATGTGTTATGAATGTATACAGGACATGTCTTAAATAATCTGTTCCTCCAAATAAAGATTTTTACAATTGGCATTTTAATTTAATGTTTTCAAATGCCTACTGAATTGTTTTGCATTTATCACAATCCAAACTAAGCAGATCCCACTAAACTCATTTTTTGTTTCTATGCTCTGCTCCCATGTTTTAATTTTATTACATAGCTTTCCCTCATACACAAAATTTATGTTAGAATCATACACTGCCATAATAGAAAGCCTGGTTTACTTCCCAGGATAGTCAATGATGACTATCCTTAATTTTTATGGTTGTTTTATTCCTTGATATTTCTTAAGGAAAGGAGGAAGGAAGGAAGGATTATTTTTCATTTCTATAGTATCTTTTTTTAAAAAATTGTCTCTGAGGCCTTTTTTTTAATTGCTTTTGGAGAGAAAGGAAGGGGAAGAGAGAGAAAGAGAAACATCAATGGGAGAGAGAGAAGCATTGACTGGATGCCTCCGGTACATGCCCAGACCAGGGATCGTAGGCCACGCTGAACCTGGGATCAAACATGCAACCTAGGTATGTCCTCTGATAGAAAACTGAATTCTCAACCTTTCCATTACTGGAGGATGCTCCAAACAACAGCCACACTGGCCAGGGTGCACTTCTACACTATCTTTATGGAGAGCCTATGCCTGTTATGTTTGAAGAATTGGGTATATTCTTCCTATGCCAGCTATTTAGATAAGGTTTCTGTGAAGAAAGTGATCAGAGATGTATTCTAACTGGCAGTAATTCTCCCTAATTCACAGGAACAAAATATTGGTGTAGTATCAGCAAACCTCCCAATAAAATACCACTCAATTACAAAGGGGAAGAAAATGACTAATTTGAGGTGAAGGTATCTTGCAGTCACTAACGTGATAAGGAAATCAGGGTTAATGATGGCATGGTCAACATCACAGGCCTTCTGACATGATCCACTGAGAAAAAAAAATATCATTTCCCCGAGTTCCTGCCAAGGATGCATATAATTGTACTCATAGGCATGAATTATCACAGTGAAAGAACACAGACCAAAATCAGCAAAGAGAAATAGCAAACCAGGAGCAAGCTTCTGTGAGTTCTCTCCCAGTCAAGTCACACAGGCTACCCTTAATTCCCCCAGGACTGAATCGTGGTAACACATGCTAAATACTGTCTGCTAGGGAAGTTCATTAGAGACTTAGGGTCCAGGTTTTTTATTGGGGGTGGGTGGGGGAGATGGTCAAGAAGGCACCCTCTGCATGACACACTAAAATTCCAGATGCCCAGAAAAAGCATAAGCCATATCATTTGGCAGTTTAGGTACAGTGAGCCACTCTTAACTGTTAGGGTTGTGGGAACTCTTCAGAAATACAAGTTGCAAGCCCTGGCTGGTGTAGCTCAGTAGATTGAGCACCAGCCTGCAATCCAAAGGGTTTCAGGTTGAATACCCAGATCAGGACACATGCCTGGGTTGCAGGCCAGGTCCCCAGTAGTGGGCATGCAAGAGGCAGCTACACATTGATGTTTCTCTCCCTCTTCCTCCCTCCCTTCCTCTCTCTGTCTAAAAATAAACAAGAAGAGAAGAGAAGAGAAGAGAAAAAAGAAAAGAAAGACAAGTTGCAAGATGCCATCCAAGGGCCAACCTTGGAGGCAGGCCTTTCAAGAGATTATAGTCAGGCCTGCTATTTTAACTCTTTTATGCACAAAAGCCAACACAGGGAAAGAATGAGGAACTATTCCAGATTGAAAGTACCTAAAGAGATCAGTCAAATAAATGCAGTACATGTTCACAGACAGGATCCTTGCCTAGAAATTAAAAACTGAGATATTATTGAGACAGCTGACAAAATGTGAATAGTATCCATGAACTGGAGGAAGTGGTTTAGAGGGTTAATATGCTGGTTGTATAGAAGAGTATCCTTGTTTTTGGAAAATACACAGTTGAATATGTTGGGGTAAAGGGGAATAATGACTACAACTTGTTCAAAAGGTTCAGAAAAATATTAATGTTAACAAATATACATACAGAGCGTGGTTGATGAATAGGCAGTAAAAGGTTAATAATTGGAAAATCTGGGTAAAAAAAGATATGCAAGTTCTTTGTGCTGTTTTGGCAACTTTTCTGTATACTTAAAATTATATGAAGTTTCAAAGCCTGAAATAGTTTGCAAGTAAGTTATTTTTCAAGAAACTACCTTAGAAAATAATAAAAGCATATTATTTTGAACATCTTTGAAGATGGCAAATTGTCGGTTCTTTTTAAAAGGACTAGATTCTGAGACATATCTAAACTCATTTAGATTCAATTTGAGAAATAAGGTAGATGACTCTAGGTAATACTTTGTTCAACAAATAAATTATGACTATGAAGTAATCAAATTGAATCTCTTGGGTAGCTAATGATCTGACACTAATTTAAAAGTTACAAAAAATATTCTGAGCAATGAAAGCATTAGCACAATGAGTGATTAGCAATCTAAGGTCACTACTTAAAATGTTAGTACTTCTAAGCACTAGTAAGTTTAGAGAGCTTGTTTTCTTTTGTTTTGATATTTATACCTCGTTTATAATTGGGGGAGAGAATATATGTTCTAAAAAGTCAGCACTAAAAACTAAACCTCTCTATATATAATTTATATAAATATAAATTAATATTTCTTATGAGAAAATAATACAAGGTAGCAATTGACAGTACAGGCAAGTCAGAGAGACCTGGATTTCAATCCTGGGTCTGTTTCTAGATAACAGGAACTTGGACATGTTACTTAGCTTTTCTGAGACTCAATTTCTTTTCCTGTAAAATGAGAATAACAATAGTTTTCTTACCTCACAGGTTTGCTGTATAAAGGCCTTACATTTAGGTAGCACTGAATAAACAATAGCTGGCATTGTTGTTATCAGCCACAGTAATAGTAAAAGTCAGTTTCAACAATTTACTGATCCAAGTAGCATTCACTGAGTGGTAACTAGATGGCGACACTGTTCTTGCACCAAAATGGATTTAAAAGAAGGACTAATCTAATCAGTTAAATAAGACACATATAATTAATGTAATTATAATGTAACAGAAATATAATCATAAAGATAAAAAAATTAAATAGAAAGATCACATCAGTCTGAAGAATCAATCTGGAGAAGGAAGCATTTGATGTGGGCCTTGAAGATGGGTAAGATTTCTGGAAATGTGGGCAGAAGATGACAAGAAGGAGATGGGAACAGAAGAAAAATAACCAAGACAAGAACAGAATGAGCAAGTTTTCAGAGTATAAGTAACAGAGGGACTAGCAAGCAAGGCAGTCCCAGCAATCTAGTTTGGATACACCAGAGGAGATGTGTAAGTTAACAGGAAACGCAGAATGGAGGACAATACAGAGAAGGGTAATAAAGCTCAGGCTTAAGAATCTGAACTTAATACATTACTCATTGGTGAACCAGTGAAAGAGATGCTAAGTGCAGAAATTATATGGTCAGAAACTTTCTTCTTATCTAAGAACTGTAAAATACAGTAAAAATGAGAACTGATCATAAGCTACATCTTACTTTGGTCCGGCTGACATCACTGGACAACTTTCCTCTGTACAGAAATCTGTGATTGTTCCATAAAGCATGTTGATCTGATTGAAAAAATCCACAGCTGTAAAGCAAAAAATCAGTTATAAGTAAAATGTTAACTTCACTCAAGCAAAACCTAGATTTATCTGTGTTCTTTCCAAACATATACAGATTTCCTAGTTTTTTGTTATCAATTTGTAGCTAAATTCCACTATGGTCAAAGACCATGCTACATGATTTCAATCATTTCAATTTTTGAAAATGTTCATGTGTATAATCTAAAGTGCTTAGACCATGTATTCCTCAGGTCAAGTCTACCATCATGTTGCTCAAATTTTTCTAATTCCTTGTTGATTTTTATCCTCTACACTCTATCTATTACTAAAAGAGGAGTGTTTGAATCTTCCATTGTGACTGTGAATTTGTCTATTTCTTCTGTTAGTTCAGTCAACTGATTTTATTTTTGAGATGACATTAAAGACATAAATTCAGAATGTCATATGTTCTTTCTGAACTGAACCATTTATTTTAAATCTTCCTCTTTACTGTTTTTTGCCTTGAAGTCTACTTTATCTGATATTAGCATGACTACATTAGATTTCTTTAAATTAGTGGTTGACTTTTTAGTTTCAACCTACTGTTGCCCTCCCCCGATATTTAAGACTACACAAATGGTGACTTCGAGCTCTGCCCCACTCCCTCTTTATTTATAATCCTAAATCCCTTTTCATCCCATTAATTACCCATGACTAGCACTTCGCTTTTTTTTAGACTTTTTATTTATTTATTTTTAGAGGGGAAGGGAAGGAGAGAGGGAAAGAGAGTGAGACAAATATCAATGTATGGTTGCCTCTCGTGCATCCCCTGCTGGGAACTGCAACCCTGGCCAGCAACCCAGGCATGTGCCCTGACTGGGAATTGAATTGTGATTCTTTGGTTCGCAGGCCGACGCTCAATCCACTGAGCTACACCAGCCAGGGCAGCACTTTGCTTTTTTAATTCAGACTTTCTACAGCAAAGGAAAAAAAAACTTTAAAAGGCACCATAATTGCTGGTGAAAGTAGAGCGGTAATAAACATCACACTAAATTTAATTGTACAAGTTTTCCTCTGCCTTCTTATCTCACAAAGAGCCAAGATTTACTAGGTAATGACTCTGCAACTTAATAATTCTGAAGTAGTCTTCCACAAGAACAGAGGACAACCTATGGGTTTCAAGTAGTGCAAGTCTGAATACCAACTCCTATACTTACCACTTGAGTTACTTAATCTCCCTGAACCTCAGTTTCCTACCTTTAACATTGAGTTTATTATGGAGGACTAAAAAAATCTATGCCTGCCATTAAGTGGGCATTTAATAAATATTAGTTTTCTTCCACAAATCAAGATCTGGCCTCAGGATTTGGTGCCACGTGAATTATTTATAAACCATCCATCCAGCTTTTTCCAGAACCCTGAACCTTCTTTCTTTCTTCTTTAAGCTACTGCTCTTTCTAGCAGCAGAATGTTCAAAACTAGGTTCTGGTTTCTGGCCGTGAGACTAGTTGTTGAATTTGCAAAAATTTCCCTTCTTCTACCATTTATTTTCATCTGGCAAGTGACTTGAAGTCCAAAAGCCATTAAGATGCCAATCTTATCAACAAATTCCCTTCTCTCTTTTATGTACCCAAAATGTTTATTTAATCACTGCCAGGTAGTGGAAATGTCTAGTCTCAATCTTACTCACATCATCAAGTGTCATTTGGGAAGATTACTATAAATAAGGAAACTCAGAATCCAATACTTTGTCAAATGTTTTATTTTCAAGACAGAATTATCTGCTCTAAGGGGATATTCTGACACTCCAATTCAAAATAATTTTTGTCTAGTTATAACTGCAAAATTCCTGTGAAATTTTAGAAGTTCCTAAAGTTCTAAGCATTTCAGTAGTACAGATACTCTGTTCTGGCAACTCAGACAGAGAACATAAAGACAGAAAATGATCTGCTTTTACACATACAAGTAAGAATCTCATGTAGTACAGGGGCACTAAGCTACCCCCCTTAGATTTTTTAAATTAGTGAGTTCTTAAATAAATGGTACCAAAAAAGCACAAACAAGTACAAAAAAAGAATGTACATAATAAACTGGACATTTATGCTGAATATTGTCTTTGAAGTGTCACAAAACCATCTTATAGGTAAGCTGGGTCTCACCAATAAAGCAAAAATTATTTTATTTCTTTAGTAACTAAACTCTCCGGGTCCAGGGAAATAACCACATTAGAGTAAATACTGCTCAAATGCAAATGCTATCATAGTAAGGTTTTCAGACATCTCAGCAAAATCCTTTAGGTTCTTAAAAGTTACTAGTGAGTGGCAGCTCAGTTTATAAATCCCATGATATATTTCAAATTACAATAAGATACCATCAAATATTACAAGAAAAAAATACTATGGTTTTGTTTTTCCTTAATCAAAGCCTAGAATACAGTGTATGTTTTCAATTAAACTTCATTTTATTTTTACTGGATTCATATAAAATTCCTCCAATCATAAAATTCTATTAGTTTCTTCACTAATGCTAAAAAACCCTGAATATTAAAAGTACTACCTTTATTCCCCAACTTTCTATGGGCTTAATTCCCAAGAACATATTTACTTTTTACTTATATGTTTTTCTTCTTTGTTACTAAGAAATCTCATAAACATATTTTTATAATTTCATAAATCACTAGTGAATTCTTTTTAAAAAACAGCATAATTTAGCATAACTGAATATGCTACTGAAAGAGGCGATTTATCATAGTGGTTAAAGTACAGTCTCTAAAATTCTATAGCTCCAACAGAGCCTAGGCTCTGGCACTTAATAGTGGGCATGACCTAGGCAATTACTAATCTCTCTGTGTCAGCTTCCTTATCTGCCTTAAAATGGGACAATAATAGTACCTACATCATGAGGTTGTAAATATGAAATAAAATAATCCATATAGAAAAGATAGTGGAGTGCCAGACACATAATTAGTGTTCCATAATGATCAATTGCTGTTATTATCATTTTTTCCACTCAAGATGGTAAATCTATGCTTTGTATGTCACTGTAACGGGACAAGAATTTCACAAAACTCATTCAGAAATAAAATAGCATAAAGGCTAAAGTGGACTGAGGTATCACTATATCGTGATGTTAGGTTGCTAACTAGATCCTACAATAGACAGCACCCCAAAACTCACCTACAGTGAGGCTACTAACCTAACTTAACGTCTACTGAGAAACACAAAGACTACTTACTGTTCACTGCAACCCACTCATTTAGATCTTCTCCCTCAGGAAGCATCACGGCCATCCGGAGATTGCCACTGCCAAGTGTGGCTTCTGCATGCTTTAAGAGCTCGTACTGGTGAGAACCCTCTGGTATGTTCTTCTTTGGTTTAAATGTTTTAGAGGAGCGACTACTACTATGAACAAACCAGAAAAAAGAAAGCAGGCATTTCAATATTTAAGGCATAACTTTCAACAGAGTCAGCTACACTATATTACTAGATAAAATAACATAGAGGTGATCCTAAATGTCCACCAGTAAACAGCCCTAAATTGTACTGGAAACATTACATCCCAGCAATGTAATTGCTGTAACTGTGTTTGATACTCAAAACTCCTACAAACCTTCTCTTACAGGTCGCAATCTATAAAAACAATTACTTCTTTCATAACCTAGCTATTTTATTCCTTTTCACCCCTAATCTAAGTCTCTCATACAATTTGTTTCCTTCATATACAAAGCATAAAGATATAATTCTATAGCAATAAAACACAATAATCTAAGAGCAGAAAGAAAATCTACATATTCTTCTACCCAATTATAGGAAGCATCAGCAATCCTAATCCAGAATTCTAGGTATGCAAAATAAGTAGCTAGACATTAATATAATTGGTTTGCTCAAGTTTCATATGTAGGTTTAAATGGATCAAATGAAACTAGTCTTAGAAGTAATTTTTAAAGTTTTAAGAGATAGATTCTTCTGTTAATGCTGGCAAATTCTTATCAAATTGTATCATATCATAGTCATCCCTTCTTAATATGCCCTTTCTCTCTTCATACAAAAAGGAACAGAAAGGAAAGA
Source organism: Anoura caudifer (assembly GCA_004027475.1). Lineage (NCBI taxonomy): Eukaryota > Metazoa > Chordata > Mammalia > Chiroptera > Phyllostomidae > Anoura > Anoura caudifer. The sequence continues at coordinate 306,251 of PVKU01001006.1, read as the reverse complement.
ATGAATTAAGAGTCTTGGTTAGAATTTCATAAAGTTTAATATAAAAATTCATATCACCGAAACATGTAGGCATATGGACATATGGATATGAAAGTGGAACTTTGAAAAGGGCAGAAAAACAACAGTTAAGCTTTCCAAGCTTCCCATAGCTTTTCACTTACTACCTTCTCCCAAACTTAACCCCAAGATCTCTCCCTTGCTCCCCAAGATAAAGTGGTAGTTCTCAACCCTGGCTGCATATTATAATCACTTGAGGAGCTTTTACAAAGCTTTGAGGACCTGAGATAAAAATAAGAATCTACCAGTCAACCTAATAACTAATTAATGACAGATATTTTTTTCCTGTAAGTCATTCTCATTTAAAAGTGAATCTCTGCTCAGGGATGGGAGTAAAAGGCAGAAAACTGCACTTGAACAACAATTTTAAAAAAATTGTAAATTGATGCTCTTCAACTGTAACAGCCAAGATGTCTCTTTAAAAACACTGATCAAATGATATTATTCCTCTGCTTAAAACAACTCACTGGTTTTCCAATGTACTAAAAGTAAATCCAAAAGTCAAATATCAGACACCGTCAGGCTCTGGACCCTGAATGTGTGGAAACTCTTCCTCAGTTTAATCAGATACCATATTAAACATCAAAATCCTCTCCCAGCATAGAGAGGATCATTATGATCACAGAGTTGAGGTTTATTTCATTGTCTTGCTTTTGTACCCTTAGAAAAATTTAGCATAAGAAACAAATTTTGCCAACATTTTTTACAAAATGACATTTCACTAATTTATGTGTGATTAATTACAAAAAAATAGCTCTCTTAACTAATCTGATTCGAGTCTTCAGGCAGGGTGTAAATTAAATACACTCCCTTTATTAGTCCACAGCTCAGACAATGCAACGGAAGATGGGACAAGTTGATCTGAAAAGAGCTGGCAGAGTACAGAAGAACTACAAGGACATTGGCTGCGCCTGCCCTCAGGGACGGCAGACCCTCATCTGCCCCCCCAAAACCATCTATTTATTGAACCACTCTGTCCTGAAGTTTTAGGCTTCCAACCGTTTTCCCAATCAAGGAAGGTCCCACCTAGAATTGGTTTCCACAAAGCTAAGTAAATCTACCTCATAGACTTTATGGTTGGGTAAAAAGAAAAGAACTAAATTTGAGTTCAATTTTGTAAAGACCAGCTTTGACACTTTGATCTCAGGCAGATTACCCAACTCTCTTGACTCTATTTTTTCCTTCAACAATGAAACCCTAATGAAAATATTGACAACAAAACATCGCCACTACCTGTATCGTAGAACAACTACAAAATGAGAAAATAATATTCGTGAAAAAAGCTTTTGAAACTATAAAATGCTGCACAAAAGTTAATATTTTCATTATCCTTCCTTTTCCTGAACCAGAATGACTCAGGAAAAACAATCAATGTCCAATGTCCAAAGCTTCCTTTCAATGTCCATTCCAACCTTCACCTCCTGAGAGTGGATACAGAAAAATAAAACCTTTAGAAACAAATGCTTTTACACATCAAGTTCAAAACAGAATTTTTAAAAAAATGTTTGTTTTGTTTTTTTGTAGCTATACCCATATCGAAATTCAGGTGATCTCAGAATAATCGTGGGGCTAGAATGAAAATCAAGAAAATAAGGTTCTAGTCCTCATTTTGCTATTTTCTTCTTATGTTACATAGGAAACCACAAAATGCCATCTGGGCATCAATTTCTTTGGTTTTGAAAGTCTGGAAAATAACTTTTTACAAAAGGGTATAATTTAGAGATGAGATAATGTTTATAAAACGGTTCTAGTTCCCTGTGGACTTTCGACTTGCTTCCTGTTCCTCATTTCCATGTACATTCATACTTCCAAAATGCTTTCAAGTTCTCCATCAAATTTTGTTTTCTGGCTCTTCTGTTTTATTTAGGGAGAATAACCTAACCATTTCAAAACTCTATATTTTTTTTAATATTCTCTTTTTTAAAACTATATTCAGCTACTTCTTCAACTGCTACGTAAAACTGCTACCAGTATCCACCCTACCCTCAAAGGGGTGTTCAATACTGCACCTGATTTCTAGGTCAAAAGACTAACTGACAGAGTCCTCAAATTCAAAAGCACCACATCAAAGCATGAACACAGAAGTCCTCATCCATGAATGCAAGCTCTTACAGCAACAATGTATGGCCAAATACATATGATTCACATGGCACTTTAAGATACGTGATACAAATACTCAAAAACATTTTGATAGCAGAAAGTGTGCTGCCCTTCCACCTACCCATCTCAGAGGATATCTATGGATCAGGGAAATCTCAGGAGAAATATCTTGTGTATCCTTCCAGAATCTATGTCTACACAAGCATACGAATGCTTGTGCCTGCTTCTATTTTTATACAATTGTTGCATACTAAATATACCAAGTACTGTTTTTCACCTCATATACCCAGGAGATTGTTTTACATTAAGGTGGAAGTATTTACTTTATTCTTTTCAAAGATTGAATAGTATTTCCTTATACATACACACACACACACACACACACACACACACACACACACATATTTTAACCAGTCACACACTGATAAACATTTAGGTGGTTTCTAGTCATTTGTTACCAGAAACAATGCTGCAGTAAATATCCTTGTGCATAAACATATGTAAAGGATAAATTCCTAGAAGTAAAATAGTTATGCTAAAGAGCATGTACATTTTTAAATTTTATATAAGGCCTATTTTTATCCCCAAATAAACTATACCCTTGTACAATCCCATTAACAATGTATGAAAGTAACTATACACTTTCTTGGTCTTAGAAAACAGGAATTCAATTGTTAACTTCTTTTGAATAGCCTGAGAATTACATGAGAATTTAGAGCTTTTTGATTAGAATGTAAATGATATATTACATGAGGGGTCTTGTATTGATAATTCATAGTATTACCCTGAGGTCTTTTCTTTCCAAATAAACATCCAAGAATTCAGATTTGTTTTCCCTAATCCTCTTACTCATATTTAAAGTCCAATCAATTTCTAGAGCAAGACAAGATGGTTTAACAAACAAATAACTGAGCCCTAAGAAAAAACTCTGAGCATTCAACCCTTATAACTACCCATCCAATTTGATCTAATGTTTGTAAATATCAACAGCATCATTTACTTCCTCTTTGAGACCCTGAAGAATAAATTAGGCCCCACCGTGACACCTAGGTTAATTCCCATAAGCCAGTTCTTCCCATCTCAACACTATCACATCCATCATTACCCTTACTTTTAACCCTTTATTTTCAATCCAACTATCAACGAAGTTAATATTGTCTAAGTTGGAGGAGAGAATCTTAAAGCTGAAGGAATTGGGGGTGGGAGAGATTTATAGAGAACTCCAAAAGGGACAGTAGTAAGAATAAGTAGAATAGATATCTCTATATTTTCACACTGAAAAGCATGTCATTATTTCCAAATTAAAAGCAAATTAACATTAATTTGTTTGAGCTGACAGTTCTACCCCTATAAGGTTAAACAAATTACTCTGACCACAGAGCTAAACAGCAGAAGTAGGATTCAACAACAGTCCATTATCTTGAACAAGTTACTTAACATTAATTACCAAGCCTCCACTACCTCATTGATAAAGTGGGAATAATAGCTACCTTATTACTGAATGCAGTCGTAAGAACTCGACTAACATTAGCTCTCTTTGCTCCACCTTTAAGTACCAGCCTGGCATTCATGTCAGTAGCTCCTTCTATAGGTCTAAAGTCCAATACTAGAGATCAGGTACTTCGTAAATACTTAACTAATTGATAGTTCCAGTCAACCTCAGGATGAAAATTGCTAATAATGATGATGACTAACATTAACTAATATTTACTGCATGCTTTGTGCTCAGAAATATTTTACATACAATATTTCATTTAGTCCTCATAACTCTACAATGTACATGCTATTATTTTCTGAGTAACAAAACTGAGGTTTGAAGTATGAAGTCTGTCCAGAAGGTATTCAGCCATGTAATATGAAAAATACAGATATTTACTGAAGAAGATACAAGATACAAGAAACACTGTACATAGGACAATGATACCTCAGTCCCCTTCAAAGTAGGCACCTGTTCTCTCAATCACCATCAGCTGCTGCATCATAGTTCCCTGAAGTTCATTGACAGTCTGAAATCTCTTCCCTTTCAAAGGTGATTTTAGTTTTGAAAAAAGCCCAAAGTCACAGGGAGCCAAATCTAGGCTGCAGGGGGGTTGAGTCATCTGAGGATTTGATGCTTCACCAAAAAACTCTGCACAAGAAGTTACGCATGAGTGGACATGTTGTTGTGATGAAGCTGCCAATCCCCAGTTGCCTATAGACATGGTCTTCTGAATCACGGAAATAGTTTCTGCAGAGGAATGTTCAACTTAATGCAAAATTTGAGGAAGATTCATTGCTCTACTCGCTCAGTCATTTCGAATGCATCAGCCACACAGTACATGTGCTCACTCAATGGCATCTACGGTACCCACTGACTAGTACAGTGAAGGCATCATTGTTCACGCATGTGCATTCCAGTCCACTCTCCTTGGCTGCTAGTTTACATCAATGTCGCTCTCATTATATTAACAATGGCTGGTCTTTTTCTGGACAGACCTTGATACTTAAATAATTTGCTCAAGAATAGAAAAGTGGTGAATTAAAGAGACAGAATTTAAATCTAGAATTTAAATCTTTAAAACTCTCCCTGTCCAGTGTGGCTCAGTTGCTTGGAGCATCATCCCATAAATTGAGAGATCATGGGTTCCATTCCTGGTCAAGGCACATGCCTGGATTGCAGGTTCAGTTCTCAGTTAGGGCAAGTATGAAAGGCAACCAATCAAAGGTACTCACTCTCTCACATGGATCTTTCTCTCCCTTTCTCTCTCCCTTTCTTCCCCTCTAAAATCAATAAGCATGTCCTCAGGTGGGGATAAAAAAAGAAAACCTTTAAAGCCCATTCTTTTATCCACTCCCCAACACTACATGATGTTTACTTTTATCTTCTATCAAATTATTTGTAATAATTTTCCTTCTATATGACTACAGTATAATCAAGTCACTTATGAAACTACACAAGTCTAATTTATACTGATTTATTAGCAGACACATTTTAAAAACAATCTTCAAACTACCTAATTCCATTTCCTCTCTCCCCATACCTCATCTAATTTAGATCAATTTTTAGTACTGCCATTAATGAAGAATAAAATTCCCCTAGAGAGCGTTTACCCCCCGAAGATTGCCAAACACACTTACACTTTTATAAAGGTAATTATGTACCAGCAAAACCTGTTAGAAATTATCAAAATCAAGTAGAATGTCTTCTACAAAAATAATAAAGCTAAAAACTATGAATACCTAAAGGATAATCTTTTTTATCTTTCTTTTTATTGAATTTATTGGGGTGACATTGGTTAACAAAATTATATGGGTTTAAATGTACAATTCTATAACACATCATCTGTATATCATACTGTGTGTTCATTACCTGATGTCAAGTCTCTTTCATAAATGTCATAACCATTTATTTTCACTTTACCCTCTTCTACCTGCTCCTATACCACTTTCCCTCTGGCAATCACCATACTGTCACCAAAAAGACAATCTTGATTCAAGACAGTTAGCAATCTAAACAAACACATCTACGTACATTTCTGCCTAACATTCCCTTTAAAGCATTATTAGTAGTAGTGCCATTGCTGTTACTGTTAATGATAAGAGAGTAAAAAATTTTTCATATTGCTGGAAAGCAAGAAAGAAGGCTACCAGCAGATCAAATTGAGGAATTATGCTAAGATTAAAACAAGGATAGTGTAAGGAGCCTCTGGGACAACTTCAAGCCTTCCAACAGTCACATCATAGGGGTGCCAGAAGGAAAAGAGAAAGAGCAAGAAATTGGAAATCCACTTGAAAAAATAATGAAAGAAAACATACTTATTAAAATGTCTACAATCCACAAAACTGACAATAACAAATGCTAATGAGGATGCAGACTCATTCATTGCTAAAAGGAATGCAAAGTAAAATTGTACAGCCATTCTGAAGAAGGTTTGACAGTTTGTACAAAGCTAAAAATAATCTTGCCATACAATCCAGCAATCCTACTTCTAGGTATTTACTTAATTGATTTGAAAACCTATGTCCACAAAAAAAACCCACCTGTGAATATTTGTATCAACTTTAATCATGCCTTCAATAGATAAATGAATAAAACTGTGGTACATCCATAAAGTGGAATATTATGTTCAATAATAAAAAGAAATGAGCTATTGAGTCAAAAAAATGTGAGTAAGCCTTAACTGAATATTGCTAAGTGAAAAAAATCAGTCTTTAAAGGCTACATAGTTTATGACTCCAAATACATAACATTCTAGAAAAATTATAGAGAACGTTAAATGATCAATGCTTGCCAGGGAGGGATTCAGGTGGAAGGGAGGAGAAATGACTCAGTATATTTCCCCAAAAACTGAAAAATATGTCCAAACAAAAACTTATATAATAATGTTCACAGCACCATTATTCATAAGTCAAAAGGTAGAACAACTCAAAAATCCATAAACTGAAGCATAGATAAATAAAATGTGGTATATCTGTACAATGGAATACCACTCAGCCATAAAAAAGGAATGAATACTGGCACAAGCTGTAACACAGGTGGATCTTAATAATATTATGCTAAGTGAAAAGAACCCAGATACAAAATATGTACTATCACATATTAAATAATTCAATTTATATGAAAGGTCCAGAAAAGGCAAATTCATGGAAACAGAAAGTAGACTAGTAGTTGCCAGGGCTGGAGAGGGAGAACTGAAGAATGACCCCTAATGATACAAGGTTTCTTTAAAGTGTGATAAATATGTTCTGGAATTGTCGTGATGGTGGCACAACTTTGTGACTATACTAAAATCCACTAAAATATACACTTTATTTTTGTGTTCCTAAAACTTTTTTAAAAATTTTTTATTGTTGTTCAAGTACAGTTACCTCCATTTTCCTCCCACCACTCCCCTCCACCCCAGCCATCCCCATTTTCCACTAAAATGTACACTATAAAGGATGCATTTTATGGTATGTAAATTTTTATGGTATAGCTCAATTAAAATTTTTTTCAAATCTTTACTATTAAAAAAATAAGTAGCCTCCCAATAATGCACCTTACCACCTCTATAAGTCAGTTTCTTCCATCCATTCATGTACTCTTCATCCAAACAACATATTCTGACAGCCTTCTTTATCCTAAGTAGTTCTGTCCTAAGCCCTGGGGAGTTCACAGCACTGAACAAGAGAGGTAAGATCTCCACTCTCATAGTAGGGAGATGAAGCAAAAGAAAAAATAAACCAACAATCAAACTCTAAGGGTCCCTATCAGACTTGCAAGCAAGGGATCAATGGGTAGTGGTTGCTCATTCCAGGCTTACCCCCTGAACACTGACCCCAAAGCCCCCTTTTCTCTGACTTCCCACTAAGCCAAAGCAGCTCCACCTAGGCTCTCTCCTGCTGCTGCTTCTACCCTAGGCCTTCCTTGTTTCACTGTCCCCAGCTTTAGTAAACATACTCTCAAAATCAATCAATCAATATAAGCCAACCAAAAACTATTGAGCAGAGGTAAGTGCCATGATGAAAATAACAGAACGATGTGACAAATAATGTGATGTGACAAGGCACTATATTAAATTAGGTAGTTAGAGAAGGCCTCCCCAACGCCAGAAAGCCAAGAAGAAGCCAACCATGTGAAGATCTGGAGAAGAGGGAAGAGTAATCAGGGCTTACAGGATAAACTAGTGCAAAAGCAAGTTTCTTAGGAGTAGAGATTAAAAGAGAGCTGTGACTTAGGGCATCATGAGTCATGGAAATAGTAACATAAGAAAAATATCAGAAAGGCTGGTAGAATCACATTAGCTAAGATTTTAGAGGGCAAAATACGGAATTTAGATTAGCATTTTAAGAATAAATGGGAAGCCATTGGGGACTTTATTAAAAACCAAAAGTAGTAACATGACTCATTGTTTTTTTTTAAAAGATCATTCTAGTTGTCATGCAGAGAATGGACAGGGAGGATGGCAAAAGAGGAATCAGAGAAGCCAATCAGGAAACTACTACAAAGAAGAAAGAATCATGACTTGGATTCACAGGTGAAAAAACAAAGGCAGATTCCAATATTTATTTGTAAGCAGTATCAGCAGGACTCACTATTGGATTTCACGATTTGTGAAGAGTGATGAAGAAGACAGAAACAAGGATGATGCCTATGTTTTTAGTCTCAGGTAAATTGAAAGTGGACTCTTTTAATTGAGACAGAGTTTGGGACATGGGTTTTCAACAGAGTAACTTGTTGAAACCTACCAGACATCCAAATAGATATATATGTTAGATAGGAAGTTGTATATATAAATCTCAGGCATAGAAGAGAGATTACACTGAAAGAACCTAATAGTGTTGGTATCCTCACTGCTTATCCTCACATAGTGCTAAATGATACACTGTTATACTATTAAAGTGAGTATTTTATAAGCTATGAGAAGTCCCATAGTAAAGAAAATTGTTGATGGCTTAGCTCAGGGTTTCCCAAACATCTTTAGTCACTGAAACTTTTCTTCCACATTTTAACATCTTGCTCTTTTTTAAAAAAGATTTTATTTATTTATTTTAGAGAGGAGAGGAGAATGGGAGGGAGAAAGAGAGGGAGAGAAACATCAATGTCTGGTTGTCTCTCGAACACCCCCTACTGGGGACCTGGCCTGCAACCCAGGCATATGCCCTAAACTGGGAATCGAACTGGTGAACCTCTGATTCACAGGCTGGCACTCAATCCGCTGAGCCACACCAGCCAGGGCATAGCTTGCTCTTTAACCCATATTAGGGAATTCTGCTCTAGTACATCAAACTGCTAACTGGGTTACCTCTCAATTTACGGTATGTTCATAACACTTCGATTTTATAAAGTGTAACTCATTGACTTCAAACAAGAACAGAATAGAGAATTGGTTAGCCAATTCCCTATTTATTCAGTACCCCTTGCAGTTTTATAATCTAATCCTTACCAAATAATAAAGCACTTCACACGCAAAGGCCAATTAGTTTCTATACTTGTGAAGTTATCACAGCCATTATCTCAGCTACAGATGAAGGCACTCCCATTTAATTACTCATCTTTAATCACCCTCTAGCTTTTGAGTTGTGTATAGCCTGCAATTTCCTTTGCCCAGCACTAAATTCATTATTACAGACAGTAAACGGGTACTGAAACCACCGGAGATTCTAGTAAGTGCCCACAGTCGAATGTCTGGGTGATTTCCATGCAACAGCAGTAACTCCATTTTCAAAATCTTGTCGATGGGCTGGACTGTTAAAAGTAGGAAACCAAAACCTGCATATGCAGAGCTCAGAATGAGCATGAACCTTGCAACTGAATTGGCAGTAATTCCAAATATACCAATATTTCAACCAAGAAACATCTAGAGAGCGTAAACATCACTTCTTTTATAATAATTTTTCCTACCCTTCCATGAAGCTCTCCATTCTCTCTTATGTCTCACCAAAGCTTGAAGCACCTGTAACACCTTATGTGTATATCTATGCATTTGTTAAATGAGAGGCTGTGTCTGTCACCTCCACTTCTGTAACTCCACTCCCTAACATAACATGATGGCTGCCATACAGTAAAGGAAAAGGTACAGGACTTGGAATAAATACCCAGTTTCAGATCTTGTTTCTGTAAATCACTAGTTATGAAGTCTTGGACAAATTATGCTGCTTCTCTAAGCTTACAATTAAAAAATTGGAGCCATCACTAATTTTGCAGGACCATTATGACAATTAAATGAATATATTTAAAGCACCTTAATTTTGAGGTAGCTATCACACAGCAACTGTGCAATATATGAAATTAGAGCTTTAAAATGTTTAATGAATGAATGACTATATAAATGTACTTTTACATGCATATATATGTATAAATAAAGCACCAAGCCACACTTTATCCTTGTCTTAGTTCATTCACACTGCTATAAAAAAAAGTACCTAACCAGGAAGCTTATAAACAACAGAAATTTACTTCTCACAGTTTGAGGATGCTAGAAGTCTAACATCAGGGTGCCAGCATTGTTGGCTACTAATAAAGGCTCTCATCCAGAAAACTGACAGCCCACTTCTCACTCCATCCTCAAATCCTCATGTGATGGAAGGGACTATGAAAATTTGAAACTCTATAGGGTCTTTTTTTATAAGGATGCTAACTAACCCCAATCTTGAGGGTGGAGCCCTAATGACCTAATCACTTCCCCAAGGCCCCACCTCCTGATACCACCACATTGGGCCTTAGGGTTTCAACATACGAATTTGGGGGTAGGGGCACATCCAGACAACAACAATCCTCCTGTCACACTTCTACTAATCCATAAGGGTCAACTTAAAACATTACATCCTCATGCTTATTTGTTTACATTTTTTTCTCTCTCTCATTAGATCATGAGTTACTCAAGAATATGAATCATGTCTTAGTCAGCCTCGAACTGCAGTACCTGACACAGAACCTGGGACATAACAGACATCTAATAAGTGTTTATCTTAAAAATGATATTGAAAGAGAAGAAAAATCTTGTTATTATTCCAAGAACAGTTGTTCTTAATATTAAAGGAAGGGATTGATTCACCATCTTTATTCAGTATTAACACATCTAAAAAATTTTAACTGCAGCAATAGAAGTTAACAGATGAACTGAGGGTATTTCCTAACACTGACATTAAAAATTTCATTTTCAATTTTAGGTCCTTTACAGCCCTGCCCTACTTAAACCTTCACTACAAAAAAAAAAAATCAACTCAAGACAGCAATTCTAAGTAAGCCTACTCTTCCCATTGTGGAAGGGAGAGAAAGAAAGGAGGTAGCTTTTATATTTTTCTTTTCTTTTTTTTAAGATTTTATTTATTTATTTTTAGAGAGAGGGGAAGGGAGGGAGAAAGAGAGGGAGAGAAATATCTAGGTGTGGTTGCCTCTCATGTGGCCCCCACCGGGGACCTGACACACAACCCAGGCATGTGCCCCAACTGGGAATTGAACCAGTGACCCTGGTTTGCAGCCTGTGTTCAATCCACTGAGCCACACCAGCCAGGGCAGCTTTTATATTTTTAATAATTAATACGCACTTCCTTGTAATAGAATTTTTTCTTCAAAATAAAAGAGCAGAATTTCCCCTGACATTTAATCCAAAACCACAGCCCATTATAAAAGGTGCAATGAAAGATAAAGCCTGCATTGCAGCCCTGGCAGTAATTTGGAACAATTTTTATATCAGATACATGTGTCAACACTAGGGAAAAGATGCACCTACAATTCCTATAATCCATTACTTGCCTGCAAATATGAAGCAGTAACACAATAGGCATTCAATGCAATCAGTGACATAGCAGTTTTGTGGTCTAAATACTTTCAAATTAAATTCTTATAATAAAGCAAGCCTGACCAGAAAACAAAAAATACAAAGTTAAAATCAGATGGAGACTACTATTCTTTATTTCATACACATTTAACTGAAATTTCTTTTTTCACTGGATGTCTAGTCATCCCTACAGTATTAATTCAGCGATCATTTTCCTCAGGGAGCTTCCCTGAGGAAATACTCATGTGTCTCTATTCTACAATGCACCATGAGTCTGCCAAAGGCAAGGCCTGTTTCTAAGTCATCCCCACATCTCATGAACCTAGCAGAAGGCCTAGGTTGGGATAGATCTTCAATAAATGTTTGTTGAACTAAATTGATAAAGGACTCCAGGTAAAAATAGTAGATAAAGCAAATATTCTGGCAACCTCTGCTAAATTTATATTCTCAGCTTATACAAACAGGCCGAGTTATAGTAGATACAAGAGCATAGTACATATTATACATGCATAGTAGTAGACATCTTATGCTTAAAGTAACAGTTCAGTAGCACAATTGAACAAATGGCATCATCCAAGCACAAAATTACAGAACAAGACTGTAGAATCGGATTTACCAGGACACTAACATTTTAAACTTCAGAGATCCTCAATGGCAGGATCCCTTCCAAGGCACTAGCAGGAGCCCTAACAATGTGTTCCCATGGTCATGTTTTCATAACAACTAAAAGTAAGCTAGGTGCAATGAGTTAAGGCTATCGTCTCTGACTCCCCAACCCCCCATGCCCTGCCCAGCATCACACTTCCTCCTTGGTTAATATGGTATTTTGGGTATCTGGATAAAGGGAAGAAGCACAGGAGATATACCGTATTTTTCAGACCATAAGACGCATGTAGGTTTTAGAAGAGGAAAATAGGGAAAAAAATTTTGAAGCAAAAAATGTGGTAAAATATTTAATAACATAAATAACATAATATTTCACCAATGTAAATGTAAACAGAACTCAATAGCAGCATTAACAACCATTATTCCTCCCAAATGGCAGTCCAAAAATTATGTTATTTACTTTAGGTTTTATGGATATATGTAATTCATAATCAAGTCCACATGTGATTAGATCATTGCTAGTCTAAATTTAGGAACGAATGACTTCCAAGGATAATCCCACCACCCAACCACTGCCTTATCTGGTATCATTCACACTAACGTGCAGGACCGGAGCCATCTACATATGAGCTCCATAGGCTATTGGCGCAGATATAAGAATACTGTACTTCCTATATAAAAGAGACTTAGTAGAGACTTCTCCAAATCTGGGACCCACCTTAAAATATTACATGACATCACCAATAAAATAAGTTGTGAATCTGAAACCTTTCTAAGGTGTCAATAATAATAAACACATTCTGATCAGCCTTGTTAGTGGAAAAAGTAAATAATCTTTCTATTCTCTCCATAGAAAACAATAACCCTATTTTATAAATATTAACATAAGTTGTCAAAAAGTATGCAGCCAAAAATTGAAAGTAAATAAAAATTAAGAGATATCAGGCAGTTAAATGATAAAGTTTTATTTTTCTATATTTTGCTTTATTAAATTTGTAAATTGTGACTTTTTTGCCCTGATCGGCGTAGCTCGGTTGGTTGAGAGTCATCCCACATAACGAAAGGTCGCCAGTTCAATTCTCTCTCAGGGCACATGACTGGGTTTCAGGGCCAGTCCCTGCTGGGGGTAAGTGAGAGGCAACTGATCAATGTTTCTCTCACACATTGATGTTCCTTTCTCTCTCTTTCTCCCTCCCTTCCCCTTATTCTAAAAATAAATAAATACAATCTTTTTTTAAAAAATTGTGATTTTTCTCTAATATAAATATTTATTTTGCTACCCAGTTTTGTATTCATAACTTTTTATTTATTTTATCAAGGAGTTGATGTTTCTCTCTCTCCCTTCCCTTCTCTCTAAAAATAAATAAATAAAATCTCTTAAAAAATAAAAGTAAGAGTAACACAAATGAGTGAAAAACATGCATATAACTAAATATGAAAATCTTTTCTCTCCAGTTTCTTTTTGAACTAAGTAAAATGTAAATAGCAGAACTGCAATTTAAAAAAAGAAACAAATTTATTAAAGCTAACAGGACTTCTCACACATAAAATTATACAAAGTATTTATTGATAAAATGATAAAGAATGTTCTGAGTGATCATAACATAACTTACTCATGCTTAAATAATTTGACCTATAAATGCTCAAAACCAACAGCCATGTCACAGAGGCATAGTCTTCACATTCACTAGCAACTAGACACTACCATTTACCCTTTGGGAAAAACTCTCCCCCTTGAAATAATCCAGAAAGAAAAACCCCTGGCATAGCTCTCTATCAGACTTCATGAGAAAAGCAATAAATTCGTTAGGGGTGATGGCAAAAAGCAGCTTTAAACCCACAGGGTCATGAGCCCTGGATGTTGTTCTGCAAACCTGAAGGTCGGGGTACACACCTGGGTTGCAGGCTTCATGTATGCCATACGCCTCCCAAATGTGTTGATTATTTAAATTAATTTATCAGTTTAATATCCACATTAAAACATCAGGAAGATGACTAAGAAATAAGAAATTTAATTTGGAGTTACGTATCTCATTTTATAAAATCCCCCATTACAGACTATTAATCCCTGCTCATCTTGGAGAAAAGTAGTATTTTCCTGGTAAATCATTAGTATTTTTAAACTTAATACTGTAACTGTAACCACATTTATTGACAAAGAACTTAAAGTTATATTGTACCATTACTTTTCACATGACTCAATTTTTAAATTTATTAACAAAAAGTTCCATTCTAAATTTTAACATAAAAGATACTATTTTCCTCTTTTAAAATAAAGCAGGGTTGATGGCAATGGAGCAAGCACCCTAACTACACCAAAGGACACAAATTATTTGGAAGGATCTTTACTATCAACTGTTTACTTGGTATTAATATAAAAAGCCCAAGAAGCTTTCATGATTATTCTTCTTAGTAGTGCAACAGGGGTGGGGACACAGGGAAATGCCACTTTCATTCACTGCTATTGGAACACAATTTACCTTGACAGGTAGAATACATGGCATTCATGTGCCAGGCATATGCCAATAATCCTTGAAAGGGTAAAAAAAAGGTCTCTACAAAACTGTGAAATAGAGATCCAATAAATAAGTGTCCCAAAATATTCTGTGCAGAGAATGCTATTCATATCTCCCCAGAAGTCTTTGGAAGGGGAAAATTAGAGAATAAAAGGAATCAATAATACCTCCACCTACTATCGTGAAAACACTTGAGAATGTCATGGATTTTTTGTTTAAGGGGAAAAAAAACTGTGTGTAATATATACTAGGCACTATACTAGGTGGTAGAGATTTTAAAACATTTTTTAAAATAGTGCTGCATCATCAAAGAGGTCACATACTCTGATGATGAAGAAAGGTCTAAAAACTGACCAGTAAAGTATCTTTTGATAAGGGCTACAAATAAGGACTACAGAAGACACTGAAATGGTATCTTAACAAACTGGGAAGGGGCCACAGGTTAGGGAAAGACTTGGCTCCAGAACTAAAGAATTGAAGGTAGGGAAGAGAAGGGCAGTCCAACCAGAGTAACAGGAACAGCATTTACAAAGGCAGAGAGATGTGGGAGAGAAGAAATGCAAATAAAATGGCTGAGCTCTGTGGGGGAGGAAAAGGCAGGAGGGCGGGTGCAGATGAGGCTGGAATGGTGAGCAAACACCCTATGTAGCAGAGGCTCCCTATGCCTTGGGATTTTGCCAACCACTTCCAGCCCCATTCCAATCTCTACTTGAAAAGCCCAAGGGAACTGCAGGAAGAAAGGAGGCCAAAACCAAGCAAGGCAGGCCCCCAATCCAACCAACAGAAGCAGCCCCTTCCAAAAAATACAGTGGCACACATGTGCAAAATTCCTGCTGTTCTGAATATATGAACATGCTAGATAAACCTTATAACTTTTATAAATACCAAATGCAACTATTTCACATCTATATCTAAAGAAGTTTATACATAATGCAACATCAACAATCTTGAAAAATATATATTAAAAATAAATAAATAATAATCTTGAACCTTCACCAGCTAGTGGACTTAAAATAATGAGTTAAAAGCAATTACTGAGGAGCACATCCATGTCACATGCTAGTTTCCAATTTTTAGATTCTTGAAGGCACAGACCACGTCTTACTTATCTCTAAATCCCATCTTTCTCTTCCCACCACTAGCACCTAACACTTCACTTCATACACAGGAGATGGCCAGTAAGTATTTACTGTATTGTACATTAACACCATGTACTTGTAAGAGAGCTAAACACAATATGGAATGTGGGAAGAGCTTATATACTAGGCTTGGGAATTTCATGAGCAAGTGTTTGTACAGGACTCTCTGGTTTATGAGAATTTCCATAACCATTCTTTCACTCAGTTCTCACAGCCACCCAATGGAATTCGCATTCCTTTCCCCCAGTAGACAAAGGAAACAAAGGTTAAGAATTTAAGTGATATGCCTAAGGTCACATGGTTGTAACAGACCAAAAACTCTGAAACCCAGGTCATTCCACTCATAGGTCACTATTCTTTGTAAGACAACCTTCAACCAAAAATATATCTATGTATTGAGGGCACATTTAGCAAACAACACACTAACATGTCGGGAAATAAAACAGTGAACAAACCCGATGAAACTTACCATCAGGGAAGGAGGGGGGAGGTGGAAACACCTTAAATAATAATTATAAATAATTACATGTATGCAAAGGCAATCAGGTCACCTAGCATCCTTCAGGGTTGCTAATGAAAAAAATATGCATGGCCACATGTTAAAGATGGTAAACGCAGATTTTATTCAGGAACAATGAGATAGCTATTGGGACCACTGCAATGGCATTTTACAGTGAGGGGGAGAGAGACTGGGGCCAACTCCAAATACAGCATGGAAAAGTAGGAATTTATAGCCAAGGAGCAGGGTAAGGGGGTGAGTGATGAAAAATTACTAAGAGGAAACATTGGGGGTAAAAGAGGTTCTGGCTAAAGTGACCTGTGACCTAACAATTCTGGCTGAAGACAGGCCAGGGTAATCAGACATCAACCCCCAAGGGAATGGTGGAGGAAGGGGAAGCTGATCAGATATGGAGGGTGGGAGGATTCTGGTTAAACTGACTTAACAGGGTTCTTGCTAAAACTAGACTTTACAAGGAAGTGCACAAATAGGCCTAAAAAAAATGTCCAAGAGCCTGACTAAAGTTCGGTCAAGCAAAGAATCTTTGTCAGGGCCTCACAATTCTCTCAAGGGCAGAGAAGTAGTGTTATATTGAAATCCAAGGATTTTTCTCTTTTATCTTATTTCAAATCATTTAACTCAATATGCAGGCATTCATCCACTTACTAAAGTCTCAAGCTCCTCAAACTTGGAGGTGCTTTTCATGTAGAGATTTTATTAAAATGCATTTTAATTCAAAGACTGAGGACTGAAATCTTGCCTTTCTAACATGCTTGGGTTGTGGTCCAGGACCTCAGCTGGGCATGCAAGAGGCAACCACTTGATGTTTCTCTCACACATTGATGTTTCTCTCCCTCTCCTTCCCTCTCCCCATAAATGAATGAATGAATGAATGAATGAATGAATGAAAGAGAAAGATTGATTTTTTAAAAAAAGGTATATCTCTAAACCCATAGTTATCACAAGACAATACAGTCCCAACACCTTACAAATATGTTCCTACTTGAGCAAAAGCTAAAATCAATACAGTTCAATTTTGGCATATTTTGGCCCCCAAATGTCTATCCACTTAGAATTACACTTGTTGGTATAGTTTAGCTCTAACTATAATTTGAAAAAAAATTTATTTCAATTCTTAAGAACCTGCCACTTCCCAAATTAAAAACTGACAAGGATAACAAAGGATCATTAAACTGTTTGAGTCTAACTGATAAAAACCCTTTTGGGATTCCTTAACAAGAGGGTGGAGAGACCTGGCTGGTGTGGCTCAGCAGACTGAGTGCCAGCCTTATTAACCAAAATGTCACCGGTTTGATGCCCAGTCAGGGCACATGCTTGGGTTGCAGGCTGGGTCCCCAGTTGGGGGCGTGCCAGAGGTAGCCAATGTTTCCCCCACACGCTAATGTTTCTCTCTCTTTCCCCCTCCCTTCCCCTCTCTAAAAAAATAAATAAATAATTTTTTAAAAAAGAGGGTGGAAACACAAGCATCAGTCCTCAAAATGATGCTTCGCTCTGGTTAAGAGGCTTCAGTTTTGACAAATTAGTTTGTTGTTCGCCGACTCAAAAGTGCAATATTTATGAGTTAAAAATAAGAGCGCCAGCTGAATATTTGGCTAGGTGTGGGGATAGATTAGGGACACTGAAATCAGGCATATGGGAGTAAATATCATACCCACAGAGAGTTTTTAAACAAAGAGCTATTTCAGTGGTCAAATCTAAGGCTGTGCAGGGTGCTGGCAAACAAACAGATTCTCTTAAGAGCAGGAAGGTCATGCTGGGACTCTCTGTGTGGAACATGATCTGGGCACCAAGGTACCAGAAAAGTTGCTATTGAAGACTTTTACCTATACTGTCTCTACTTAATTATTCTATATTTACACGGAATACTAAGTATTTATGTTAAACCATTAACTCTTTCTACAAAGAAAAACACAAAAAAAATTCTTTCTAATACCCAATACAACTATTGAACTATTCTCATCAAATTTCATTTTGGGAACAACAAAAAGATTTAAGCAGAAAGATAAAACAACAGTATCAATAAAAAAAACTCAACCTTTCATTACAAATAATAACAATAAGGCTACTTGGCTATGAGGTACTTAGATTATTACCCAAATAGTATTTGCTTACCTTCCAAACCCTGCTTTTTTTGTTTCAAAAACTCCAGAAACTCAAAGTAGCACTAATACACATGATAATAAACCCACAGATATTGGCTATAATTTATGTAATCAGAAATGATGAATGCTTATAAAAAATAGTAAAAACTACTAGCAATGATCACACTGTTGAGATACTGATAAAGAACTAGATATCACTACTGCAAATAATTACAACTTACTGAGCTAGGCCTTTTACATTCAGTCTCTCTAATCCTCCCAATATCTCTGAGGCACTGGTCCTAAATACAGGAATAGCAGGAAAAAAAATTAGATTACTGTCACACTAATACCACACACAATGTTGTCGCTGGCTGCTTCATCCTTCACATGGCTGAAGCAAGGCCCACATATGCTCAGGAGAATAGCATGGAATAGCACAGAATATGCTCAGGTTGCTGTTCTAGGGCCATAGGGAGGGTAGCCAGGTAGGGTTAGGAAAATGGCTGTACACAGAAGTCTGAGCAAGTAAAAGCATTGAGGATAACAGAAGCCAGGTTTCTCACTGACAAAAAAAAAAAAAGGTAAATTGCTACTGGCTCAGAATTGCAGTTGTTGGTGTAAACTCATTCAATACACAAGGACAGATTATATATGGGTATGTAATTTCTAGCACTGTCCAATGAGATAATATTTGGTCGACAGCCATTCAAAATGATGTTGCAGAAGTGTATCTATTGCCATAAAAAAATTTACAAGTGAAAAACCTGGTCTATATACAATAGGGATCCATTTGTTTATTTTTAAATATATACAAACAAAAATGGAACAGAAAAGACTAAAAAGTTATATTAAAGAACACAAATAATTATCTCTGAATGTGTGATTATGAGTGATTTTTTTTATTTTCTTCATTTTCTTATCAGTATTTTGTGATTTCTCCAACATGTGTATCATTTTTACACTTGAAAATGGAACTAAAAATTAATTTTAGAGTATTATTTAAATTTAAAGGTTTTTATTTTCTCTTCTACCATTTCATTCTTGGTCCCAGTAGTATGAGATATTAAAGACTTCTCTTATTGTAAAAACAAGACCTATCTGAAAATCATCTTTTAATATAATTTTATCAATTACAAATAAGGCAGCATAAGGCAAGATCTCTGGATTTAGATTGGCAGGGTTCAAACCCATTTACATTTCTAACTGGCTACATAATTTGGGGCATATTATTTAACCTCTCTTTGCCAGTTTCTTCATCTGTAAAATGGGGCATCTGCTATGCTAGGCACACAGTACTTAGCTAGCTATTTATTATTATTGTTGTTGTTGTTATCATTATCACCATCATCTTCTTCCTCTTCTTTTACAGGTGAAGATACTAAAGCACTAAAATCATATACCACAAAACTATGATGGGAAGGGGTGGGGCAGGGTGAGGGAAGTAAGACAGAGATGGAGGGGTAGAGAAAAGAGAGATAGGAGAGAGACAGAAAAACAAGAGACAGTCATACAGTGAAATCCTGGATCTCCTTTCCTAAACTGCTATTCTTTTGAAAAAACAAATGGAAGTTACTTGTATGTAGCATAATGCTCAATAAATCTTTCCTTCCTTTTTTCCTCAATCCTCTGTTCTTTCCTATACAGAAATAGAACTGCTTTATATTCATTCACATCCCTAAACCACCTTTCCTACAGACTCGCATTTTAAAGTTAACTATTATTTGTTTTAACTCCATTGTAAGTCAAATGTCTCTGTGGAATTCCATCAATCAGAAGGGACTTACAATTTAAAAATGCTAGAAACACAGAGAACACTCAGCACCCTTTTTGAATAACTGTTAAGAACTCACTTTGGCTCTGGCTGGTTTGGCTCAGTAGACTGAGTGCCAGCCTGTGAACTAAGGGGTGGCTGGTTCGATCGATTCCTGGTGGGGGTGCATGCCTGGGTTGCAGGCCAAAGGCAACAGATCAGTGTATCTCCCGCACATCATGTTTATTTCTCCCTCCCTTCCCATCTCTCTAAAAATAAATAAATAAATTTTTTTTAAAAATACCTCATTCTGATCAAAATTTCCCTATATTTTACATGCATAAAATATCAGGAAATGAAAAACACTAAGCCAAGGAGTTGTGTTCTAACTCTATCCAGGCCAATAATTAGGCCAGTAACCTGAAATTGGTGATTTTGCCACTTTGGCGGGGGCGGGGGGGGGGGGGACAACAGGTGAGAAAGCTATGTGACTGATAGATCCTATCTAGCTTCAAAATTCAATAGCCTCTCGGACAAACCTGAAAATGGAGAATTCACAGGCAATTTTTCATGCCTCCATGTTTCCCCTGACTGCAAACCCCCTTTCACCTTTCCTTTTAGAGAACTCTTGTTATACCTTCCATTAATGTCCATTACTTCTTTCTTGAAACCTTCCCTCCAGCCCAAATACAGTAAATTCCTCCATATTCTTTGGACCCATGACTATATTACATCTATTACAGATGGCTGTTTATAAACTGTCTACTATCTCTGGAGTTCCACATTTTGCACTATGCCTAGAACACAGCAGGTGCTGAGCCTGTGTTTAAAAATTTGAGTCTTAAACCCTGACTGGTGTGGCTCAGTTGGTTGGGCATCCCACAAATCAACAAGTTGCTCTTTCAATTCCCAGTCAGGGCACATGCCTGGATTGTGGGTTCAATTCCTGTTCAGGCACAGACAAGAGGCAACTGATCGATGTTTCTCTCCTCTTTCTCCCTCCCTTGCCCTCTCTCTAAAAATAAATACACAAAATCTTTTTAAAAAATAAATAAAAATAAAAATAGAAATTTGAGTCCATGAAGTTAAATTAGGTTCCTTTGAAGTTTTCCTATGTACCATCTGGAAGTTTACAGCTTAATTGGAAGATCCAGGGAAGCCAGTTTGCAGCACAACCAAAGCTTTGTCCCAGTCATATCCACACATGCAGTGCAAATTTATTCTGATCATTTGTACAAAAGCTACACAAAGGAATTACTGCAGCAGATTATCTGGACACCCTCTAGGGATTACCTAATCTACCTTACCTCCCTATCCAAACAAACCTCTTCACCTTGCTCTACATTATTCCATGGCATTTAAGACCTCCTAACATACTACTTAACTTACTGATGTTCAGTGTTTATCATTGCTTAATGTAAGCTTAACTAATGCAAGAATTTTTATCTATTTTGTTCACAAATGATAGCCAATGCCTACATCAGTGCCTGGCACAACAAAAGTTTTTTTTTTTTAACTAAAATTCTTTCCTTCTATCTCAAAGCTGTCAGAGGTATGAGTCATCACCTTTATAACCTTATCTCGCATTGCCCATACTTCCTTGGATCCACCCATTTATGTAGAAGCTTCCAAGAACTGGAGGAAAATATTTGTTATTTCATTCCTAAATTACAACTCTTCTCTGCTCACCTGTTGGTACAGAAATAATATCTAGGAAACTGTATCAAGTAACAAACATGAAATAACCAAAACTTTTTTCTTTACATTCTGATAATTATTTCTATCTACAAAGTTTTCACTACAGATTTTAAATTAATGATGGACAAAAACCAAAATCAAAAATGTTAGATTACTCTTTTGGCACACAGGCTGAAGATGTTGAGAATACATTAGCTGTTTACATGTGACCTGACTGAAAAATTATGCCCCAAACAGTTCAAACCTTCTAAGGTGAGATATATATAAAATATATACACATATTATATGCTATATATAAAATATATATATTAGTTATGGCAAGATCTTTGTTAGGTAGCTAATATGCTTAGAAGAAATGAACATATCCATTGTATTTCTATAACTATTAAATATTGAGCTATGCAAAAATGAGATACTATTGTTTTGTATTCAGAAAATACTACCAAAACCTCGTCTATCCCCTAGTTTCCACCAAATATGGTCCTTCCCTGCTTCATCCAATTTAGCGATGAGTTCCAAGAAACACAATTCCAGCAGCGGCAGTCATGGACATCATCTACTTTACTATTTTGAAGACAGCTTTTAAGTTCTTGAAAAAACCAAACATAAGCAATGTAATAGACTCAAGATGAGAAGCTTCAAGCTGAGATGCCTAGATTTGTTGATTCAAACTAAAATAGAAAACAAAGACTTCATGAAGTCACCCAGTCCTCTCATCTATCACCACCTATCTAACAAACTGGACTTCTTGGATGAGCCTTAAAAAAAGGCTTCACTCACAACCTCAAATGACAAAAGCCAGACTCCCTATCATGTTAGAAATAATAGCAAGTCTGCCTGCAGGTTAGCCTCCTCAGGGATCTCTCAGTTTCGCTTAAAAACCTTAAAAAGAATTAATATTCTAGATATGAGCATTTGAAAGTAAGGGTTAAATTCTCAGGATTCAGGTGCCAAGGTGATAACAAAAAATATTGTGAGGTGGGAA
This sequence comes from Anoura caudifer, assembly GCA_004027475.1. NCBI lineage: Eukaryota > Metazoa > Chordata > Mammalia > Chiroptera > Phyllostomidae > Anoura > Anoura caudifer. The sequence continues at coordinate 283,554 of PVKU01001006.1, read as the reverse complement.
AAGAAGGGCATAGGAACAGAAAATAATCATCAAATACTATTTTCTCTACAATAGTAAAGGAGTGTATGGAGTGGGTTTCAATCTCCAGAGTTTTTATTAGCTTTCTAACCACAGATTAAATATAATCACAACAAAGCCTTCAAAAGTCTTAATTCCACAGGGTTCAAGGTCCTGTTTTCCGAGGACGTAAGGCTTGTGTGCTGCCTCCATACCCCCATCTTGCCATCCCATCTTTCTGCTCATATCCCAACCCCCAACACATCTGTAACAAACGATAAGTAAAGGAAATGACAAAGAACACTAAACGTGACGTGACTTTGTCATTTACAAATGATTTGCAAAACAATTCCCCAGTGGACCTAATCAACCCAGTGCACACTACCCAGGCCCTACTCAGTGGTTGTCTGAAAAGATAAAGCCCCCATTCTTCGGGGAAGCAAGGAGCTGCTCCAGACCCCAAGACTCCAGGCTGTCACCAGGGAATCTCTACCCTTAAACAGCCTCGTTAAGTGGCTTACATTCACAGAACTTGTTACCCCAACTGCTCACTCCTAAACCCCAAGGCGGTAGGGAGTACAGCGCTCCATCCTCTGTGCTTGGGACCCAGAAAAAAAAGCAATGGGCAGGAGAGACTGAGACAGGCGACCGGGTACGCGGCGGATATGGGTCATATGGACAGTGGGAGGTATTTATTCAGAGCAGGCAAATAAACAAACCCAAATGCAGCGCGGAGGGAGAGGTTGGGGTGATGGATAAATGCAAGCTCAGGTACAGGGAGTCTCGGGACTTGGGGTCCAGGGAGACAGAGCCTCCCTGGGGGCTGGAGGGTTCCATGTGTGCTCGAAGAGGGCTGGGGAGGCAGCGACGGCAGTAAGGCAGCGCGAGCGCTTGGGGCAGTTTCCTAGAGGCCCCTCGGTGAGAACACCCAGATCGGGCAGCACAGGGCCAGGTGGGCCGGGGCCCTCGGCCCAGGTCGCCTGAACAAAGCCGGCGCGCGGGGAGCATAGCTACTCACAATAAGAAGCTCATGTCGGCAGCGGTGTGGGCTGTGGGCTCGGGCGGTGGCGAGGCCTCGGGGCTGCGGTGGAAGCGTTAGCCAGGGAAGAAGAGAAGCGAGAGAAAGACGATGAGGTGGAGGAGTGCAGCAGCGGCTGTTGGGGTCCACAACTTGCTCGGCTTCGCTAGTTCCAATGGCAGAGGGGCGGAAGTGGGAAGCGCACAGCTTGAATCTCTTGAGGGGAGGGGAAGGAAAGGGAGGCGGGGAGAGGGCTGCCCGCCGCCGGTCCCTGGAGAACTGCCACCGCAGGGCAACCCTTGGTCTCCGCCTCCCAAGCCCCCAGTATCCCCCACCCCGAGAACTCTCGCGAGAGCTACGCACGTCCACTCCGGCCCACAGGCTGTGGGTTTGAGTACTTCAGTTCTGGACACCTTTGCAGCTTCGGGACACAGCCCGCGAGGACACTAAAGCCACCGGGCGGATTGAGGCCCGGCCACATTGGCCAGGAAGGAAGTGGGCTTCAACTCCGGGATATGAGAGTACTGCAGTGAGGAATCGAAATGCCACCAGAATTTGCCCAGCAAACAATGATGGAAGGTTATGGAGTCTATCTTCTACTACATAAAAACAGGAGGAAATTTCCTCTTGTTAGAATGGCCAGAAGAGAGAAAAGGATCTAAATGGGTTTTCAAGATCCCTGTTGTTTTATAGGCATATGTTTAAACCCTGAACTAGGATATGGTCAGGCTCCATCACTGTCTCAACAGGCAAGCTAGGTTCTCATCAGCAGCTAGGAAAATGGGAAAACTGCTGTCGTGACATATTCCAGGTGTGCGGATGTGAGCATTCTTTAATAGATTATACAGACTTGCCCTGGTTGCCTTAACTATGTGAAATGCAGGTTCCTGTATAAGGGGAACTGAAATGTTTCTACATTCCAAAATGGGTTATGCATCAGAGTGCCCAGGGGTTATAATGGACATAAATGCTTAATCAGCATTGCCACTAATGACCAGCCTACCACAGCATCATCAATTTGGTACCCATTTATTTTACATAAGAGATGTCTTTCTTCTCCACTCAACACCCATCAAATTCACAATTAAGTTTTTAAAGAATCTGAACAAAACATGTGTAGCTATTAAACCACAGGCTAATAGACTTGAAGGAGGTGCCATATGAAATGTGTTCAATTAAGTTTATTCACTATTAGTTTGGTATTTTAGTAAGTCAAACCACTTCTAAAAACAAGAAAGTATTGAAATCTTGACACTATCACAGGAACAGCAGAGGCCACTAGAATAATTTGAGAATTAAAGGCTGAAAAGACACAGGAAAAGTGGCAAAAGGAGGATTTATCTTAATATAAGGCAAATAATGGGCTTATGGCATAAAAGCCCTGCACTCCAGATCTTGATATACTACTAACTTCCTATGCAATTCCTTAAGGGTCTTCTGAAAGTAAAACTTGAGATACCAGTTTAGCAAATTATGTTTGGGAAGAGTAAGTCAGTTCACCACCTATTAGAACTGCAGTTTTACCCCCTTTTAAAATGAGGACCTTGGATTATTACATGACCTCTAAGCTCTTTCATTTGTAAAATTGTGTCATGCTAGGGGCATCCTTCAAGTGACTGGAAGACAGTTTCCATCTGCTTCTTGATTTCGTAGGGTGGCTTATGTAGCCTTGTTTTTGGTCTGACACAATTTAGATAAATCCTATGACACTATCAGGGCAATGTTGGCAGGGGAGAAAATCTGCAAAAATACCTGATAAGTTCTTTAGTTAGGAGAGTTTCCTAAAGTTAACAGCCGATAAAATGTAAATATATTGGTCCTAAAAATGAGAGAGGTATCATGTTAATAATACAGAATATAATTCCAGAAATGAGTCATTTAAACAATGGCTGTCACTTAAAATTATTCAGCACTTCAAAAACATTGAGAAATCTAGAATCAAAGTGAGAGTGTATTTAAAGACATATTTCTGATTACAATTTCTCCTTCACCAATCTATATAGGGTGGGGCAAAAGTAGGTTTACAGTTGTTTGTATGGAAAATAATACAGTAATTAGTAAATAATACAAGAATAAACTCTCATGTTCTCACAACTGTAAATCTACTTTTGCAAACAAGATCAAAATCTTACTTTGTTTATAAATATTTGTTTATGAAGCAAGATTTTTAAAATGTGTATTTTATTCACCATTTTTTCAAGGAACTGGAAATGACATGAAAGAGTAGAATGAAGTATGAGTAGGTACATGCCCTCAAATATCTTTTAATATTCATCTGAGTTACTTTCTTGTCATAGTAAGTAAGTATATTTGTATAAATGTGAACAAACAAGATAATTATAAATTGTGGTAAGATACAAAATAAACAGAATGCGACAGAGAGTAATAGTGAAGGAAGAGGATCTAATTCAGATTAAGTGGTTAAGAAAAAGCCTTTCTAAGAAGCTAATATTTTTACTGAGACCTGAAGGAGGAGAAGGAGCCATCCTTGCAGAGTGCTAGGGGATGAGCATTTTCTGGTAGAGAGTATAACAGATACAAATGCTATAAGTTAAGAAAGAGCTTCAAGTGTTCGTAAAACCGACAGGTTATGGCCTCGGCAGGGTGAGCAAGAAGAGTGTCACCAGATAAAACTGGACACTTAGACAGAGGGCAAGCCTAGATAAGACATTTGAATATTATTCTAAAAACATTGAAAAGTCAGCAGAGAAGCAAAATAATAAGAGGATAAGATAAAATAATCGTATTAACATAATCATAATTCATTAGTTAATAAATCCATTACACAGCTTCAGTGATTATCATCTCATCATGATCCCTGATTAACATTTCAGAAAGGTCACTGTCCTTGTAATGGACTAGAAGGGACCAATATGCAGAAGGTAAGGTAAACCAGAAGATGATTGTAATTTGTCCAGTTGTTTCTCAACAGTTGTGATTTGGTTTAGGGTAATGTCATTAGTAATAGAAAAAAGAAATAATAATCTCAAGGTAAAAACAGCACTTATTGAAAAGCCAAAGATTACCCCTGTTTTTTGTTTGTTTGTGTGTGTGTGAGCTGTAGCAACTGGTGGACAGTGCCACCATTTATTGAAATAGGGAAGTCTGAGTCACAATTTTGGGCCTGTTAATGCTAATGGTTCCATTTTAGAGATGTTAACTTTGAGATGTTTTTTAGACATCAAAGTACTGATGTCAGGTAGAGTTTTGATACTGTGCCAAGCCTGGGGAGAGACCTGAATAGAGGTATGAATGTAGGAGACCTCAGTAAGTAAGTAGTATTTGAAGCCATAAGATGGGCTTCCAAATTGGAATTTTCATGCCAGCTAAGAATAGACTTAGTGAAGTGTTACCTCCATGCACCTGTGTCTCTTCTTTCTTTACTTCTCTTCCCAGATATCTCAGGTTTCTGATTACCATTTACCACATCTTCCTCAGTTTTATTTATATTCTCCTTTTCCCTCAAGGTGAGAGTTTCTACAACCTTAAAGAAAATGATTCATCATACTTTTTTTTATCAGATTAATTAATCACTTTCCATTTGTTAGTTAATACGTTCCCCTCCCAGAAACAATAACACCAGTTAAAGCCAAATTTCCAAATTGAAGATAAGGGAAAACTTTCTTCTCATAGAGTATTTTAGTTTAATACTAAACTAAAATACTTCATACTCTATGAAGTAGAAATGATTAAATTATTAGAATATCACCATTTTTGCAACTCCTAATAGATTAATGGATCTGGGCATTGATCACCAATGGCTGCTAGTATCACAACGAGAGAGATAAGCATACTTTTCGTACATCCTGATGGAAGAATATATCACCTGTGAAAATATCTTGCCAAACAAATAGAACCTAAATTTGGACAAGCCTCCAGATGGAATTTACCAAATTACAGGGAGTAGGGAACAGAAGAATATGCTAAAGAACATGTGAAATGACCCCACATGAATGTAATCAACAAAATCCAAACTGTGGCGAAACTATGCAGGACCTAATTTCTTCAACAAATGGATCACAAGGTCAAAATAGAGCTGAAGGAGAAACCCATAGATTGAAAGAAACATGAGAAACCTATCAACCAATTACAATGTGTATGCTCATTTGCATCCTGGTTCAAAAAAGAAATCTGGGAAAGAACGATAGCAAATGTTCATGTCATTTATAGACAACTGAAAAATTTGGATACTGGTTATTTGATGATTCTATACATTGATTATTAATTGTGGTAACAATGTTGAGGTTATGGGGTTTTTTTAAGAAATTTTTAGAAACATGAATTGAGCCCTGACTAGTATGACTCAGTTGGTTGGGCATCCTTCCATAAAGTGAAGGGTTATCAGTTCAATTCCCAGTCAGGGCACATGCCTGGGTTGCAAGTTTTGTCCCCTCTTTGGTGCATACAAGAGGCAACCAATTGATGTTTCTCGCATCAATGTTTCTCTCCCTCTTTTCCTCCCTCCATTTGCCTCTCTCTATAAGTAAGTAAGTAAGTAAGTAAATAAATAAATAGAAATATGAATTGAATTACTTACAGATGAAATAATATGCCTGTGATTTGCTTCAAAATAATTGGAAGGGAGAAGCAGGAGTACAGATGACATAAGATTGGCCATAAGTCAATCATTGTTGAAGCCACATGATGAGTACATGAGAATCATTATACTGTGCTGTCCGCTTTTGTTGAATTTTGAAATTTTCCACAATACAAACAAATAGCCAGCCTCCTCTTCAAAAGTCCTAGCAGAAGTGTTAGTAGTGATGGGAATTGAAAATTTGCTGATACATAACATGATTTTTTGGTCTAGAGAGTTCTTCCTTTACCCTCACAATCAGCCAGCTTTTTCTCTCTACGTACAAAGATATCCTTGTACCTATAAAACTAAAAGCAAATGCTATTAATGCCAGTGAGATAAACGTTGAATTCAAACCTGTAGCTAACTCAGCCTCAGTACTGAGCGTCTGTTCTCTCCTGATTCAGAAACATGATCTGACTCAGAAAGAAAACAACATGAACAACAAATGCTAGAAAAAAGGTTCGCCAGAGCAATAAATCCTTAGGAACCTGATGAAATGCATTCTGTTGTTCACGAGTGTTTCAGCTGTGTAATACGTAGATTGATGTACTTATTCTAGCCAATTAGTTTGTTACATAAGATTATTTTTACAGCTACCATTTACTGACTATTTCTGATGAGCCAATCACTCTGCTAAGCTTTTCATATATTTAATCTCTATTTCATTTATTCCTTACACTGTCCCGTGAGTTATATTCGGTGTTACTTCTCCCTTTTTAAAGATAAGGAAACTAATGCTGAAAGGTTATATATTTAATTTGTTCAAGATCACATAGCTCATAAATAAAACCTGAATTCGGTCAAGTCCATCTCCCTTTCCCCCTTCCCAGGATGACCTAAGTTAGAATGAATATATTCCAAATGAATTTTGGCATGTTACAAAATCCCACTTAACATAGCTGCCAATTCAACCTGACCCTTATCAATGCTCTTTAGATTTTAATTCTATATCTTACTTCACTAAAGACAAACCAACATATGATTATAAATGCTTCTCAAGGACGTTATTTTGACATAATAAGAAAGAACGGAAGTATATAAAAGGTTGGTTCATGAAGCTTGTCTCTCAGTACATTCATTTATCACTAAGAGCCATAAAGCATCAAAACAAAGCTTCTTATTTAACGTGCTACAAGGGAAGAAGGAATCTTCCAGTGGTCCCAAGTGGCACCCAGTACCCTCCCCTTCAAACTGTTCATTTGTTTGAAAGCTGTGTAATGGAATGCTAGATATAAGGGAATGATGAGGTGCAAACTGTTCATTTATTCATTCTGCAAGTATTATCTACTATGAGCCTCTGTGAGCAAAAACCAATGGTTTTAATCTCTGCCATCATAAATCCTATAGGTCATTGGGAAATATAGGCAATCAAACAAATGAATGCAAAATTAAAAATTATATCAATGTCAGCATCCATGAGTGTACATTACAGGAACCTCACTAATTTTTGTGGTCAGAGAATTGGATCCTGTGGGTTCAGAAGTGAACAGTATGTATTTACTCCTTGCATTTAAATTCCTGTTTTATTTGTAAACATCATAATTTAATAAAACTTCTACTTCCCCAACCATCACTGCTAACCCACTTTTGATGTTTGGAAGCACAACATAGTGACTTTTGTTTGTGAGAAGCCAGTTTTTTAGAACTTTTCAGAAGGTGCTATTTGCAGTGTAATTTTGAGGCTCTTGATCCACATGACAAAAATCATAAAATATTTCTCACATGGGCTTTGCACTTGTTCAGTAAACGTTGAATTTCTTGACTTATGAAGTTTACCACTGTCCATAATTATTTATTTTTCCAAAAAAACAAACTGTGTAGCCACTTTTCCTGTCAGCTGCATGGGGAGAAGGGAGGCAGAGTCGCTTTTGAACCTATTCAAAGCTGCTTTTCTCAAATTGATAGGACATTGCCAAGGTCGGCAAGCCTAAAATTAACTCCACCAGCTGTGTTTTGGTTTGCTCCATATAGCACACGGGCTCAGGGGGCTTAATCTGCTAGGCTTGCTTGCTGCTTCAATCTGCTGTGCTCTTAAAAGTTTGTTTGCCTGGAGTGCATGTGTGCGTAAATACATGGTAACTAAGCAGCTTGAAAGTATATGGGGACTAAATAAGTCTCTCCATTAATCTCAAAAAAGCCTAGCAACAATGCGGGAGGTGGGGGTGGGGGGAGGAGTCACTACTAAGTGTGTCCGATGAGCAGCTTAACTTTTAACCTTGCTGAAGTTTCCCACATGCTGCTGATGTGTTATCAAAGACCAAGAGATGAGGGTGTAGTTTCAAGGACTCTACGTTTTTAGCCTAACCCTCTCCAGGAGGTCCTTTAGCATGAAGGACCATATATAGACATGAAGAGTATCCCAACTGGCTGCACCTTATAAATATCCCAAGAATCAGCAGCTGTTACTTTCACCCATACAAATTTACAGTTGGCTTAATTAGTGCCTCAAGAGCTGTAGCCCTTGAGCTGTGCCCTAAGTACTTAACACTGCTTCCCCCATTCCTTTCTCCATTCCCTTCATCAGAGTAGCCTAAAGCAGAATGGATGAAATGAAAGGGATCAGGTTTGAGCAGTTCAGGGTTTGCATCAATGTAAGTCATGAAATGTGGAAGTCAGATCTTCCAATATGGTCTTGAATCTCTGCCTATATGACTGCTGGACTCCAGGGACCTGCAGCAGTCCCTGGTCTTGGCCATTTATTCTCTCTTGCTCATGGTCATTACCACACCCTTTTCTTGGAATCTCTCTTATGTTTTTCCACAGTTGTCATAGTCACAACCATAGCAACCTGGGCAGCCACAATCCTCTTATAGCTGGGGACAGGAGATACAGCGTTACACAGTTTAATTCCCCTGCACTGCACCAACTGGAATCTGGTTCCAGACAGTCAAACCATTTGTTTTTCTTCCAGAGAACTATTCCAACGCTCCCAAAATATCACTGTCCTTAAGGTCTGCATGGCATCAGGGCAACCAGGGGGCATTACAGAGAAGACCAAAGTAATCAATCTTACACCTTGAAATTTGACTAGGTATCTCCAAATCCCTTTTTTATAGGCTGTACTCTGTGTTTCCACACCTGTCATTCCATTTGAGTGCAGGATAAAGGGGTTTAGGAAACTAAAACCATTGCAGGCAGGAAGATTTCCTATCCAAAATGGAGCTTTCAAAGGGAGTGATCTTGTAACGCACTCCTTAAAAGGGGTCTGAGAACTTCCTGGAGCCCTGCAGGATAAAGGGCTCAGATTCAGTCAGTCAGTCATTAACATTTATTAAAAATCTACCACAAGCAGTTATCATGCTAAGAGTGAGGATACAAAAGAAGTGTACAACACCTCAGCCCTCCAGGAGCTCGTTTCTAGTAGCAAAGACTGACATATGAACAAATAATTATAGTACAAAATTATCCCTACTCTAATAGATTATACGCAAAGGGCTACAGGAGCTAAGCTGGAGAAAGAATGTCACTTAAATTGAGGAGGAATATAGGGACAAAGAGAGTCTTACCAAAAAAAGTGTGTCTTAAAGGGTTATTAGACTTTCACCAAGTGAGGAGGTGAGGATGGAGGAGTACGAGACATGGAGAAGGCATTGCAGAAAGTTGGTGATGCAGGTGTGAAAGCCCAGAGGCATAAAAAATAATGCATGTATATACAAAGGAAGTGTTCACTGCTAAAACCGTTCATACCTTCATATGAACTCTCATTCATTCATTCAACAAATATTTACTAAGCACTAACTATACGCTAGTTATTTATGTAAGCACCGGGGATGCACAATAAGGTTCAAAATGGACAAAGTCACTGACCCCAAGCAGTTTACATTCTAGTAGGAAGAAGATATTCTGAGTTTAAGTCAGTGTTTTAATGCGCTAGTTGTATATTCATTTTACGTATCCCTAATTATGGCATGAAATCTCAAGCCTGTTAAAGGAATATGTTTAAAAAAAAATAGAAGTATCAGGAATCGAGTAGGGAAGAAATTCTGGAATTCCAGCATAAAGACGAAAAGGTCTTCTGACCACCAGACAGAAAATAGTTCCAATGCTCATTTGAACTCTGCTTCAGTTGATACCACAGAATCACAAATTCAATCCTATAGGAAGTTCTGTGATTATTTATAGTACAGCCTTTAGCCATAAACTCAATAACTGCATGGCCAAATGGCAGGTCTAAAACTGGAGCAGGTATATGCATGTGGGTGAAGAAATTAAGATGGACCCACAGTCTGTTGGTAAGAAGAAAGCCTTCCTCTTCTCCCCTGCATTTTTCCTCCCTCTGGCATCCTCCAGGGACTTGCATCATCTATAAGTGTCACTGTCACAGGGCTGTTAGCTTGCAATTTCCATAAATCTTCCTGGATCATCAAAAAACCTCATGGGGAATGAGGGTGGGGGAAGTGGCTACACGGCTTGGCTCAAAAGGCCTGTTCCTCCCAGGAGGCCTCAATGGTTTCTCTGGACAGGACTGAAAGCAGCTCTTTGTTCCCTGTGATACTCCGGAGCCAACTGTGGCTGCCTGTCCTGCCATGGCTCTTACAGGGCTTGTATTATCATGAAAGCATATGAGTATCTAAGCCAGTGCTGGAAAGAGACCACAGAATCTTCAGGAAATGAGGGCAACTAATATTTATTTTATGATGTGTAATTTTCTGCCAATAATCTTCCAAGACTCTTTGTATCTCATATAATTCTCACCACAACCCTACTGAGGCAGATGTTACTGTCCCAGTCCTGATGAGAATATTAAATCACATCTAATGTAACACTGTAGAGCCCAAATTTGAACTCAGATCTAATTCATGTAGAATCAAACACAACCCAGGTTTCGTAGTATGGAAAGGTTGGGATTTTCAGTGGTACCCAAACACAGCATTATATAATATTCAGTCACATATTAGGAAAGTTACTTCCTTTTCCATTCACTTTCATTTCTCCTGATTGTTTCAAGGAGAAAGTCTTAGTTTGATGCCAGTATATCTCTAACGCCTGTCTAGCACTTAGTCTCCCTTTTTAAGAGAGAGAGAGCAGGCGTTGGACTCAGAGACTTCAGCAGGCAACACTATCTAGCTAGAGCTTAATATCATTCTGCTCTTACTGACCTTGTATGTTCTCCCACAATGTAATACTGGTTTTCACTTATAATAGTGATATAAAGTAGAGCCTATTGGTTAAGCTCAAGATCTCTAGCATCATACTGTCCAGACTCAGCTACCTACTAGCTTTATGATCTTGGGTGAGCTAACCCTCAGTTTCCCCACTTATAAAATAGGTTTAACAGTACATGTGAATTCAGGGAGAAATTGCATGTCAAGCACTTAGAACAATATTTAAAATATACTGTTGCCCAATAAATGTTATCTACTATGAAGTTTAAAAGAAAATGAGCTGATTTAAGTCAAGGTTTCTCATCATGGGCACTGCCGACGCTGTGGGCCAGATAGCTCGTTGTTGCGAGAGGCTATGCTGTGCGTCGGAGGACGTTTACCAGCATCCCTGCCCTCTATCCGCCAGGCGCCAGGAGCACCCAGTCATGGCAAACAAGAATGTCTCCAGACACTGACAAGTGTCCTCCTGGGGAAATCACCCCTACTTGAGAATCATTGATTTAAAGGAAAATATTAGGGGGAAAAAACATGCTTAGATAGATTATGGGGAAATCATCTAAACATTTATGGGGAAAAACTAAAGTTTGGGAAACACTACTCAGAGACAGTGTTATTTGAAATTTAATTCTAAAAGTCTGACTATTTGTATTTGCAGGTTTATGACTCATGCTCTAAGTTTTCTATCAAAGCTAAAACTACTCAAACAATTTAGAAGGGGTTGAGCTACATGAAATTTATCTTTATTTTTCTTTTACCTAATTTTTTTTCTTCTCCTGCCTTCTCTTCCAATCAGTTAGCCACCCAATACCTTCCTCTGCACATATACCCTGAACTAACTAGGCAACATCCTTTACCCAAACTTCTCAGACCCCTCCCTCCCCAATCAGGGGTGCACTTCTCTTCCCCCAAAGCCCTGTTCCCTGCTTTTGAATGCATATAAAATGTAACTGATGCTTTATCAGGTCATACGTTTTCAGTAACAGACAACAGAAAACTGCACTCTTCACAGATTAAAACAATGAGGAAATGTAATGGTTCACAGAAATGAAGTTCAGAGACTGGGAAGGTGTCAGGTTGGTGTTAATTCAGAGGCCCAGCTTCGTTTCTCTAAGTTCCCTTGACTCTGCCCTTCTCTGTGTGCCAGCCCCATCCTCCACGTGGTGGTGAATTGGCTACAACCATTTGGGACTCGGCATTCACACCCAGCCATGTTCAGAGGACGCTGAAATAAATTTGTCTTTGTAAGTTATCCAATACTTTTAATGAAAGTTTGGCCTCAGATTATTCAACCTTGTAAGTATTTTGCTTTTAATGATTAGGTGCCTAGAAAACTCATCTCTGAAGTTCATTAGTTTACTGGGTGGTTGAATGTTACATGGGAATACTAGTGACAGCATGTTGTAAATTGAATATGTAATTGTGAGGTATCTTTGCTTAGGAGGCTCTTTTTTTTAAAGAGGAATAAATCTACTCAATTAGATCATTCATAGTAGAGTTTATTGTGCAAACACTTATAGAACAATAATGGGGAGTGAACTTCAAAGAAACCCCCCAAACTGATGCCTTAATAGGACCAAATAGGCCTCCAGGAGACCTAGTGAGTGAGTCTAGACTTGGGACAGCTCTGCAGTACTCAGCAGCAGAATTCCTGGACCTTATTCTACTCTGCATTCATATGGCCTGACTATGACAAATGTTTCTACTTTCTTCTGTCCTGCCCCCAACTGCAAATAATTTCTGCATTTGTAATTCAAATCGCCAGGATAGGGACACTGAATGACTGAGCCAATAACTCACCAATTTTTGAACTAAGCCCTTTACCCGTACCACTGTCCAGCCTGTGGGGAGAATGCTCTTAGTCCTCTTGATTAATAATGTCTTTTAAAGCTTAAATGAATGCCACTTCACACTAAACAATATGTTATTGCACAAATCAAGAACTTAATTTAAATAAATGGTAAGATACCACTATTGTATGAAAACATCAGTGTTCCTTACTCAAAATATAAATTTAATGTAATTCTCTATCCAATAAAAATACCCATAGGATGGAAATTTCAAAAAGAGGATAGGCTTTTCAGCCCTGATGGGCATGGGTCAGTGGGTTGGATGTTATCTCACAAAGCAAAAGGCCAACGGTTGGATTCTGGGTCAGGGCACATGACTCGGTTGCAGACCAATCCCTGATACCCAATGCGGGTCTGAAAGAGGCAACTGAAAGAAGTTTCTCTCACACATTGAAGTTTCTCCTACACATCAATGTTTCTCTCCCTCTTTTTTACCCTCCCTTACCCTCTCTCTAAAAATAAATAAAAATTTAAAAAAATTAAGATAGGCTTTTCAGAAAAGCTGAAATGTTATAAGTGGGGAATAACCTACTAGATAGTAAAACATTATAAAGTTACAATGTTTAAAAGCTTGGAAAGAAAGTTATTTCAATGGAAGACAACAGAAACAACAGAGATAGACAAAAATATATAGATATTAAGGAAGACACAAACAAATGGAAGCATGTGCCATGTTCATGGATTAGAAGAATTAACATCATCAAAATGGTCTCTATGATCAATTATTACTCAACAAAGGGGGAAGAAGCATAAAAATAGCCTCTTCAACAAATGGTGTTGAGACATCTGGACAGCTACATGCAAAAAAATGAAACTCAACCACCAACTTACACCATACACCAGAATAAACTCAAGATGGATAAAAGACTTAATTGTAAGTCATGACACCATAAAAACCCTAGAGAACACAGGCAGGAAAATCTCAGATATTCCATGCAGCAATATTTTCACCAATGTGTCCCCTAGGGCAAGGGACATAAAGGAAAGTATAAACAAATGGGACTTCATCAAAATAAAAAGTTTCCACACAGCTAAAGACAATATCAGCAAAATGAAAAGGGAACCGACCATATGGGAAAATATATTTGTAAATGATACCTCAGACAAGGGTTTGATCTACAAAATATATAAAGAACTCACATGACTCCACTCCAGGAAGATGAACAACCCAATTGAAAAATGGGCAAAGGACCTGAACAGACACTTCTCCAAGGAGGACATACAGAGGGCTCAGAGACATATGAAAAGATGCTCAGCATCACCAGCCATCAGAGAGATGCAAATTAAAACCACAATGAGATACCATTTCACACCAGTCAGAATGACCATCATATACAAATCAATAAACAAGTGCTGGAGGTTGTGGAGACAAGGGAACCCTAGTGCACTGTTGGTGGAAATGCAGACTGGTACAGCCACGGTGGAAAACGGTATGGAATTTCCTTGGAGAACTAAAAATGGAACTCCCTCTTGGCCTGGCAATTCCACTGCTGGGATTATACCCTAAGAACCCTGAAACAACAATCCAAAAGAACCTATGCACCCCAAAGTTCATAGAAGCACAATTTACAATAGCCAAGTGCTGGAAGCAACCTAAGTGCCCATCAGTAAATCAGTGGATTAAAAAACTATGGTTCATTTACCAATGGAAAACTGCACAGCAGAAAGAAAGAAGGGGCTTCTACCCTTTGTGAAAGCATGGATGGAACTGGAGAGCATTATGCTAAGTGAAATAAGCAAGGTGGTGACAGACAAATACCATATAATCTCACCTGTAAGTGGAATCTAATGAACAAAACAAACAAGCAACCAAAATACAACCAGAGACATTGGAATGAAGAACAAATGACAGTAACCAGAGGGGAGGGCAGAGGGGATAGTGGGGGGTAGAGGGGGAAAAATTGTCAAGGAACTTGTATAAAGGACACATGGACAACACCAAAGGATCAAGGGTGGGAGGTGGGGATGGGTAGGGTGGGGGGCAGTAGAGGGGAAGGAAATGGAGACAACCATACTTGAACATCAATAAAAAAAGAGAAGATTAAAAAAAGAAACTCAATGCAAGAAAAATATAGTATATAGGAGATGATAATGGGACAACTGAATAAGCCATCTGAACAATCTTCAATTCCTACCTTAATTTCCTATATCAAATTAAATGCCAAATGTGTCAAAGATCTAAACATGAAATTTGAATCTAGAAAAAACATTGAAGAATTTTTTATAATCTCATCAGGAAGAAAGTCATTCCAAACTTGACATAACTCCAGAATCCAAATCCACATGGATATCCACAACAGATTTTGATAAATTTGATAAATAAAAGATAATACCAGACTTCCGATCAAGATGGTAGCACACACAGACACAGCTCACTTCGCACAGCCACGACAAAGTTACAACTAACATATAGAGCAACCATTGCTCAGAACTAACAGAAATTAAGTTGAATGGAAATCTGATGACAATGGAATTAAAGAAACCACATCCATCCAGACTGGTAGTAGGGGCACAGTCATGGAACAGGCTGGTCCCTTATCCATGTGTGATAGATAAAAATTCAGGAGGGATATATCAGGAGATGGAGGAGTATGAGCCCCACACCAGGCCCTCAGCCCAGGGTTCCAGTGCCAGGAAGATTAGTCCCCACAACTTCTTGCTGCAAAAACAAGTGGAGACTGAGTCGGTGCAGTTCCTCTTAAAGAACCCACACATGGACTCACTTACTCAGACTCACTTCCCCCAGGGCCTCAGCACCAGAGAGGCAGCTTGGGGGGCACAGTGGTGTGCAGAGGGAGGCTGAGGTATCTGGCATCAAGGTGAGCAGAGGCCATTATTGCTTTTCTGGGCCCTGCCCCCCACAGAGCTGGCAGACTGGCTAAGATTCCATTAACCTGGCTGACATTGTTTGACTCACCTTGGAGATCACCAGAGACTCTGCTCTACCCAACTTATGAGCCCACCTAAGTGCTTTTCCATATGAACAAAGAAGCAGCAGCTGGCCTCAGTAGGTCCCAGGCCCAGAACTAGCAGCCTAGATTCACAGCTTGGCTTCACCTGAGTATCTCCAAGCCCAGCACAAGTAACAGCCATCTCAGATTTCTTTGTAACTCAGACAGGTTGGCTCCAGGCATAACACAGTTTGGGGCTCACCTTGGCTTGCACCACCCAGGAAACCCCAGGGCCAGTGCACCCAGTGGACAGCTACAGACCATGTTGGAGTACCACCACCCTGCCCCTGCACAAATGATTCTCCACAAAGGGTGGAGGTTGGTGCTAAGTGATCACAGCCCATCCTTTCAGCTGACTGGCCTAGGTAAATCCCTCCATTGATCTGCCAACAGCAATCAAGTCTCAACCACAAGAAGAGGGTGGATGCACACAGCCCACATGAAGGGCGAACTTTGAGTGCTCCGCTTGGGTGATAGGGAAGCTGTGCCACTGGACCCTACAGGGTACCTACTACATTAGGCCACACTACCAAGACACGGAGTCAAAGCAGTTCTACCTAATACATAGAAACAAACACAGGGAGGCTGCCTAAATGAAGAGACAAAGAAACGTGGCCCAAGTGAAAGGACAGCTCAAAACTCCAGGAAAAGAACTAAATGAAATGGAGATAAGCAATCTATGAGATGCAGAGTTCAAAACACTGGTTATAAGAATGCTCAAGGAACTTAGTGAGAACTTTAGCAACATAAAAAAAGATACAGTCAGAAAGAAGGACACACCAATTGAAATAAAGAATAATTTACAGGGAAACAACAATAGAGTGGATGAAACTGAGAATCAAATAGATAATTTGGAACACAAGGAAGCAAAAAACTACCAATCAGAACAAGAAGAAGAAAAAAGAATAAAAAAAACAAAAACAAGGAGAGTCTAAGCAGCTTGTGAAACAACTTTAAGCAACCCAACATTCACTTCATAGTAATGCCAGGAGAAGAGAAGGAGCAAGAAATTGGAAATCTATTTGAAAAAATAATGAAAAAAAAAATTCCCTAATTTGGTGAAGGAAATAGACATGCAAATCCAGGTAACAGAGAGAGTTCCAAACAAGGTGGATGCAAAGAGACCCACTCTAAGACACATCATAATTAAAATGTCAAAGGTTAAAAATAAAGATACGGGAGGGGGAGTGTGGGAGAATGGATGAGAGGTTCAAATTGGTAGTCACAGAATGGCCATGGGGATAAAGTACAGTAGAGGAAAGGGAGTAGTCAAGACCTTACACCATGACCTGTAAACATGAACAAGGGTGGGGGGATTGCCTAAAGGCGTGGGGGGTTCTGGGTGGAGGGAAGCAAAGGGGATAAAATCAGGACAACTGTAATAGCATAATCAAGAAAATATAATTTAAAAAAGATATTGCCAATAATAAAAACATTAATAACAGAATTTAAACATAGACAAACTGAAGGAAATATTTAGAACATTTTACATATTAGTACTTATTTTGTACCTTATAAACAGTTCTTATAATTCAATAAGACAACTGCACAATTTTTTAAAATAGAGAAAAATGTACATAAATAGAATTTTCTATAGCTGTTAAATTAAGCAGATCTGTATGAAATTATTTTAAATGATCTTTCAGATATATTAGAGAAAAGGCAAAGATACAGAAAGATAATATAGTATATCATTTTGTAACAGTGAAAAATTGTAGCAGTAGGAAATTATAACCCACCTCCACCATGCTCTTGACATTGTTTTTGTAAGTGCTGACTCTGACTAATATGAGAATTATAGATAGATGAACAGCATGCTTGTATGAGAGTTCTAGGAACTAACTCCAAAAGGTACAGACCCCACCTTCAGGCACCCCAGCTCTGGGAGGTTTGCTGACCTTCAACAGCGGAGCCAGGATGACCTGAAGCTGAAATGACGCAGAGCCAGCATGACTAAACCAGGATGACGCACAGCAGACCATCCCTTACTTGCCTTATCGGAAGGGACTGTGCTAGTCTGCACGTAGAGAACGTTTCAACCCCCTCCCTTGATCGTTTTTCTCTGCTCCCCTCTCCCTCCTTATAAAAACCTCTGCCTCCCCTGAGAGGGGGAAATGGGCTTTGAGGTGTGAGTCCCCCATCTTCCAGCATCTGCCGGCATCTGCCGGCATCTGCAAATAAACTACTTTCCTTTACATCAGCACCTGCCTCTTGAGTATGGACTTTCATAGGGGCAGGCAGCCGAACCTGCCTTCTGTTACAATTTGTTAAAAAATAATAATAATAATAATAAGAGGAGGGGAGGGAAAACTAGGTTGTTAATTTTCTATTGTTACTATAAAAAATTACCACAAATTTAGTGAATTAAAAACACAAACATATTATCTTACAGTTCTGGAGGTCAGTAGTTCAAAATGGGTTTCACTGGGCTAAAACCAAGGCGTCACCAGGACTGCCTTCCTTTTTGAGGCTGTAGGGGAGAATTCACTTCCTGGCCTTTTCTAGCTTTTAGAGGTTGCTCACAATCCTTGGCTCATGCCTTGTATCACTCCAATCTTTGCTTTTTTCATCATATCTCATTTTCTGACTCTTCTACCTCTTTCATCCACCTTCTTTTGAATTATTGTTCAATTACAGTTGTCCCCATTTTCCCCGAATTACTCTCTCCTGCCCTACCCACCCTCACCTCCCACATTCAGTCCCCACTCCTCCATTGCCTTTGTCCACGGGTCCTTTATAAATGTTCTTTAACAACCTTCCCTTTCTTTCTTTCCCCCATTACTCCCCTCCCCATACCCGTCTTGGTCACTGTCAGTTTGTTCTTTATTCCCATGTCTCTGGTTCTATTTTGCTTGCTTGTTTGTTTTGTGGTGAGATTCCACTTGTAGGTGAGATTCATCCATTTTTTAAGGACCCTTGTGATTACATTGGCCCACCCAGATAATCCAGGATAATCTCCCCATTTCAAGATCCTTAATTTAATAGCATCTTTAAAATCCTTTTTGCCATATAAAGTAACAACATAATGTCAAAGAAAAACTAGAGCTGTGTTTAAGAAGTAAAATCAGATTTCATTCAGGACTACTGCAGTAGAGGAAAGGAGAGCTCACTATAGAACTGGACTCAATTCTGAATACAGCAAGTGGGATTTATAGCCAAGGAGTAGGTGGGAGCCAGTGGATGGAAATTTACTAAAAGGAAAGAAACATCAAGTGTAAAAGGGAATTTCTAGCTAAACTAACTTGACAGGATTCTTGCTAAATGCAGGACCGGGTGATCCAATATCACCTAGGGAACAGTGGGGGCTGAGGAATTTGATCATATATTAAAAGTAACTAGTATCAAGGGTGAGGTTTCTGGCTACACTGATTTAGCAGGATTCTTGCTGAAACAGAGCAATGCAAAGACAAACATAGAAGCCCAAAGGTCAAGGCCTAGTTGAGAAGATGGCTCAGAGAATTCTGACTAAAGTTTGGTCAAGGTGAAAATCTTTAACAATAGTCACAGTTTCCATGGATTAGATAGGGACATGTGGGGAGCATTACATGCCTGCCATACCAGGCAAATTGATCAGCCAAAGAGAAAATGGAAAAATGTATAAGCAATAAAAGAATTTGTTATAGTGATTGAGTATACAATTAATGTATGAAAAGCAATATTCCATCCATCTTGCAATCAAAATGATAAAATACATAGAAATATATATGTTCTTGATGATGCAAAAAAAAAAAAAATGTCATTGTGTAGGGAAATAGCAACCTGGGGAACAGAAGAAGGAAGGAGAGTTATTTTTCGATGTGTCCCCTTTCGCACATGTAAGCAAGTCAATTTATAGCCATCTTCTGTTGAACATACAAATCTGATCTTGTCACTTGCCTATTTAAAAACCTGTGTTGGTTCTTTTGGTTGTGTTGTTGCTGATGCTGCTGCTTTTACAAAAATTGTGGGTTTTTTTAAATCTTTTTATGCTTTTTACAAAATGACAGGCACAGATCATAAACACAAATGTACACTCCGATGAATGTTGCCAAATGAACATGTTTATGTATCCTGAACCACAAACAAGATAGAAAATGTCGACATTAACTTAGAGAGTAGCTTCGTGCCCCTTGTGCATGATGTCCCCTTGTGCCCTTCCCAGACACTCCCACCCACCACTCCCTTAAGCAACTACTCTTCTTATTTAAGTCATGATAGATTAGATTACCTTATTCTAGTACATCATATAAATGGAATCATACAGCATATACTCGTGTTGCATCTTTTGATCAACATGATGCTTTTAAGACTTTTTCATGATATATGCATTAGTATTTTGTAACATACTAATGCATTATTTTCTAATAGCTTTTATTGTATTTTTTCCATTACCATGTATCCCTCTTACACTCTCTCCCACCTCCCCCCACCCATTGCAGTCACCACACTGTTGTCCGTGTCCATGAGTTCTTCTTCCTTTTTTTGCTCCATCCCTCCATCCCCACCCCCACCACCAGAGCTGTCAGCCTGCTCTCTATCTATGAGTCTGTCTCTATAATTGTTTTTGTAGCGTATTTTATTTGTTCTTTTTTTTTCTTCTTCTTCTTCTTCTATTATCCAAGTCCCTTTCTATTTAGGAAAGCCTGCTATTGTGTTCGGTTTAGGTAGGACTCAGTGCCCCATCTTTTACTATGGAAACTGAAGGGGGAAGGAATTGGATGCTCCTGCCCAGGGAACTGACTCCAAAGGTGGTTACACTAAAGCTGTGGACACTTTGATCTGTTTGTGGGGAACCTGCAGAAGCATCTCACAGGGGAAGAGGTATCTTCTCAGCTAGCCTGTTCTAATTAAAAACAGCTATTGTGTTTTGTGTTTTTACACCTGCAGGAGTTCCTTGGTTTTTTTCCTGTTTTCCAAACCTTATGTTCAGCCTCCTGCTAATTTTGTGAGTCCTACAAACTGGGAATAATGTTTTTTCTTATTTCTTGCAACAAAAAATCCTGATTCCAAATATCAGTCAAACCGTTAGCAAGTCACAGAGGGTCCCATCTTTTTTTTTTTTTTCTTTTTTTAGGCTTCTCCCTCGTTCACTTAATCCCCAGTACAGATAGTTTTCACAGTTTCCCAGACATGCCATGCCTATTTACCCCTCCATGCACATCTAGAATCTTTCTTCCCCATAGAGGCAATGCCTCTGACCTCTTAATATCCACTTAATTCAACTATAATTTCTCTGATTCATTCCCTCAAAGTACTTGCTACCTTACTTCCGTGGTCTATACTATTTATGTTTGAAGTTTTTGAACTATTCTGTATCAGACTGAGAAGTCCTAGAGAGGGTCAGACTACCTTTATAAATATTAGTTGACTAAAGTAATAAAATTAGTTAAATGCATTTTTAATAATTCAAGATTATTATAGCCATCATCACCTTTTTTTGCCCAGTTCACTCCAGCTCTTTGGGGTTACAAAAGGGAATAGGACAATTTGTTCCTGCAAAAATATAATTAATATTTGGCAGCTTCGAAACAGCTTTTACACATATTTCCTTAGTTGACTTATAATGAGTGTTAAGCTAGGAAATGAGTGGTAAACTAGGGCAATGAGTTTCGGAGAAAGTGAGTAACTTTTCTAAAATTACATGACTTATAAATGGTAATAATGATAATAAAATTAATAAAAGAAAAAACTAACACTTACCATGACTGAGCACTGTTGCTTTACTTTTATTTACTTGCTGTGTCTAACTCAATCCTTCCACCACGTGGTAAGTACCATTATTCTCTCCCTTGTGTCAGTGGGAAAACTGAGATCACCAGTGAGTAAGTGGTGAAGGTGATATTTGAGCCAGATTTATTGAAATTGAATTTAGTGTCTCTCTGAAGGACTAATCCATTCAGAAAGGGCAATTATTATGCTATATTGGTAGTTTTATTGTAACCTCCTGGGGGGTCCTAATGGTCATGCCTTATGGCTTCTTATAGGGTTTTTTGGCGTCGTTTTCTTATTAGTGTGCAGTGCCATCTTGCTGCTGCTAATTCAAAAATTCTTATCTATGCTGGATATCAGATAAATTAATTTATTGGTATAATTTCTAAAATTAGGAAGAAATGAATGAATATCCATGGACTCAATAACATCTTTTGTAGAAAATTTTTTTCCCTTTACTTCTTGAGTTTCCATCACACGCTATTTAATAGGAGTCCAAAAAAGTGTCTCTTCTGCAATAGCTTTATCTGAGTTCATTCATACAATCAACCTGAAAACCAGGGTTCCCTAGGTAATGAGGCATTGGAGCAGCAATAATCTGAAAGCCACACACTCTGTTTCTCAGCGCTGGAGCTCATCCTCCTGAAGCACAGACACGTTGGCCCTCTCCGTGCACCCACCACAGCATGTCTGCACAACAAACTACTTCAACGGCACTAAGGGGCTGAAATGATAAATGGGTATACCTTGCCAAAGGAACAGAGCTCACAGCCTCAGAAAAGCTGCTGAGCTCTTGAACACTTATTCATACTTGCCCTTTGGAAGGGTATATTCTTCCATTAATGTACTTTTTTTTCTTTACTACAACTTTTTTTATTTCATTTATTCTTGTATATGTGTGTATCATAAAAAGAGCCAGAGGGCTTGAATTTGCCTATATCTTTGGCAGTAGAGAAAAGTCCACTTTTATCACGTGTTCTAATCCAAAGAATGCAATAATTACCCGTGTGCAGGTATTCAAGTATTTTCTTTCAAAAGAATGTTTAAGAGGCTGATTTCAGTTGTTTCAAGCATATTTACTGAGCACTCACCATGCGTCCAGTACTTTATAGGTACTAGATATACAGTACTGAACAAAATCAGTATGGTTCCTCTCCTCACTGAGGCCATGCCTCTTGGTGTGCAGCCTCATTATACAATCAGCTTTAATTTTTAATTTATATCCAAGATTATCATAAAATACTGCCTAAAAAAAATTTTATAGCAATGTGAGACTTCCCACATATACCCCCACAAAAAAACTATGAGTCCAAATATAATCATTAGACTTTAGTGCTGATATAAAATTTAAAACAGGCATATATTATGCTTCTCTGCTGTACCTTAAATTTCATAAGGTATTATATTGTGTTTCCTATTGCTGCTGTAAAAATAAACCTGGTAGCTTAAGGGAACATACCACACTTTTCTTATTTTACAGTCTGAAGGTCGGAAGTCCAAAATGGGCTTACTGAACTAAAGTCAAGGTGTTATCTCCACTGTGTTCCTTCTGGAGCCTCTGGGGGAAAATCCATTTCCTTGCATTTTCTAGCTTCTAGAGGCTGCCTATATCCTTGGGCCTATGGCTCCATTTCTCTATTTTCATAGTAAAACACCACTTTGTTAACTGTGGTGAGATTATGAAAATGATCTCATTTTTTTTCCTTTCAGCATTTTCTGATGCATTGTGTTCAGAAAAGTGTTTAAAACTCTGTGTAGCTGGAGCATAAGTTCTTAGAATAGATCAGTAGGGACTGAAGCTATTTAGATCTGTTTGGAACCAAACAAAAGTCAATTTTGTAGCCTGGATAATCTGAACTTCACCTGATTAGCAAAGAGGAAACATGGGGGATTTTTAAGCAGATGATTACCAATCAGTTTTATAATGTAAAAAGCTCTAATGATAGATTTTATTACAATAAAATCAAACAAACTTTACTACTATTTTGTAACTCACCAAGTCCATTCACCATTTCTTTTCACCAAGGACAGTTTATATTCACCAAGTATAATTTAGTTATCTCTGTTGTTAATTTAGCCATTTCTTCATACAATCAAGGTTAATATTCAATTTTAAATCCACTTTCCTATGCTATAAAATAAAGCATTGTCTTTGATCTTTTATGGATAAATGGCTGGATTGTTGATTTTTTGCCTATAACATAAGTACAGGTAACAAAGGATGTCTGGTTGGCATTCAAACACTATTTCACGTGAACTAAATTTTTTCAACAGATGATGGAAGTAGGGTAGGAAAAATTTCAGCGAACTGCTATTATTCATTAGCCCCAATACTCTATCTCATGATATATATAGTATCTTCTTAACTTTTGGCCAGGGAAAACAGCAGTGCTGATTCAGTAGGTTTGGCTCTGACAGATGGGAATCTACAGAAGAGACGTTCAGAAACACTGCTGTCGGGATCAGCAGAAGCTGTTGGAGGAGGAACCTACTGGACCGGGGGCTCTGCCTCCTACCCTGCCCTCAGGCATATGGACCATGGAGGGAAACTCCTTATTTATCTGTTTCACAGTGTTTATTAGGTTTTGAGAATAATTTAAAAGAAAATCTTGGAACACACTATATTAACCCATTTTTTAGGATCACATTAGAAGCTATGGCTGTATACTCAGCTTATTACGAAATAATGGTAAGTGACTTCTCTTGTTGTGGCATCATATCTTTAAAGATCATTTCAGTGGCACAACAGCTATTTCAAATTTTGGGGAACTAAAGGAAATTAATCAATGATGCCTTAGTAATTATTTCCCTGATTATCTAGAAAAGCTTTTTATCTTAGAAGTGGTTTAGTTCCGCTAAAAGCAGTTTACTATCATGATCTAACCCAGAAAGCATGAGTTAGTATAATTGCTCTAAACAAAATATATGGTTTATAATTTCTAGCTTTAAAAAAGGTTATCCAGCCCAGGAGGGGTTGCTCAGTTGGTTGGAGTGTTGTCCCATACACCAAAAGTTTGGGGGTTTGATTCTCGGTTGGGGCATGTATGGGAGGCAACTAATTCTCTCTCTTTCTCTCTCTCTCAAACCAATAAAAAACCAAACAAACATATCCTTGGGTGAGGATTTTAAAAAATTATCCAATACACTTTTTTGAATGTAGGTAATAAAATACAAGAAAAACAAAAACTGAATTTATGTCTGTTTTCTGACAAAAGTAAACAAACCTTCTTATCAAATGGTACACCAAAAGGAGAAAACAGATTATTTACTTTTAAATATGTTAATGGAATTCTGTTATCTTACTGAAGATGATAATTTATAATAATATCTACTCACTATCTGAGTTGCACTTTTTTAAAAAACTGACCAGTAATTGTCAAGCAATAATTAACTAAGTTCTATCTACTTAGAAATAACCCTGGTAAAACTTGATATCAATTTTACTTTCCTAAAACATCCCAGTAAGTCAATGAAAAATAAGGCCCACAATTAATATTAAATATAAAACTGTCTTTAAGTTCCTATTTAGCTGTATGAAAGAAATATCACTTTGCTTTTTATAAAATAAAATGGCATTACTGTTAGTTAATACCAAGACTGCTTTCACAGAAATCACATATTGTATTGATAGGTTATAGCAACATTACTGCAACTCAAACTCTGCCTTTTATTTGGGTCTAGGCAAATGAAACTGAATTTCAAATAGAAAATTTCACTTTCTAAATATGCCAACTCATAGCAGTGACTTGACAAAGACCCAGGCAAGGTCAGGCATTGGCACTGAGTAGACATGCATGTTTTTGTTTGTCGGATGATAGTGATTTCTACGTTGCTTATGGAACAGGGGTAAAGCAGCAGCGGCGGAGCTGGAGCAGGCAACTTCCCTGGTTCAGTCCTGTTTCCGCCACATGGCCTCAGGGAAGCTGGTGCTGCCATCTCTGGCTGTACCCATGGGGTCTGCCCACATTACGACTGAACAAGATGTCGTTGGTAGAGAAATTTGAGGGAGGTCTGAAGCTCCTTGTACTTATTTATTAAGCTATTTTTATGTCTCTCTAGGGATATGAAATGATAAGGCACAATCTCTGTTGTCAAAGAGCTTAGAGATTATGATTCTTCTTATGTAAACAGAAGGCGCTAATAGGAAAAAAGCAAACCAAAAAACCCCTAATTGTTTGGTTTTACTCTTAATATTTTATAGATATAGTAGTTAATTGAGGGATAATCTAAACTTGCTGTAACAAAGAGAGCTAAAATACAGGGGCTAAAGAAAAAAAATCATTTATCTCTTTTACCTAGCAGTCCAGAGATAGGTGTTGCTGGGCTGGTAAAGAGGCTCTACCATCTTTAACATGTGGTTTTTGCCTCTGGGTCCTAGCTGGCTGCTCTTGGTCACACTATCACTTTTGTATCCCAACCAGAAGGACAAGTTGAAAGTATGTCATTTCTTTAAGGAAAAGACTTGGTAGTGGCAGAAATCACTTCTGTTCATACTCTGTTGTCCAGCAGTTAGACAAATGGTTACAATTAGCTGTGATAGTCTAGCTGGTGGCCTAGCAAAAACTGCAGGGTATTATTATTAAAGAACCATCCATCTCTGTCCATTCCAAAAATTTAGGTGTGGTCAAAACAGTTGATCAGAGTTATCTTGTTGTAGCTCTAGGAAAGGCATCCCTTAGAAATTAAGCCTCCAGACTTTGAGAAAATACACTTCAGGAAAGGACTTTGACCACCTTGAAGGTAAAACCTTAGGTGACTCTACCTCATAAACTGTGTTATTTGATCAATGATGTGCGTCAGGATATTCTTACTAATTCTTTAATTTGGGAAGGATATTCACTCTTACAAATAACAACATTTTCTAGGAATTTGGGAAGAAGTAGGTGTATGTAAAAAGTGAAACAAGATTGATTATGAGTTGTAACTGTTGAAGCTTTTGCATGTTTTAACTTTTTTATATTACAAAGTTTTAAAAGTTAATAAATGATAATTGCTAATCTCCATGCAGGGAGTTGCAGATTTTCAGACCATTTTCACAGGTATTATTCTCATTAGAATTGATTAAGTTTCACAATAATTGTGATTATTATTCTCTTCAATTTACCTTGAAGAATGAAAAATATTGATGTGGCAAACACTACTAAAGTGTTTATGAAATTCAAAATGCTTGTAAAAACAGAAAGTTTAAAACTGCCTGGAAAATATTTTAATTTTTACTCTTTGTATTATCTTCTTCCTTAAATCCTTTTTAAAAATAAAAGCATGTCATGCAATACCATGGCCATTTATGGGAAGAGAATAAAAACCATAATCCCATGTGTTAAGATGTGGTGTAGTGTGACGAGATTAAGTTTTGGAGGGAGAACTCTGCCTTAGTATTTGCTCTACTCTACCTGCTGTGGGACTTGGGTCATGTCACTTAATTTCACTGCATCTCACTTTCCAATTAAAAAAAATAAGATTAATATTTAACGTGTATCCCTGGCTGGTGTGGACTGAGCACCGGCCTGTGAACCAAAAGGTCACTGGTTAGGCTGACCGGTCAGAGCACATGCCTGGGTTGCGCGAGTCAGGTCCCAGGTTGGGGGAATGTGAGAGGTAACCAACGGATGTTTCTCTCCTTCTTTCTCTCTTCCTTCCCTGACTCTAAAAATAAATACAATCTTTAAAAAATATATTTAATTTGTAGAGTTTTTGTGAGGATAAGTGCACAATAAATAGTAGTTCCCATTATAATACATAGAAGTGCTTACTTTTTGCTTTATGGCTGAGGTTCAAGGTAGTGCCTTTAAAAAAATACTCTCCAATTTTTTTATTCCAGTTTTGGTAGAATTCTAAAAGTTTCCAAGTCTAAAAAGATGCCTATAGTAACATTAAGAAGAAAAAAAAAAACAGTTCCATCTCTGAGGTATTATCTGTTAGCCAGAGAGAGCAACCTAACTTCACTTCCAAGGCAAGCCACTGAAGTCTTAGAAAAACAGTCCTATTACTGAATCCAAGAGAGAGTGTTTGTAGTTATATTTTCATGTCTCTGTATAAACACAAGATAAACAACACGTTTATTTGGGGGAAAAATAAGGAAGTGAAAAATACATTATAATAAGAAAAAAATGCCCATTGCTCTACAAGTGTCAGGCAGACAGACTGCTGAAGTCTTTGTTCCTACGAACTCTGAACTGGTTATCACTTTCATTCTCACAAACATATAGATGAGGCAACTAGCCACTGATCAGGCATAATTTGGACAATAATGAAACTTTATCCCAGTCGACTGGCTTACATTAGTTTCTCCAAAAGGAAACAAAAATGAAGTCCTCTTCATTTTGTAACGTCTAAACTCACTTTCTGTTGAAATATCTGTAAGGTACAAAATAATTTTATGTTGATAAAATTATAACCTTAACAACTAGCAGTAAAACTGTGTAACAATGAAAATTGAGAAGAGGAGTGGCATGTTTAGATTACTTGCATTCTCTTTCTAGGATTTGTTTGCAGTTTTGATATTGGTAATGTTGGAAAGAAGGAAACGTGGTCTTATGAAACTCTAAATAATTCTTACTTGATTACTTACCTCCCCATTGATTTGTTATGTAACCTTGTGTGTAACTTTAATTATCAGTGCTCCACATGTGTTATATTTATACAAGTATAGATATAGATATATATACATATATGTATATATGGAAATCATAAAGCTTTCTTGTATTTTTTAAATTTTCTTAAATTTGTGATTTATAATCCATGACTGAAAAGCTACAAAATATGTAAAAATTGGCATGAATTTATCTTACTTATATGTAATCAGTTATTAGACCTCCTTGTTTTTTTCTTTTTAATCCTCACCCAAGGACATGCCCATTAACTTTAGAGATAGGGAAAGGGAGAGAGAGAAACATCAATCGGAGGAACATTGATTGGTTGCCTCTCACATGCACCCCAACCCAGGACTGAACCCACAATCTAGGCATGTGTCCTGATCAGAATCGAACCAGCAACCCTTTCAGTTTACAGGACAACATTCCAACCAACTGAGCCACACTTGCCAGGACAGGCTTCCTTTTTTTAAAATTAAAATTTGACCATGATTAACATCATTGGCTTAGTTTCACAAAGCCATACAGAAAGATCTTATAATTCTTTTTCCTCTTAATTCGCACTTTTTCAATTTAAAGAAGTATTTAAAGATGAACTACAGTATATCATTCTACTGCTAAGTATTTCACTATACATCTCTAAAAAATATTTCTTGTCAAAATAATATGATCACATCTAAAAAATTCATAGTTCCTTAGTATCATCTAAAATCCAATCTACATAAAAATTTTTCCAATTATATCCCAAAATGTTCTTAAAGCTGCTAGTGTAAACCAGGGCCACATATTGCATCTGGTGTTATGTTCCTTACATCTCTTTGTCCAGATGAGAAAGCAGAACCTGAAGCAAAAGCTTATATGCTGCTACTTCATGAGAGAGTGCAATCCTAGGGCAGCAGGAGTGAGGGAAAAGGGAAGTGAGGCAGGGAAACTGGGAGGACGAATTTGAGGATGCCTTACCAAATGGCTACCAATTTTATCAAGAATGACTGGTTGTGCCTTGGTCAGATAGCTCAATTGGTTAGAGCAAGGTTAGAGCAACTGGCGATATGCCAAGGTTGCAGGTTCCATCCCCGGTCAGGGCACATACAACAATCAACCAATGGATGCATAAATAAGTGGGACAACAAATTGATGTTTCTCTTTCTCTCTCTTCCCCGCTTCCTTTCTCTCTAAAATATAAATAAATTAAGAATTTTTTTTTAAATGACTGATTACGAAAAAAAAAAGAATGTCTGATTGCTTATTCCTGTGGGACCATCTTCTGGGAGGTTGGACAAACAAATGTGTTTCAGGAAAGTCCAAAGGGGAACAAGGAAGATTTATCTGCCAGTTATTGTGTCCTATTGCCCAAAGATTTTGCCCCATGGTGTAATGGGGTGTAGAGCATGGGTCCCCTGACAATACGAGAACTCCCACAATCCTGACTTCAGGCAGGATTGGGGGTAGGGTGCCCACAGAGCAGGGAAGTACAGCATTGAAGACACATTGCATAACAAAGGCAAATTAACAGTCCTGTTTTGCTGAAGAGAAGACAGCTGCTGCGCTGGACTAATTGTCTACGTGACTGTGAAAACATGCAGTGACTTATACCATAGTCAGGGTGAGTGGAAGCCTTCCCTGATACCTGTGTGTCACTGGGAACTCATGCCCTGACTAAAGATGGCAGCCAAAAGACAGTCAAAGACATTGGGGAGTTGACAAAAATGGCAGACACTAATGCACCATAGGAAGAGCAGGATATGAGGTCACACAGGAAGTTCTGAGCCAAGCATTTAAATTAGGGCAGGCCAAAGATCAGTAGGAAAGACACAAGGCCAAGGCGAAGAGAGGTCAGAAGGTCTGCCTGTAGCTCTGTCTGTAGGTCTACCTGTGAGTGAGTCTGACACAAGTTCCGCAGAGAGGGAACCATGAGGAGAGGAGGAGGTCGGCCTGGAGAAGACAGCAACAGAGTGGACAAAGCCATGGGGACCTGCCAGGCCAGGCTACCCAGACTCATGAGAGGCGCTTAGAGCTGAACTGTGACTGGGAATGCTGAGTTGCAGACTTTTGCCTCTCTGAAGGAGGTATGGAGCAGTCACTCTCTTAGTATGGGACCTCTTGGTACAGGACTTTAGAGCTTGGTACAAGCTCTCTCCCTCTGGGGTTTTGGCATTTGGATGTTCTGGGCTTCTGGCTCTGCTCCCCAAATGGACCAGGAGATGCAGGGCCCACAGGGGGCTTAGGCCCCATGGAGGATGGGAGCCCACTCCTGGAGTCAGGGTCCCATGCAGGGACCTGTCCCTCCCTGGCTCCACCCTCAGGGACGGTGTTAACATGGCACATGGTTTCCTGAAATAATGGGGGACTCAAATGTTAGAAAAACTTTAGTTTCAGATAATAGCTAATAAGCTTAGTAATCAAGGTATGTAAAAAGCTCTTGTTTTAGGAACTGAAGGTATGACTCACCCTGCCTCCAGGAGACCATATGCAGTTCCACCTTTGTGCCTCAGGAGGACTGCAAACAATCAAGATGGTATCTGAGCCGCTGTACTCTAGGTGAGACACCCTCTGCCCAAGGCACAGATGGAAGAATGCTTCAGCTTTTCCCTGATTAACTTTTTCCATGAATCCCAAACCCCTTACCTGCACAGAAGAAAGAATGCTTTTACCTTTTATCTGATTACCATTTTCCCTGAATCCCAGACCCCTTACCTGCACAGATGGAAGAATGCTGCAGTTTTTATCTGATTAACTTTTCCCCTGCATTTCAATCCCCTTACCTAGCTTTTCTTCTCCTTGTAAAAAGAGTTGGTTTAAAATGGGATTTAAGATGGTATGTTGGGGTACAAACCCACCATCTTCTCAGATCACCAACCATCTGTATAAAGCACCCATGAAGATTCAATCCCCGTCTCTGCTTATTGGGCTTTGTAGTGACAGGTAGCACTAATGCCAGCTTTTCCGGCTTCAGAAAGCTACATGGAGGCTAAGAAGAGCACCCCCCAAATCCTGAGGAAGAGAGCTGCTGTGAAAGAATGACCACTCTGAAACCCACAAAGTGCACATTCCAGAAAGAATGGAAGGACAAATGAGAATAGGGAGAAGTTCTGGGCATGGTTTTGGCTTGTAGCCTTTTGGAAAACAAGGGAAGTTCTGGGGCTCGTGGAAGAAAAGGGCTCTAAACAACAGTGCTTTCAGTCCCCCCAAGGTTGGAACCCTGTTCATAAAAAACTGTTTCCTTCAACACTAATTGTTAAGTCATGTAAAATCAAGGTGCCAAGTGGCCGAACACCAGTTTGCACGATTACAATGGGGCACTCTCTCCCCTTATTTCTGGGTTACAAATGCATGGGCACTCAGCAGGCCAAAGCATGTCATGCCTCATCATCAGAGGAAAACTCTGGGCAGGAGGCAAGAGCTGAAAAATGCCAGCAAAGGCCCAGTGGTATAGGGTCCTGCCTGTGTGAGGTGGATCTGAAGCTGGTGCTCATACAGAGCTGTTTTCTACAGCTCTCTATAGTTGTTGTTCTGGGCCAGAACAGGTGGCCAAGGGCCATTTTGAAAGAGAAGTGGTGTTTGACACACTCTTTGGATCTGGAACTGCCACACCCTTTTTCATTTTCCATGACCCTGACTTGCTAAAGTGATCAACTGTTCTGTAGAATGCTCCACATTCTGAATTTGTTCGATGGCTTCCTCGTGAAGTCATTCAGCTTATTGCTGTACCATTCTATTTCCTGTAAACTGGGAGTTCAATAAAAAGGGTAACAGATTCAAGTTAAAGACTTTTTGCTAGAATACAGTAATGTTGTATACTTCATCTTGTATCACATTAGCAAACATGTTATATCTCATTGTCCCACTAATAGTGATACTAAAATTGATTGCTGGATTAAGATAATACTTTATAATCTTAATAATGAATGTACAATTTCTTTTAATACCAATAAGAAAATAGAGTAGCCCTGGGTGGTGTAGCCCAGTGGACTGAGCGCGGGCCTGCAAACCAAAGGATCGTGGTTCGATTCCCAGTCAGGGCACATGCCTGGGTTGCAGGCCAGTTCCCAGCAGGGGATGTACGAAAGGCAAACACACATTGATATTTCTCTCCCTCTCTCCTTCCCTTCCCCTCTAAAGATGAAATAAATAAAATCTTTAAAAAAATTAAAAAAAAAGAAAATAGAGTAAACATTTTAATTCAGATTCAGAGAACTGCAGCTAAAGAAATATATAGTTTACGCTGAAAAGCTAGACTGACTAACCTAACAGAATTTGAGTGATGCTTTGGAATCATTGGCTAGTTTGGATCTGGTAGAACTGAGATGACAGTAATATGATTCATAATACTTTTCTGGGATTCATTATTATAGTAGAAAAGGTCAACTGGCAGCCACTAGAACTACCTTTATCTATGAATATAGTCAATTGTACTCCTGGAGAGAGTGCAGCAATTTGTGCCACCACGCAGGACTTGAAAGATGCAGGGTGGTGATACCTGCCACATCCCTGTTCAGATGCCTAACTGGGGCTGTAGAAGACAGACAGATCTTGGAGAATGACAGCAGATTATTATAAATTTAATCAGATAACTGATTCCAGTTGTAGCCACTGCTCCAACTGTGATTTTGTTGCCAGGGCAAACCAAAATGGAGCCTCCTATACAGACTCATTCCCTGAGGCAGACCTACCATGGGGACTTCTGTTATGGTGAACCAGTTCCTTCATGGAAGGAACAGCACTTTGTTCTCGCCAAAATACACACTTTCTCCATATGTTTTCTTTCTCTGCACATAAAGTTTATGCCAAAACCACCATCCATGGATTTACAGAATGGCTCATGCACTGTCATGGTAATCCACGTAACATCACTTCTCCCAAAGGAAGTCTTTGTATAGAAATGAAGTGAGGCAATGGGACAAAGCTCATCCATTGTCAGTCTTACCTTGTCCCTCCTCCTCCTAAAGCCACCGGGTTGACAGAATGGTGGAATGGCTGTCTGAAGGTTCATTTACGGCACCAGGTGAGAGGCATATTACGTCCTTTGTGCAGCTGGAGCAATGTCCTCCAGGACGCAGTGCACACTCTCACCCAGAGTAGAATGTATGAGTAGACGGTTCTCTTTCTCCTGTAGCCGGGATCATGGGGCTGGGAATTAAGGGAGTGAAAATGGAAGTAGTTATTATTATTCCTAAAGATCCACTAGGAAACTTTTACTACATGTGCCCAGGAGTAACTAGACAATTCTTTGCAAAAATTAGTAACATTTCTGAATTAATATGATGAGTTTAGTAGAATTACTTAGAAAACAGAAAACAACGTAAAAAGTTATGCTTCGCAGCTGGATTTAAAACAAAATAAACTTAGACTACTCTTATAAACCTTGGGAAAATTCCTCAAACTTTGAACCTAGTGTTCATCTATAAAATTGGTGTCCTAGCACCTATCCTACCTCTAGTCCAGAGCTGTTAGAAGAATCAAATATGCAAACGAGTGTTGTAAACTGTAAAGTGCTAAAGAAATGCTAATTATTGGCCTTGGCTGGGGTGACTCAGTGGATTGAGTGCTGGCCTGGGAACCAAAAGGTTGCAGATTGATTCCTAGTCAGGGCACATGCCTGGGTTGCAGGCCAGTCTTTAGTAGGGGGCACGTAAGACTCGACCACACATTGATGTTTCTCTCCCTCTCTTTCTCCTCCCCTTCTCTCCCTCTAAAAATAAATAAATAATAAAATCTTTTTAAAAATGTTAATTACTGTTTTCATATCTTTGATCTGAGTGTTTCAACTATAATGTGAGAACATTTTTGTCACTGCACTACTATAATAAGGCATTTTTACCTCCTTGTCCATTTTCTTAAAAAAATCAGAGCCAAAACTTGCCACTTACTTCACAAACCTATCATGAAGACCAAAGTCTGGATGTTACAAATTCATTAAATTCTCAATCTAAGAGACGCAACTGCCAAAAGAAGTTTTGAGGGCCAAGTGTTGTTACATATCATTCTGTACTCATCAACACAGCTCTGCTGAACTCTCTTCAACACAGCCCTGACCAGTGTGGCCCAGTGGGTTTGGTGTCATCCTGTGAAGTAAAAGGTTGCCAGTTCCACTTTCTGTCGGAGCACGTGCCTGGATTGCAGCCCAGTCCCCATTTGGTTGGGGCATGTGCAAGAGGCAACTGATCAATATTTCTCTCACACGTCAATGTTTCTTTCCTTCTATTTCTCCCTCCCTTCCCCTCTAAGAATAAAGAAAATATTTAAAAAGTCAGTGACACATTTCACCAGACACCTAAATGTGCCATTGAGTCTCCCTGTAACTTTCACCATAGAGAATTTGGAGCAACAGCTTTGTATGAACCAACCAACACAGCCCTAGGGAGAATGGGGACATTGACTTTGTGTGTTCTTGTGAGATGGGAGTCATGCTGTTTTTGCTTTTTTAAATGTGGCTTCGCCGCTGGCTGGTGTGGCTCAGTGGACTAAGCATGTGCCTCTGAACTGAAAGGTCACCAGTTACATTCCTAGTCAGGGCACATGCCTGGGTTGCAGGCCAGGTCCCCAGTTGGGGGCATGCAAGAGGCAACCCAGAGATGTATCTCTCACACACAACTGTGTTTCTCTCCCTCCCTACCTCTAAAAATAAAATCTTTAAAAATATATATATAAATGTGGCTTCATACCTAACAGTTCCTACATTTAGCTGCATGTCAGAACTGCCCAGGAATCTACTTCAGATATACTGAGACAAACATAATACAAGGAGTTCTAAAAACAGTATTTTGAAAAAATTCTAGATCCTTTTTATGCAATCAAACAAACATCTCTGTCTTGGACCACTGGGCACCTCTGGCTCATCTTGCCTTAGTGTTGCTTTTCTCCACTTTTAGTGCTCTTTCTTTTGCTAGTGGTTCTATACTTCCCAGGGTTGCAATGTCAGGATGAAATCTATCTGATATGTCATTAACACCCTAGTGTGACTTAGTTTAATGTGCCATTTCTTCAGAAATGCTAATGGTGGTATTTGAGTCTCTATGATAGCTTGGGCTGGGGGTTATTGAGGGAAGAGAAACTTTGCTTCTTGGCCCCCAAAATGACATTACTTAGGGAATAGTTCCTTTTATTACTTTCCCATAAAGTCAGCCCTACATATAAATTATGCATCATAATACAGAGAGGAATTTCAAGAAGAAAGTGTGAGTGAAGTCAATGAAAATCTGGTAACCTCCGGAATCTTGACTTGCAAGTCTCTACACAGCTTTCTGGGTTTTTTTGTTTGGTTGGGTCCCTGCCCCCCCCCCCCTTTTAATTTGGAGGAAATCTTTGAAATCTTTCTTAGAAAATAGTGGATTGTTCTCACTGGAGTTATTTAACGTGGGCTAAAACCCCACCAAGCAGGGATGTTGTAAAAAGAATTTAAACACTGGATTAGAATCCCTCAATAACTTCTAGGTTATTTTTCTATCTCAAAGACTTTATGATCAATTGACATAGCAAAAATAAACTGGGGGGGGGGTGTATGATTATTCCCCAGTTTGTGACAAGTAAGATCAAAAAAGTAAAATCAAAAAGTAAGATTTTTTTTTGTATGTACAATGTGATTTATTTTTAATTATTTTATTGCTGTTCAAATTACAAAAAAGTAAGATTACTTTTGATGTATGTCTGTTAGCTCCTTCAGTTTGACCTTTACCTGGCAGCTCCTGGCCAGGGCTGTCACAAGACTTGCAGAGAGGATTCTTCCATGATAGTAAGATTTCCATAGGCAGTCCAAACAGCTCTTGAAATTGCTCTCATGGTCTAGGCACTCTTCTTTTCTCCTGTGAAGTACTGCATTAGCCCCCTTACTACCTCCGGGTAACAGGTCTCTTGTCCTCCTACAATACCTCCTCCAAACTATTGTCAGAGTCTGATTTCTAAATGTAAATTGGCTTATACCACTTTCCTATTCCAATTATTTTCCAGATAAAGTTCAAGTTCCTTATAACACACGTATAAGGCTTTTCAATGACCTGACTTCTATTAGTCTTTTCAAAATTCCCATTATGTTAGTATTCCTGCCACAAACCATTTGCAATTTCTTGAATTCTCTAGGTCTTCTCATGTCTCTGTGGGTTTCTAAAAACTGTTCCCTCTGACTAGGACAACATTCCTGTCTTTATTTTGCTAATCTTTATTGATTCCTTCAAGACCCAACTTTGGTGTCTACTCTCTTGAAATCATCTTTGATCCATAAGAGAAAGTGTCCCTCTTCTGAAGTCCAATGGTGTCCTGATATACTTCCTTATGGCAGTAATTGCAATGTGTTGCAATTCATTTTCTTAGCCATTTTCTTTACTAGACTGTGACAGCCTTGGGGTGGGGGCTACTTGCATTAACTATTTTTCAGTGTTTAGTACAAAGAATTCATTGATAAATATTTCTGAAAGTAATGACTCTCAATAGATGACTCCTAACTCTATGATCTTACTAAAAGCCTGAGGTCAGATTCATGGTCAACCTTCTAGAAAGTTGTTACAAACAGAAATTGTAATGAGTAGGTGTGTTGGGGGAGGGGCAGGAAATGTGGTGGAATATTGCAAAGGGCCAGACTACAGTGGAGAAGGGGACACTATTGACAGTCAGAATACAAATTCTTGATGGAAAGGAGACCTAGAAGCTCACAGGGACATCTGTAAAGTTGTCAGAAGTGGCATGGAATGGGAGTAGAGTCAGAGGGGATGTGGAAATACAAGTGCTTTCTTGAGTTTTTCTAAAAAGGGACAGTTCTTGTGATAGCTTAGACTTCAACTATGCCATGTTCTTATTTGAAGAAAGAACTTAGAAAGCAGGCCCCAAGAATTACTGTTAATGTTTTCCCCCTTGTAATCTTGAGGATTAATTTGTGATTATAGCAGCAAGTGGAACAATTAATTTTGTGTAAATGAAGTACAAGTGATCGTAATGGAATTACATGCTAAGTGAATCATTTCCCATGCCAACCTACAAATGATATTGTATTTCCTTAAGGGACCTCAATATAAATTAGGTACCAATGTGTACTTTTAGTAGCCACTAGTAAGTGTTTGTTATAAATGGAGCCCACAAATGCAGTCAAATTAAAAACACATATAAAGATTATTAGAAAATATAGGTTTCTATATTTACTGGGAAAATGTCCCATCCAATGTTCAATTTACCATTAGATTTTTCATTTTTGTTACTTCTTGGACAAATGGAAGTATTATTTATAAAACTAGCATGATACCCATAAACCCACACGTATACACATAAAATACTCTACTGGCCCTAGCCAGGTGGCTTGGTTGGTTGGAGCATTGTCCTGCACACCAAAAGGTTGTGGTTTCAATCCCTGGTCAGGGAGTGTACAGGAGACAACCGATTGATGTTTCTCTCTCACATCAAAAAAAAAAAAAAACCCCAAAAAATATATATATATAAAATAAAAAAACATACCCTTGGGTGAGGATTAAAAAATAAGTCTAGTGATTTAAATTCAATAAACTTTACATACTGATTATGAGCAAAAAACTGTGCAGGTCTGTATCTACATGTGTGAGGTATATATAGGGGTGGGGAAAAGTAGGTCTACAGTTTTGAGTACTCAAAACACAGCAATTATTCCTATATTACCATTTATTAATTATTGTATTATTTTCCTTGTGAACTGTAAACCTTTTGCCCAGCCTTGTATGTATAGATATGTGATATATATGTATATCACATCGATAGATATCAATATTTTATTATGATAAAGAGCATTGTTTTAAATGTAGTAGGGAAAATGGACTGAATGTAGTATTTAATAGGTACTTCCGAGATTTTTTACAGTCATGAGTCTCATTCCTCTGATGTCCTGCAGACCAGCAGGGCTTGTTTCTTTCCTACACTATAGGATATGCTTGAACAGGGCTCTTAGAACTTAAATGTCAATGTGGTATTTTCTAATTCTATAGAATTTGTTTTCAAGGAAAATTTATTTTCTGGGGAGGATGTTGCCTTAAATCCTTAGATACATTATTAACAAAAATAAGTATAATGGTGATTATATGTCAACTATATTTCCATTAACAAATAAATACTGGGGTGGAATCAGAGTGAAGAAACACAATTAAAATACAATAAGCATTTCCTTTACATAACATTTAAGAAAATAATAATTGTCACCATTTACAAGATTCTTTCTAAATATATGCCAGATACCTTACAACTCTATGTGGTAGTTAACATTATCTCTGTTTTTAAAATTTAGGAAATAAAGCTGAGAAATTAAGTAATGACCAAAGTCACACAGACAGTGACATAGCCAATTATCAGTGTCTAACTTCAAAGTATTATTTTTCCTAATTAGGCTATATTTTTAAAATTTTTTTAAAAGATTTTATTTATTTTCAGACAGTGGGGAAGGGAGCGAGAGAGATCTGAGAATCTAACCTGCGGCCCTTTGGTTTGCAGCGGAGGCGCTCAATCCGCAGACCACCCAGCTAGGGCACTCTGTTGTTAAATAAGGAAAAATTATTCTTCCAAATACCATAGAAGGCTTACTTTTCCTTTCATACCTTTTCCCTCCATATCCTTTGTTTCTTGTGACATTGGATCTCATTTGTCTACTGTGTGTCCATTTCCTTTTGCTCTCAATTTATGAACACACTGGCTTCATCCTTTGATAGCAGGTGGAAAACTTGTCAAAATCCCAAGAACAGTGGAATTACTAAATTTAAAAGTGACAAAACACTGCACAGATCTTCTCTTAAAGGATACACAAGAAACTGGTAACCATCCACCTTTGAGAAATGTTTGAATAGAGAACAGTTGTTAGAGGCAAACCCTACTCTGTGTTTTTGCACATGTGCATACATAATCTTTTGCTTTAAAAAATTATGTTTGTGTATTTTAAAGAGATGATTATTAATAATGATGCCTATTAACAAAGACTTCTTGGTATTTTGTAGCTTGTATGTGTCAGATGATGCCTAGAGCCTTGGTCTCTGGTTGCACCTTAGCTTTGGCTATGCTAGGAAAAGCTAGTTAATGGGAAAATGTCTTAGTATCTGAGTAATAAAACAAACCACCACTTTAATTTTGTAAATAGGGCCAGAGGATGCCATGACCCATCATTCCACTTTCTAAATATTCTTGGTGTGAGCTTTAGACAGTAGTAAGTACTGACTCAACATCCATAGAGAGCTCAATTTTGTGACTGCCGCATCTGGAGTAAATCAGTTTTCCATAAAAATCGTGTTGACATTGCATTCTGAGAACTTCCTCAGGACTATAGGTGACATTTCCAGTGTTATTCATTTAAAACTATTGGCGGGGTCTGGGAGTGGGAAATGGGCTATTAATTTAAGACAATCCTTTTATATTTATTTAAATTACTATTCTTGACAGTACATTTCATTTAAATAACTAATTGGCTACTCTCTTTCCCAGAGACCTATTTTCATTTTAAGAAGTGACGATGCTGCAGTGTTTAGGTTTGGTGGTCTGCCATGTATCGATTGTAAACAGGTACATTTTATTCCTTTACAGAAGGGCTTTCCAAACACAACCTATGGAAGAGACATAAAAACTGGTTAGCATGGACTTGTTAATAGTGAATACAGGCTAATTGATAAAGCTAACCTAAGAAACACATCATCGCAGCAAACACAAACCTTAGAGCTTGTGGGTTCAGTGGATGAATTTTTCTTGTCAAATAAAAGAATGAAGCAGTGATAGTGGTGATAAAATGCACCTTTTTGTCTTCCCTTGGAAGTAACTGGTAGCTCCAATTGTTGAAGCTGTTTTAAATCTATCTACTCAATGTAATAAACGTCTTCCTTTCATCTTGGATGATGACTAGCACCTTAACCACAAGTTACACAAATGGGCACCATTTCTTTATGGTACTTGACTTCAATTCCTTTTCCTTTTGCCACCCTAGGCTTATTGACATCCATGGTTCGCGATTTTTTGCTTCTTTCAAATGCAAAGAAGGCTGTGGGATGGAACCCTTTGAGAAGAACTCAGCCTCATTGCATATCAGAAGAAAAGTATGTTCACCTCTAAGAATTGAGGGGCACAGACAACAAAGTGAGTTCCTTAATTTATTTATTAGATACCAGAACAATCATTCCCTTCCAGCTCCTCTCCCAGTTTATAAGAATGTGTTTTTTAGAAGAGGGCTTCATTTGAAAATTCTCTCCTAGTGAGGGGAGGTGATTGTTTTTCTCCTTCCTTCTCCTCCTCCTCCCCCAAATCTAGTGCTTCTTTCCACCAATTTTGACTAGCTCTACCTCAGAAACTCTTGTCAGAGAAGTAGGCTGACACCTCGTCAGTGCTAGTCTGTATATAGTACTGTAATGAGTGCTAAGTGACCATATCAGAAGAACAATATGCTTCATGATTTATTATAGGAAAGATGGACGAGCTCTCTTCTATTTAAAGCTAATTTCTGCACCTGAGCTTTGATGCCTACATTTGTTCACCTTTCTAGAAACCCAAACATCAATTATGCCTATTTTCCCTGTTACTCAATTAAATCCTTAACATCTTTTCCCAACATTACTTCAACATGCTCTAATATCACCCAGTTTAATCCAAATAAGGCAAAACACAACCCACTTTTGACCTATACTTCCTTTATTGCCTTATCTTTTTTTTCCATCTATACAATCAAACTTACTTTGCACTTCCACCTCAAGTTCCTCACCTCTGCTTTATTCCAGCCTCTGCTATTACTTCCCCAATTGTGGATAAGATTACTGAAGCCTTCCCATATTGCTAAATTTACCAAGATGTTTTTTCCTGTTCTCCTCTCACTTGCTGAGAAACTACTGATCTTAGTAAGAACTGGAGGTTGTTAAGTACTCCCTATTTCCTTCCAACACTGTTGCCTTTCCTTAATTTGCTCTTAACTCTGGCTGCTGCTGCTGCTCCTCCTTTCTTTCTTTGCAAGTTCATTTTACTCTACAGGGCATTCAATGTTGTGGTACCTCAAGACTTCTTTCTATGCCTTTTTTCCTTCTCACTCTCTAAACTTGGTCCAAGCAATCACATCCAAACCAGCAGCTCCATTTATACTGACAACACCCAAATGAGTATTTCTCCACCATAACATTAAGTGGGGTTGATTTGCATCCTCTCTCTCTCTCTGTATATATAAAAAATCTATCTATCTATCTATCAATTTCTAAATTTTCCCAGGGATGAAAAGTCATCTCTGTCCACCCCTCCCAACTCCAAGTAACAATAATAGAAAAACACCATCCCTCTCTAACCTAGCCCCAAATTCTATTGATTCTAGCTCATATATATATATATATATATATCATCTTCTTTTTCTCCATTGTCACCACCCTATTCAAAAAGTCGGTCAATGTAATTTTTTTGTTCAAGATAGCCCTTTTATTTCCATAATAAAAATTTAGCTCCAAAGAGTACTGCTAGTTAGTTATTTGGTTTTAAAATAGTATTTATTAACACAAATTTTAAAACCTGGTGTTCCACAAATCACTCATTTTAATTTGCAAACTTTCTAGTCTTCCTGCATATAATCTAGACATAAATAAATGTGAATATCACTTTGCTATTTAGTCTGTAAGCCTATTAGTTTACATTCTTGAATGCACATGGCACAACACAGTGCCTGAAACACAAAAAGCACCTAATATGTTTGTTAGATGAACGAATAATGATTTGAAGATAATATTTTAAATATTTTATTTATTTTTATAAGCCAGGCGGTGAAAGACAAATACCATATGATCTCACCTTTAACAGGAACCTAATCAACAAAATGAACAAGCAAGCAAAATATAACCAAAGACACTCAAATTGAGAACAGGCTGACAGTGACCAGAAGGGAGAGGGAAGGGGATTATAGAGGCAAAGGGTGAAGGGTGTGCAGGAAGAATTATAAAGGACACATGGATAATAATAAGAGGGGGGTGGAAACAGGGGAGGGAGGTGGGGAGGGCTAGGGTGGTGCGGGTGGGGGGGAAGGCAAAAAACTGTACTTAAAAATTTTTTTAAATGTTTAAAAATTTTTAAAAACCTTTTAAATAAAAAAGGATTTTATTTATTTTTAGAGCAAGGAGAAGGGAGGGAGAAAGAGAGGGAGAGAAAAATCGACTGACTGCCTTTCATTTACCCCCAATCTACAGGTTCGGTGGTGGGACCTGGCCTGCAATGCAGGCATGTGCCCTGACAGGGAATCCAACAGTCAACCCTTTGGTTTAAGGGAGGTTGCCCAACCCAATGAGCCACACCAGTCAGTGCCAAAGCTAGTTTCTTTTCTCTCTTAAATTTTCCCAATTTCCTGTAAGTAAAAATCAAAGTTGTCCATTTTTTCTTTTTTGAACTATTTTTTAAATATTTCATTTACTTATTTTAGACAGAGGGGAAGGGAGGGAGAAAGGGGGGGAGAAACATCAGTGCCTGGTTGCCTCTCCTGCGCCCCCTACTGGGGACCTGACCCGGCCAGCAATCCAGGGATGTGCCCTGACTGGAAATTGAACCAGTGACCCTTTGGTTCCACAGGCGCTCAATCCACTGAGCCACACCAGCCAAGGCTAAAGTTCTCCCCTTTGTTAACTTTGTATGGTGACAGATAGTTACTAGATAGTTACATGGCGATCACATTGTAGGTATATAAATGTTCAATCACCTGAAACTAATATAAAATTGTCAACTATACATTAATTTAAAAACAATTTTCAATTTAAATACTTAGGTGTTAACTTCTGAATATAATCTAAGTTTTCATTCTATATATTTAGATTTCCAACCTGAAGTTACATATTATGGATGATGACTTCAGCTATTAAAAAAATGAAAGAGTAAATATGGGCAGAACCCCTAATGTCCACAGAATTACGTCCACAAATTGTGATTTACAGTGATAATGTTAGGAAGGGATAACCCATTTTCCTTCTTGAAAAGAGGGATTTAAGAAAAAAAATCTCTAGGATTTTAAATTTTGCAGATGAGAAGTCCCCTTCTCTCTGATACTCCAGGTCCACAGAGCCAAGCCAATCCGATTTTTTACTGTTCTTTGCTTTTTTTTTTTTTTTTTTTTTGGTGGGGAGTTTTGGGGGGAATTCCGAGCTTTCTGTTCCCTAAAAGTAGGCCAGAGTAAACAACTTAAACACAATAATCTTGAATACTTCAAAACGACTAAACTGAATATTATGTATTTTTGTTTGTTTCTTTTTGAGTCCTTACCCCTTTAAGATGAATATTGAAAGGGTGATTGCTGTGATCTTTGGGGTTTGCTTTAAGAGAGTCCAGCAAAGAAAAAACTGTCTGGGTCGTGGTGTGGGGATAGATAAAACAAGATTTTTAAAGTGTTGATATTTTCTGAAATTTTATAACTTCATCATGCTTTTGAGATTTTCCAAAATAAAAAGTTCAAAATTTTAGCTTTTTCTATTTTTTACTCTCCTTTTGTCTATTATTGTGAGAGGGCTCCTGCCCACAGGAAGAAAAATGCACAACCAGCTTTTGTTCAAACCTCTGCCTGTCCACCTGTGAATACACTAACTTATTAGGGAAGAATTTATCTTTGCTATATGAATATATAATCATTATATAAATATCTGTTATTTTAAAAGAAAGTTGGCCTTCCACAAATAGATCAAGTTGAGGGCCTCCTAAACCTCCTCCATTTACCCCAACCTTTCTTTACAAGCAGAGTATCACAATTTCTTCCAGAAGCTGCCACTTTTTGCCTCTCACGTTATGCGTTTCGCGGGGGTACAATACCCGCGTCCCTAGACCGGCGTTCCATGTCTGGGCTGTCTCCAAAACGGGAAGGCTTTCACCTCGCCAACTCGGGACCTCATTTTCAACCAACACAAGAGCCATCTTGCCTAGGCCCAGCCGCCCCACCTCGGCGGCAGGCAGCTCCGCCTCGAAGGCGGAGACAGGGCGGAGCTGCGCTCTCTCCCCCACCTCCTCCCGACTCCTCGCTGTCCCGGTGCCGGCGGCGCATGTGCCTGGCGCCCCTCCCTGGCCCTGGATTCCACTTCCCCTCCGCTCGCGCTGCAGCCGCAGCCGCCTACAGGCCCCGCGCCGCCTCCGGAGTCCATGGCCGGGACGCGCTGGGTGCTCGGGGCGCTGCTCCGAGGCTGCGGCTGCAACTGCAGCAGCTGCCGACGCACCGGCGCCGCCTGCCTGCCCTTTTACTCGGCCGCCGGCTCTTTCCCTTCGGGAGTCTCGGGCCGTCGCCGGCTGCTGCTGTTGCTCGGGGCCGCCGCGGCCGCCGCCTCACAGACGCGGGGCCTCCAGACCGGGCCTGCGCCCACCGGGAGACTGGCGGGGCTTCCCCCTGCTGCCGCCTCCGCCGCCGCCACGGCTGCCGCTTCTTACCCGGCCTTGCGCGCCCCTCTGCTGCCGCAGTCCTTGGCTGCGGCCGCTGGTCCGGCGCGGGGTTACAGCCAGGTACGTGGGCGCCGCGAAGGGCCGCGCGCACGCTTCCCCGCGCTCCTCCGCGTGCGCTTCGCGTGCGCGGCCGGGGATCTGCGGATCTCACCGCACACCCGCCCCCAGCTGCTCAGTCTTCCTATTGGGCCTCGGAATGA
The DNA here is from genome assembly GCA_004027475.1 of Anoura caudifer. Lineage (NCBI taxonomy): Eukaryota > Metazoa > Chordata > Mammalia > Chiroptera > Phyllostomidae > Anoura > Anoura caudifer. The sequence goes on along the minus strand of PVKU01001006.1, from coordinate 239,232 downwards.
GGGACGCTCTCCCCGGCTTCGGCTTTTCCCCTTGTTTTGTTCTCCTGTGAGTCTGGTCGGTTGTGGAGTGTGAGTGTGGCTGGGGGTGAATGTTGAGGCCTTGTTTCGTGCAGCCCATGGTAGGTTTTATGAGGCTGTTGACGCCCTCATCCTGCATCCCTGTCGCCCTCAGTCCGCAAGGTTGTGAAGTTGGGAGGCTGAGACCCCGGAGCTATGGGAGTTTTCATGCAGCTAGAGCATTAGGCCTCGGTAGCCCGCTTATGTGGAGGTTCACGCGCACAGTTGCGTGGGCCGGATTCGTGGGGAAGTAGGCTCGTCCCCAACGCTGCTCTGTCTACTGTCGCTAGGGAAGGCGGGCTGCCCAGATTACTGAAGGTCACCTCTGCACCTCCACTTTCCTTGACAGAAAGAAAGTCCTTTACTACCAAGGGTCGCCACCGGAAGGACTGCGGAGACTGGGGGAGGGGAGGCGAGGAGAGGGGGTGTGTAGGACACGATTTGGGGATCTAGGAGTGGGTTTTACAGTGTTTTCTTTTTTAAAGTCAGTGTGTGCTTTAAGAACTCAGATTGCAACTATTTTCTGCCTTGCAGGAATCCTTCTGCTTGTTACATGACATCTGGGAAATGTCACTACACTTTTCGACTATTCAGCGCCTGATGCCTTGGGTTCATATTTATCTAAATTCACTTTGTGTTTCTCCTTGAACTTAGGCAAACTGGGAGGCTAATCAGCATGGCTGCTGTCTGCCAGTGGCTGAGCTAATTGACTTGAATCCTGGCCCAATATTTTCTGCTGCCCTTTTCTGTAAAAGCTTCTGATATTTATGGAATTCTGGGAAATTGGGGAATGTTGCCTTTATTAAAAAACAAACCATCTCTATTAAGCCCTTGTGAGCAGGCTACTCCCCACCCCCGGGAAATTGACTATGATAATATCTGCTTCTACTAGTGTTACGCACTGTGCTGACATTTGTTACTTCCTAAAATCTTCATGAAAATGATGGGAACATACAAAGGAGTGAAGTATCTCTCTTTAGTCCAGTAGAGTGCAAGTCATTTGTCTTAAAGCCTGAGTTGTCTTCCCATGTTAACTGTAGTGCTAGTTGCATTCTTATAAAAAATGTATTAGATCTCTACTAGAGGTTACGTTTATCATTGTTTCCATAGAATTAGACATGAGTCTTCATGTGAACAGTGAGAGTACAAAGGAATCTCTTCCTTAGCTCAGTAGAGTGCAAATCCTAAGACTCCAATTGTCTTCCCAGTCATGTTATGGTATTTATTGGAATCTGATTAAATTCCAGTTTTTGCTTAGTTTTGTAAAATAGAGTTCTTTAGATATGTCTGAGGCTCCTGTTAACCTCACATAACTGCTCTTGCCTTTTATGATTTTTTTCCTATTCAGTTGGTCTCACATACTAATTGACAGGTTAACCTTTCCAAGCACCCTGATGTCTTGTTGATTTATCCACTTCTAAATGTGTTGTATCAACTGCCCTTTGCCTACCAGGTTAGGGAGACACACTGAGCTTAACACTCAAGACCCTCTGCTAAATGGTATCAAGTTCCTTTTGCCAGCTCATCTTCCTTGGCTCCTAATTGGACCCTACAGTTTAGCCAAATGGGATTATTGTTGTATTGCAAATGGGCTTTTGTTCATAATGCTTCCTCCCCTCACCTCTTGAACTGGAATGCCCTTTCCTATTTATGTCACTGTCAGAAGTCTGTCCTTCCTTCAAGGACCATCTGATAGCATGTCTTGACTCTTCTCTTAGTGCTCTGTTTTGAATTCATACAATATCTAGCACTTAAAGCATCTTGTTTTGTATGCTTGTCTTAGTCTAGGTCACAGGTGGCAACCACAAGGCCCACAGGCCTAATCCGACCCTCCACCTTGTTCTATCGGTGGCAGCGCTGAGCTCTCACTTAACTATTAAGGAGTAGTCACATTTATACAGTCCTAAAGGTACATTTGGCCCTTTGAAGGCAACTGCGAGGCTGATGTGGCCCCGATGAAAATGAGTTTGACATCCTTGGTCTGGATGGTAAACTTTTTGAGATGAGGGCCTAATATGGCAGGAGGCCGTACTTAAGCAGGACTCCTTAGGTAGGAGGTACTCACATGTTTCTCAGATTGAAGGGACCCCTCTTGTTCTGTCTTAGCAAAAACACTATTCTTAAGTGTAGTTTGGGACTGAAGAATTTCAAAACAAGTCCTGAATAAAATTTGTGTCTTGCTAAACCAGTAGGATATGCCTGCTTGTTGCTTTAGGATGCGCAATTTAAGCCAAAACAGGATGAGTTAGATTTATGAAGTGTATTTCTTGCCTCTGAGGTAGTAACTGTCTCCTGAGAATAACATCCAGAGCATTAGTTTGCAGAAGTAAACATTTCCTAAGTAGGTTGTCAAAGAAATATTTTTATGTTTCTTTATTTCTTTTGGAAGGAATCTAAAACTACCTACCTGGAAGACCTTCCACCTCTCTCCGAGTATGAGGTGGCCCCATCCAAGTTAGGAGAGGAGGTGGATGATGTGTATCTCATTCGAGCTCAAGGATTACCGTGGTCGTGCACTGTAGAAGATGTGCTTAGCTTTTTTTCAGGTATATTTTATGTATGTTTTAAATATGTAATTTTGTCTGAGTGGACAATAGTCCCACAAAATCCAAGTTAAACCGTGCTGTAAACATCTTATTTGATGGTTTAGAATTGTCTCATCTGGCTGGTGTGTACCAAGTGACCCTCTGTGTACCATTGGTGATACATACCAGTTTCAAGACCAAATGCAACAAAAAGTTTAATGTTAGGACAAAAAATTTAATGCTAAGACTAAAATTTAATAAAACCAGTTTTCTCTGAAGTTTCATTATATAAAAATCAAAAGACAAACCTGTTAGTGGAAATACGGTAGTGGGAACATGGGTTAAGAGATCTTTATGTAATTCATACATTTAGCATACAAGATCACTTAGTATTAAGTGACATAGTTCCCTTAGTAACATCTTTGGAAGGGTTACAAATCTGTGGTTGGTTTTTTGTTTCTGTATCTAACTGATTTTTAATTTTCCTTTTAAGAGAGTTTTAGAAGACCCTATCTTAAATGTTAAAAAATCAATGTGACACGTACTAAGTACCTTAATGTGCATCGCATTGTGTGGTCAAGCATTTCATAAAGCCATTTACATCTTCTACTTGCTCCCTTTATAATTAAAGACGTATGAAGTATGAAGATGTGTTTTCTTAGTAATAAAAAGGGGGAAAGGTTAAATTATGGTAGCCAAATTATTCTTTTAGCAGCTTCTTCGAGTTCTTCTGGTTATGATTGTAACAAAAGAAGACACTTATGCATAAAACGCAACCATAGAAGCATTGGAACATAATACATTTCTTTTGTTGAGCCTGGCTTAAATTACCATGTAATGATCAGGAGATCATAAGCTTATGTGCAGTAAAGTTTGCTTATTCTTTTCGCATGGAATGTTTTAGAGATGACCACCACATTGGCACTTGGATGGCTTCAGTGAGGGGGTTTGTGGAAGGAATATGGCAGGCGTTTTGGTTCCTGCTTTGTTTTGTTATTGGAGGATTGCATTCCAGTGACTTGTATAATTGAGCTAAAAGTTTGATTTCTGCTTTTAATTGATTTTTACTCACATACTTTTAGACTGCAGAATTCGCAATGGTGAGAATGGAATACACTTCCTCTTAAATAGAGATGGGAAGCGAAGGGGTGATGCCTTAATTGAGATGGAGTCAGAGCAGGATGTGCAGAAGGCCTTAGAAAAGCACCGCCTGTACATGGGACAGCGGTACGTGGAAGGTACGTGACGTCACCTGTGGGTTTTCGGGGTCAGTTCATTAGACTCTATACCTTCCAAGGCACTTTCCTTTCATCCTTAGCAATCGTGAAGTAGTTGGATATTAGGAATACACCCTTTTACAGGGGGCAGAAAGGAGCACAGAGATTGTCTCTGTGTTTTATCTATAAAATGAGGATGTTGGCCGAGTTTACCTCACAATTTGTGCTGTTTAAATGAGGGACTTTTGGCACATAGTAAATATTCAATAAATGTCATTTGTTATTTTTTCCAACGAAGTACATAAAGATGGAAAAATGCTAGTTTTTCAATTCTTGGATATCCCACCAAGTATGACTTTTTCAAGGCTTTGTTATGTAAATTCGACATACCTTTTGTGCTTTCGATCTGTAGTATATGAGATCAACAATGAAGATGTGGATGCCTTAATGAAGAGCCTGCAGGTCAAGTCTTCGCCTGTGGCAAATGATGGTGTGGTTCGTTTGAGAGGACTGCCTTACAGTTGCAACGAGAAAGACATTGTAGACTTCTTTGCAGGTTCTTTTCAGTTTTACATTTCTGGGGCCTTGTACCTTCCCCCCCATTGTCTCCTTCTTTGTCTCACATGAACCTTTTCCTAGACAACTGCATGCAGTTATATTATATTAGGTTCTCTTGGGGAGAACTCTTCATTCAAATTTCCTGTCTTCATTGATTAATGAGTGTTTTGACCTAGCATGGAGATCAAGATGCCAGATTGCAAAATAAATAGTTCATGTGGGTTTATTTTACTATTGAGGGAAGATATCCTCTCATAACAGTGTCCATATTAAGACGGTAGCAATTTACCTGATTTAGTAGCATTATTATTTAACTCTTAGCTGTAAAGCATGCATCGCTAGTAGTGATGTTAGTCAAATCTTTGTTTGCCCTACTATATAATGGCAAAAAAAGAGAGGCAGAGAATTGTGTTGTATATGAAATGCTGGGACCCTAATCATTCTGCAAATACAGATGTGTAGGTGTTACTGGTTTTTGGCCACACAATAATTTTCTTCCAGTTACACATGTATTTGGCTTTGGGATTGGTAGAGCAGCTCCCAAATTTTACTAAGAAAGTGAAAAAATTAGTATGTGGATGACTTAATTTTAAGCATAAAAAAAGCTCCTGTTAGCAGCACTCATTTGTGATGATTTTTGGGTGTCCTAGGACTGAATATAGTGGACATTACTTTTGTGATGGACTACAGAGGGAGAAGAAAAACGGGAGAAGCCTATGTGCAGTTTGAAGAACCGGAAATGGCCAACCAAGCCCTATTGAAACACAGGGAAGAGATTGGTAACCGGTGAGTAAAGCAGATACTACTGATTAAGGACTGTCATCACTGGGTCATTTTGATGACTGCACTGTGACATGATGTCAAATGATCTAAACACAGAAAAGTAGAGTAGTATGCTGAGCTCTCAAAAGCCTGTTAACAAATTGTTGATGTGTTAATTTGCTGTATCTGTTATTTCAGTATGCATCTTTAAAATACTTTTTCTTACATGATGTCAATATTACTGCATCTAACAAAATTAGCAACAATTTATTATCTAATGCCAGTCCATAGTCACATTTTTTAAATTATAACTAATATGTCATTACAGTTGGTTTTTTTTTGCACCAGAATCTAGACACAGTCCACACTGCATTTGATTGTTATGTCTGCAGTTCTTTTAAAATAGAGCAAATACCCTTCTTTATTTTTTATTCCCTCCCCATTTAAAAAAAAAATTTATAAACAGGTGCACATGCATTTTTTTTGAAGGATTTTATTTATTTTTAGAGAGAGGGGAAGGGAGGAAGAAAGAAAGGGAGAGAAACATGGATGTGTGGTTGCCCCTCACACGCCCCCTACTGGGTCTTGGCCCACAACCCAGGCATGCACCCTGACTGGGAATTGAACTGGCGACCCTGTGGTTTACAGGCTGGTGCTCAGTCCACTGAGCATACCACCCAGGGCCCCTCCCCGCTTTTAAATGTTGCTGGCCTTTGAAGAAATTGGGTCCATTGTCCTATACACTGTCTCTTGTACTATATTTATCTTATTGCTTCCTCATAGTGTCATTTAACATGTTCCTTTGTATCCTGTATTACTCCCTAACAACTGGAAGTTAGGGCTAAAGTCTTGAATTGGTTCAAGTTAATATTTGATGTGGATATTCTGTCAGGGGTGTCCAACCTGTGGGCCACATGTAGCCCAGGATGGCTATGAATATGGCCCAACATGAAATCATAAATTTACTTGAAACCTTTTTTATTTTTTTGCTCATCAGTTTTCATTAGTGTTTGTGTATTTAATGTGTAGCCCAAGACAACTTTTCTTCCAGTGTGGCATAGAAACCAGAAATGTCAAAAGTTCGGACAGCCCTGTGAGATGATTCTGTGTGCTATGTATTTTATCACCCTAGGATGCAAATAGTGATGGGTGGTTTCTTTTGTGTTTTGGCTTTAATTTTGGAGGAGTTCCCAAAAGTCAACTTTTAAGTCACTTTTTTATTGCTTTCTGGCATTTCACTTGACTCCTTTGAAATTAAAAAAAAAAAAAAGCCATTCCACAGCCATTGTCAGAATTACTTATAGAATTGGTTCAGAGGTCTTTATTCAATTTTAAGTGAAAAAGTGTATGCAGAGCATTCCCTCCCCCCCATTTTCTTTCGCCATTTTTCATATTATATATATTTTGGAAAAACACATCAGAGTTATTTCAGGTGAGAATGTTAAGGCAGTGTAGAAATCTCTTCAATAAATTAAAAATGTGGCTTCATCTAATCTTTATAGGTCTGTAGATAGAAATGCTTTTTACAATTCAAGCTTAATAATCTGATTTGGAAAAGCAGTGTTGAGAAAGGAAGACTGGATCCAGAAGCTTGGATTTAATAGCCAGACTCCCTGCCAGGCAGGTCAGAACTGACATTTAGTTCGTGAATTCTCCCTGGACTCTTAGCGAAGTTCTGGAGGAAGTTAGCTCCCCATGCACTGTGACTTTCAATATCTTACATAGATATGATTAATTTTCACGAATTGAATTTTAGGGCTTCAGTACAAAACTCTTCTTACCAGATTAATTCTTTGCATACACACAATTACCCTTAGTATAGTTGTTCTCATGAAGCAAAAAGGTAGAAAACATTGTTGAAGTGTATATGAAGAAAACTTATCTTAAGGGCGATTACGTCAGTGGTCTGTTCTTTTGAGAGTACCCCCCCTCACACACACACACCTATTATCTTGGGGCTCTTGTGTTTCATTAAGCTGTTGGAAATATTATATATGCATGTTTTATTTTAAATGAGTCCAGTGTAAGGTTATTTTGCACCATTTGTGCCTGTTCTCTTTTGCCTTGACATAGATATATAGAGATATTTCCAAGCAGAAGGAATGAAGTTCGAACGTATGTCGGTTCTCATAAGGGAAAGAAAATGGCATCTCCTTCTGCTAAGTATATAACTGAGCCGGAAGTGGTCTTTGAAGAACACGAAGTAAATGAGGATGTTCGACCTATGACAGCTTTTGAAAGTGAGAAGGAAATAGGTAAGGACCTGCCATTTGTTGAGACTTAATTGGGTCTGTGTTATATGTTTTGATATCTGTTAAAAAAATTTTGTTACCATGTTGTATGAAATTGTAAGACTATCAGACAAGGAAATTGAGTTGAGTGTAAGTATGCACTTTGACTATATGCAGAAAGGCTAAATTATTTCATGAGATTTTTAAATGTAATAATTTTTATAGATTCTGTATCAGGAAAGCTGGGTGACACAAATATAACAAAAGGAAGTAAAATGTCAATAGATTAAGGAGGGAAAACACTGGATAGAGTGCAGTAATGTTGACTGAAGTAAGGAGTTTTGTTTACCTCTTTGTTTAAGTTATTCCTTTGATTCCTAACCCCAAAAAGCAACATTTAGAATCTTTGAAGTTTGATAAATCCTTTTTAAATAAGTGTCCTGGGATTATCTTGTTAACTTTTCCTTCCTTCTTTCTTTCATCGATAACCCAGAAAGTTACTCTTTTCTTTTTTTTTTCCCATTAATAACCATTTTTTCTCCTCCCTGTTATTACAGAAAGATATTCGTTTATAATCTGGTAATGGGTTGAGGCACCAAATTCTTACTGGTGTTCAGGTGATATTGGTAAAATGGCAGGAATATCTATCATTTTGGCTTTTAAAATTAAAGCCCTTCTTACTGGTTCAAGAGGAACTGAGGATTTTGACAGAAAGGTCTTACCTAATTGTAATCTCTTAATGAATCTTGAAGCTTTCATGCTCTTGACCGTGCTGCTTGTTCTACCTCCCAGAACTGCCTAAGGAGATGTCAGAAAAGCTCCCAGAGGCTGTTGATTTTGGAACCACGTCCTCGCTACATTGTGTGCACATGAGAGGATTGCCTTTCCAAGCCAACGCCCAAGACATTATAAACGTGTGTGGCCGTAAGATTCCAGTTTCAGTTGGTTTGAATGAAAGTTCTAAAATTGAACTTCGGTTAGTTTCCGGAAGGTAGAGAGGAAAATGCAGTGTTTCTGGAGTATCTGTGGGTAGTAAGATGGCTTCTTCTCCATGGTTGCTGAGGCTTGTTTCTTTTTTTTTTTTTTACCTGAGAAGTATGGGTGTTATTAGGGTTTTTTTTTTGGGAAGATTTTTGTTTATTTATTTTTAGAGAGAGGGGAAGGGAAGGAGAAAGAGAGAAACATCAGTGTGTGGTTGCCTTTCACATGCCCCCCACCGGGGACTTGGACCGCAACCCAGGCCTGTGCCCTGACTGGGAATCAAACTGGCCACCGTTTGGTTCACAGGCCGGCACTCAATCCACTGAGCCACATCAGCCAGGACTGGACGTTATTAGGTTTTAAGTGAAATGTATAGTGGATAAGATTTTATAGATGCAAAATAGTATGATATAGGTATGATATATATTCAAAGAAAGTTTGGTTTCTCTCTAAAATGGTTCCACACAGTCAGCTTTGAGCCTAGGAAACTGAGCCCCAGTTTTTGCCACAGAGCAGTTGCACACTAGACAGGCATTCAGGACTCTTAAAGGCTGGGAGTTTTCATTAGACCATGTGACCATCTTGCATTACGATTCTGTAATGTTTGAGAAAAAGAATTTAAGAAGTAATTTCATTTTATAATAGATAACTGTATGCAATGAAAAGGCAAAGCAACAAAGCCCTTATTGACTTCAACTTGAGGACAAACTTAAGGTAGATCCAAACCTAGAGTCTTCAGTTAGCATTGGGGCCTCAGTTGTCTTTATTATTTCAAAAAAAAGCCTACTAGGTACCAGATCTTTACTTAAATGAAGGTTGCACAGTCTGATTAAAGCATTACATTTTGTTGGCTTTGGTTTGAAATGATAACCACTCAGGTGGTAGCTCTGTTTATGTGGTGCTGATAAGAAACTGGTTATCAGGTATATGTCTGCTGAAAAACGGTAAAAATGAATTATTAAGAAATAAAGTATATCTGATGGACAGAGAAGAGAGTCTTTAGAAACAGGGAAGGATGTGTGTAGGAGGAATAGTAAAAGTGGTCTTTGTTGGTATACAAAATGTTGAGAACTAGTTGTGTAGTATTGTATTTATTATAGTTTAAGTTCTCTGTGAATGGATGTTTGAAATGAATGTTGAGTTCTAAGAAAATCAGTAAAGCTGGAGAGGTGGTACATGTCTACTTTGTTGCTTAAAGGGATTTCCTAAAAACAAATTAATCAAAGTGTATGACTCAAAGCCTGAAGGAAAAATGCAGAACCATTAGACTTAAAGAAATTGGGCCTAGTACCATTGTGTTCTTTTTGGCTTCCTTTGTTTGTTTAGTTTTTTGCTCCACTGAAGCCTGTTAGAATCACAATGGAATACAGTTCCAGTGGGAAGGCCACCGGAGAAGCTGATGTGCACTTCGATACCCATGAAGATGCTGTTGCAGCGATGCTCAAGGATCGGTCCCACGTTCGTGAGTGATGCCTATGGTTTTCTTCGCTGTGTCTGATATATGTCTTTACTCACAAACGCCTTGTTCTGTTTTGGGGTTTTGCCTAGAGTATTTTGTTGGGAAAATTATGCTTTATCAATTCTACTAAATTAAATGTAAAAAGGATGAAACATTATATTATAATGAGAAGCATTTGTCTGTTGATTATCCTGCATATTTCTGTCTATAGAATTAGTTAGGATTTTTTTAATTTTGATTTTGATTTTACTCAAGAAAGAAATGGAGAAAGGAGTTGAGTTTCTGTCTGAACTACAAGAGAAATGGCTATAGTAGTATTTCTACCTTTTCAGCTTTTTGAAATGAATCTTTTTCTTTGTCATTCTCAGAACATAGGTATATTGAATTGTTCCTGAATTCATGTCCAAAGGGAAAATAAGACTTCCAGGGACTCCAGATAAGAAGGTAAATTTAAGAGGTACAATTGTAGAAATTATTTTCTATTGATAAATTAATTATTAACTCACAAATTTGTAACATGCTGGGACCATTCTCTTTAATAAAGATGAAACTAGTCATGATAATTGAAGCATCAATATAGGGAATGATATTCTCCTGGAAAACAATTCATTGTGATAGTATAGTGGCTTTGAGTATTTTTCCCATATACTGTCTTTTTGCATCTTTCTCAACATTCATCATTCTGTGTGCCTGAAAATCATTTTTCACCTTTAGTAACTATAAATCATAATACACTGGAAATGTGCTTGCATTTGTTTTTCTTTCTATACAATTTTAGTTTCCTCAGTTCTAAGATATTTTTAAGATGTATACAGTGATACATTCAAAACCAGGGCCTATCAGTGGTATATACACTTAGTGTATCACTGTTTCTGTTCCTAAAGTGGTGTTATAAAAATGGTCGTACTAGGAAGTATTATGTGATTTCATAGACTTAATGTACTTGCTATAAATCTATGAAATACAATGTCTTGATGTCTTTTCCTTTGACTAAATGTTATGTGGTGCCTTTTTTTACCCTATAAAATCTTTTAATGTATTTCATTGTAACCATTGCGTCCGTATAGTTCCTACGTGGTTCTTTGCCTTCCTTTGAGACACTTGATTATAGTGATTTCTTGAAACGTGGGGAATTTCTTTGTAGTGGTTGTCACTGGCTGTTTCTGGATCTAAAGCCCTCCAATCTCATTATATTAAATATTTACTTGTAGCAAAAATCTGTGTAAAATATATTCTGTGCTCAACTTAAAAAATCTCCTGTCTTCATACCAAGCTACAAATATTAATGCCTAATTTTCTTTACCTGAACTTTTAATGGATTTGTCAGATAAATTTCATGAAATTAGATAGAAAAAAATTACTGAATTTATTTTAAATGGTATAGGAACATGTTTAATGCTTTTTCATTTTTAGTAAATTTGCAATACTCTTTTATTTTCAGGATGAAGCAAGAAGCATTTCATCTGCACGTCTTTCTTGGATGTGGGATATAAAGTTCCAGTTTTTTAGCAGCAACTGCTTGAGAAGGGATTTTAGGGTTTGGGATTAATTGCTTATAAGAAAAATTCCATAGTGGACTGTTTAGAAAGAAAAAGGGAAGATTCAGTTTGGGATTAAATAAACCACAAATTTAAATATTGTTTAAACTGTCCAAGATAGGATCTGATTAAAAAATCTGGTCTTTATTTCATGAGTAAATAATTTGTTTTCATGGAGTATACATTACCCAATGTGAAGACTGTATATTTTTATTCAGCACTCTCCTTTAAAATCTTTCCCCTATTTTAAAAATGATTTGTTTGAGGACTGTGATATGAAACTTCCTATGGAATAAAATACTGATTTATTTAACTAAATACTCACCAAAGCAAGGAAAGGTTTCAGACCTTTGAACCTTTATGGTTTGGCAGAGTAGCTATAATTTTAGGTGTATTTGATGGCTTAGGGGTAGGAATTAAAAAAACAAAACAATATTCAAAACAAAACAAAACATATAAATAGTACAGGTCATTGCTTGTACTGACAGCGGTTTGGCCGTTTCACATCTTCCGCAGTGTTTTGCCTTCCTCAGCCTGCGCTCCTGGCATTTGACATCAGTGCCTGCGGACTTCAGGAGGGAATTCTAGTGTCACCGTAAAAGTTGTCTGAACACATCCACCCACACCCCCACCCCGTTTTTTTTTTTTTTTGTTTTGTTTTGGGTAAACATTGGGGGTGTTAGTCTCAAAGCTGTGAAGTGATGTGTCAAAACAGTCCCTACTGGTAAGGACGTTGATGGCTTCACTTGAATTTAAACCAGCGCTAGATAGGAAACCATCCAAGTCCCCTCCTTTGCTTTTCAGTGGGGTCGCACATCCCATATTGTAGAACAAGTAGGGGTGCCTTGCTTAAATAAAAATAGCTTTTAACATATAATTGTGTGGAGGGTTTATGGATAAAGCTGTACTTCTGTCACATTGTGGCAGTATCTTCTGCTTTAATATTAAACAGCTTGTTATTTAAATATTGGATTAAAATGGCTGGCTTCAAAATGTAGTCTTTAATAAACTAATTTTATGTGCACCTGTGTAGGAGAATCAAAGTCCTGTATACTTTCTTTGCCTTGTTCCTGTTCTCAGGGTGACGACTGCTATATAGTTACCAGGAGATGCAATTCTAGTTCTCAACATGAAATTTGCCCACATTTCTGAGAGGAGACACCTGGAAGAGAGATTATGTCTTCTCTCAATACATAACCATCTTTGATTACCAGCTAAGATACAAAACCACTGTACTGTAAATAGTCAATAAATGAAGGCTTGGTTCAGGCTGCAGATTACCTAAGAGTATTTATTTTGGAGTGTGTGGATAAACCAAATATATTTTTATTACATCAAGTCCTGGTGTTACAAGGAGACATGATTGATTTGCATTTGCCCTCTTAAAGAACATGACTTAAGCAGCTTAAGAGCTTCAGTGTTATACTTAGATGGAAGTGTGTTTTCATACGTGTGTCCTAAGGTGTGAGAACTGGTGTCTAGCTGTGTGGTTATTGGAATCTGATCTTTTTTCTTTCCCTTTAGCACTAGGTATCTGATTTTGCTGTGAAAAAAATGTGTAGGTTCTTTCAGGATTGGGGTTGGTGAGGAATCATTTTGCAGTTACTTTATGTTAAAGCTAATGAGTTTCATTTGCATATCAGAAACGAGTAAGCAGAAGCCTTAAAGTGTTGTGTGGTGTGAATCAGCTTGGAAGGTTGTATCTTGCCACACTGGTGGCTGAGTTCTCAGTAAAAAAGGTTCTTGGGACATCATCTTATGAATTCATACACTTTTCTGTTCTCCCTATGAGTAAGTTGTTGCTTATAATTAAGGCTACTAAATGAATGATGGCTGACAAGGCAAGTGTAAAAAGCACGTAATAGAATTAAAATGATCTTTTATTTCTATCCTAAAAAAAGCCATTTCTCCTTCCCAAAGTTTGACAAAACTGGGTTGTATATCATCACTTGCTACTGAAATAAGTAATGACAGTGATTTTCCCTTTTTGTGACTTTATAACCTCCTTTGACGTAGAGCTATAAAAAATAGCAGGACTGGATGTGACCATGTTACCCATCTCCTGCTTGTAGGCTAGCTACTTCTCAGGCAGTTGCAAGGGAGGCTCTGATACATGGAAATATACCAAGGAGGGCATTGCTGAAGCTTGGGATCTAATACCCTGACACTGGAGAATGGAGCTGAACCAGAGTATTTGTCCCTCTCTGCTGGGTGAAGGATGCTTCTGCCAGGTGGGAGGGGAGACTGAGTCTGCCATGGGGTGGGGATCTAAATCCTCGCTACCTCTGCAGTGTGGGGAGGAAGATTCGGGAGAAAGCCACTTCCGCCTACATGACATTTTGAGGCAAGGACCCTGCTGATTACTAGTCAACGTGCCCTATTGGCCCCCTCTGCCCTAAACAGTCCCTCCTCAGATTCTCTTTAGGAAACTTTTCTCTGGATTACATCCTATTCATTTTACAATTTAAAACATTCCATTGTTTTCAGAGTTTCCCTTAAATTATGTGAACAGATTTACGTTCAATTGGTCAGATCTGTGTGATAGAGCAGAGTGCTATTTCAGCAGTAGAGGCAGGCCTGAGTTCCAGGGGCTTTCCAAAAAATTCCTCTAAGGTAGGAACAGAGTTTTTCCCTGATTCAGCAGATTAGAAAATAATCTCTGAAGTTTGTAGGAAGCTGCTATAAACATTCATATGTAGGTTTTTGTGTGTACATAACATTTCAACTCATTTGGGTAAATCCCAAGGAGCGGGGGTGCTGGATCATATGGTAAGACTATGTTTAGTTTTACAAGAAACCACTAAATTATCTTCCAAGGTGGCTGTACCGTTTTGCATCCCCACCTGCAGTGAGAGTTCATGTGGCAACTCATCCTTGTCAGCATTTGGTGTTCTCAGTATTTTTTTGCTATTCTAATAAGTGTGTAGTGGTATCTCGTTTTATTTTTTTTTTTTAATATTTTACTTATTTTATCTTTAGAGAGGAAGGGAAGGAGAGGGAGAGAAATATCAATGTGTGGTTGCCTCTCGTGCATCTCCTGCTGGGGACTGGCCTGCAACGCAGGCATGCGCCCTGACTGGGAATCGAACCGCGATCTTTTGGTTCGCAGGCCCACGCTCAATCCACTGAGCTACGCCAGCCAAGGCTTTTGTTTTAATTTCTAATTAATGCTGAGGGTCTTTAAATATATTTGAATCTGCAGACCGTCTTTGGTGAAGTGTCCAGATCTTTTGCCCAGTGTTTCAGTTGGGTGGTTTTCTTAATTACAAGAAAGGTTATCGATAAAAGGTTTTATTTGGTTCTTAAGCCTTGATGATATGAAAACAAACAGTGGAATGATTTTTTAAATTGTTTGTATTTGACCTGAAGGAAATAAAATTGTAGAGATACAGAGGGGTCTACAGTCTCCCTCCCATCCTGTACTTCAGCCACGTCCCTTAGACTGCTCTCAGCAGTTTCTAATGTAAACTCCCAGTGATAACTGTCTAGGTAAGCAAATATGATGGACACTTTCAATTTTTAAAAAATATATAGTGTACTGTTCTACTATTCGGTACCCTTTTTCCATACATCCTAAAGATCACTCGATACCAGTATACAAAACCCTTCCTCGTTTTTTAAGGTGATTGTGTAGTATGGATATGTGCAGTTGAACCTGTCCCTTACTAATGGACACACAGATTGTGTCCAGTCTTTGCTGTTACAATGCTGGAGTGAATTGCCCTGTATAAATTTGTCACTTTGTACGTACATGAATTTCTCTGTAGGATAAATGGTCAGAGTATATGCACTTGTAATTTGTATAAAATCAAATTGATATATTTTTTCTTAGTTTGCACCAGCAGTGTAAGTGCTCATTTCCCCAAAGCCTCACTGACACAGTGTATTAGCAACTATTCTTTGCCGGTGTGAGAGGTTGCACACCCCCACCCACACCCACGCACACAGTGCTGTTCTCTCGTGAGGCAGCACTTCATGTTTAGAGCTTTCTGATTTCCTTTTTTGTGAATTCTTTTCATACCCTCTCCCATTTTTCTTATAATCCCCATCATATCCTCTCCTATTTTTTGCTTATAATACCCATTTACTTATCCTCGTGAAATTTTTTTTATTCTCATTAGTTTTAAAGCAAAATCAAACCATGGTATTTTTTATCTGTATTTCAGTATACATCTCTTTAAAAATAGCATCATTCCTAAAAATACTAATTTTTTACCAAATACCTATCTGAAATGTCTTTTTTTTTTCTTCCCAAAAATTTCAGTCAAGGTCTAAACCATCCACACATTACAATTGGTTAATATGCTGCTTTCCCCCTGCCCATGACTTTTAATATATAATTTCAAGCACACAGAGAAGTTTAATTATAAGCATGCCTATACCTATCATCTCAAGTCTACAAATAATATTTCGCCATATTTTCTTGATATCTGTGTATCCTATTTTCTTTATGGGTGTCAGGAGTAAACATCTAGATTTGACTCAAGCTTTTGGGCATACATGTTGATGACTTCTTGTAAAATTTACAGTGAAGTGAATAAATGTTAAGTGTACCATTTGATGAGTTTGGATGTACAACTTGTAACCCGAACCCCTAGCAAGCTATGGAACGTTTCCATCACATCAGAAAGTTTCTTTACCCAGTTACTTCCTGCACCTCTCTCATCCCTTCTCCCTGTTGGGATTTTGTTTTCACTGTAGATGAGTTTGGCCATTCTAGAACTTTGTATAAATGAAATCATACAGTATGTGTTCTTGTGTATATTTCTTTTTAGCATGTTTTAGGATTCATCCACGTGTTCGAGCTTTGTTCCCTTTCGTTGCCATTGTATGAGTATGCCACTGCGTAACTTTCCATGTGGTAGGTGAACAACTGGTGGACGATGGGCTGCTTATAGTTTCTAGCTACTACAAATAAAGTTGCTATGAACCTAACCTCTTGTGCAAGGCTTCTTCTGGACCTATGCTTTGATTTCTTTTGAGCAAGTATTTAGCAGAATATCCTGAGTTGTAAGGTTGGTATATTTTAAGTTTTACTAGAAACTGACACATCTTTCCAAAGAGGTCATCCTATTTTTGGTACCACAGACAATATGAAGGTTCCAGTAGGTCTGTAGCCTCACCGTTTGGTGGTGACATCCTGTCGTTTTAACCATTCTGTGTATGGTGGGAGCCCTTTGTTTCATTTGATTTCCTTGACAATCCACGATGTTGAGCATTTTTTCATAAGCATTTGAGCCACTCAAATTTCTTTAGTGATGGAGTGCCTGTTTCCTATTCCTTTAATCTACATGTTTCCTCTTTTACAGGATCCGGTACAAATAACATCTTTTTTTTTAATTACAAAATCCTGGGTGCTGACAAAATCATAAGCAAGTAATTCTTCAACAACTATCACACTCAAACATACCATATGACATTTTAGGTGAAATGTTCAAATTAAAACTATAAATCATTACACCCATATTATTACCCTACCAACCACACTCAAACAGACCTTCTGCTAGATCCTGTATTTTTGAAGAAATAAGATTAACCTGTAGAGGTTTACACAACCTGAATTTTGCTGATTGCCTTTCTATGATTGGCCACTTTTGTTTGTTTTTTTTTCCTAACTAGTTTAGCAGGAGCCCTTTATTCTTGCAATGAACTAGCTTTAAATTATCCATCTCCACCCCTAGTTTGTCACTATGTTTATTATGGCAGAAATTATTTTTATGTGGTGGAATTCTTTGGTCTCCCCTTTTATGGCTTCTAGGTTTTGTGTCAGAATTAGAACAGCCCAGCAAAATGATTTGGGAAGCACCTGGTGGATAAGGCAGGAAGGCATATAGCCAAGGGAGACTGGAATATGGATGGATTCAGTGGAGCTTATGAGGGTCACTAAGATACATTTAAGAAGAAGCTTTTCAAGTGATCCAGACTGATTTGAATCCCACGGATGACTGCACAAGTATATTCAAAGACTTGTCCCAAAACACACCTAGTTCTAATTGAAATAAAGAGGCTTGCCCCCTTTCTGCCTCTTGATAATGACATTTGGAAATAAAGACCAAAAGCAAAAGAGAAATAGTTATTCACAATTTCTGACAGATTGGTGTAATTCCATTCACTGCTTGTCCCCTCAAGAAAGTAAATGAAATACAAGTGATAATATTGGGCTAGTTTTTAACCTGCTCTAATGTCAAAGTAAGCTATTTGCGATAAACCTTGTAAATGAGTATGAGTGATGGCTATTGTGCCAGAAAGCAGCACCCCAAAATGGTAAGGCAACCCTGCTTCCTGGAGACAGGCCCAGCTACCCTGCTACCTGCCGACTGGAACCCTGAATGCCGTCTACCAAGCTTGCTTACCTCCTAGGAATGTGGCATCCTCCTTCATGCTTACAACTGGTGCCTCATTCTTGTGATCAGTTTTATTTCTCAAGACAACAGGTTGTCTTTGAATAAAGTTTGTCATATTCTTAGTATAGAAATTGTGCTGGTCAGATACTTGATTTCTGACTTGGTAGACGGACATGTTTACAAAAATCTCATACCAAAGTAATTAATGTGTTAACAACAAAATCAGCTGTCCAGAGTGTTGAGAATACGATGGAAGACCTCAATAATGGACAACCCCCAAGACAACAGATGTCTAAGAGTCATTAAGATTTGTCCTGGGAGAAGATTTGGGGAGAGGGATATATTAGGTTATTTGAAAGGTGTTTTAGATATAGAAACACAGCCACTTATTTCTGAAATATAATTGTTTAAAAAGGACTGGCAGTCTCTGTTGAGCAGAGCTGAAGTGAGGCTGTGATAGTGGCCCTGAGAGCAACTTCAAACTCTCTAGGCCAGCTCTGGCTGGAGTGGCTCAGTGGTGAGTGCCATTGGGTTCCCAGTCAGGGCACATGCCTGGGTTGCAGGCCAGGTCCCCAGTTGGGGGCGTTGAGAGGCAACGGATCAATGTCTCTCTCCCACATCAAGGTTTCCCTCTCTCCCTTCCCTTCTAAAAAGAAATAAAATCTTTAAAAAAAAAAATCACTAGGCCATACCTGGAGTTCTTTCACAAAATAGTTAAATTCCCTTTGTTTCATCATACATTTTTATAACTTCGCTATAAATAGTGAATGAAGGACCTTACACTGAGCTATAAGACTTAAAATATTCAGGCTAAGGAAAATCATCACATTCTATTTGGAAATGACTTAAACTGCATTTAGGGAGTTTAGTCAACCTCTATTAGGTTAGACCTGTAGTGATTTTGAGTATGAAAGCACTAATTTATCTAAATAAACTGTTAGATATACAAAAATGCTGCAAAAATAGAATTCCTGTATATGCCTCACCTACTTTCCCTACTGTTGATGTTTTACATTGCTACAGCACATTTGTCACAATGTTGGGTCCCACTCACTCAGTCATCGCGTCTCCTTAACCTCCTTTGATGACCTTGACAATGTGAAGGGCAACTCTCAGATATTTTGTAAAATGTGCTTGAGTCGGGTTTCCTGAGGTTTCTCTCCTGGTTAGACTGGGTTGCAGTTTGGGGGCGGAAGGACACAAAGGTGTCATTCTCATGACATTTTATTAAGGATTCATGTGACCAACATGACTCACCACTGACACTGTGAATTTTGATCACCTAGCCCAGATAGCGTTTGCTAGGTTACTATAAAGTTCCTTCTTGAGGAACTTTAGGTGAAGGGATGAAGAAATACTAATCGGTAGTTACGAGATAGTCACAGGAATGTAAAGCATAGGGAATGTGGTAAAAAATATTGTAATAACTAAGTATGGTATCAGGTGGGTATTTGAAGTATACTTTGTAAAGTATATGATTGTCTAACCATTTTACTGTACACCTCAAACTAATACAAAATAATGTTTAATGTAAACTGTAATTGCAAAATAAATAAAATTCCTTTTTTCTCTTTTCATATTCTACTTTTCTTTTTGAAGCAAGTTATTAAGCACAACCCACATTCAAGAAGTGGGGGATAAAGCTCCAGCTTCTTTAAAAAAAAAAGATTTTATTTATTTTTAGAGAGAGGGGAAGGCAGGGAGAAAGAGAGAGAAACATCAATGTGTGGTCACCTCTCATGCGCCCTCTACTGGGGACCTGGCCTGCAACCCAGGCATGCACCCTGACTGGCAAACTGTCTCCAGGTTGTCACCCTTTGGTTCACAGCTGGTACTCAATCCACTGAGCCACACCAGCCAGGGCAAGCTGCAGCTTCTTGAAGGAATAGTTACATAAATTGCATGGAATTTTTCCATACAGGAGATATGCTATATCTCCCCCACTTATTTAACCCTTATATCAATATGAACTCATGGATATTTATTTTATACCCTGGGTTAAATCCTACACTACATTATTTTGTTGCTCACATTGTTTCAGCTTTGGTCCTTGGGAGCTGTCAGTTGGCTCCTGTGTCCCTTTGATAGGCACCCTCATCCTTTGGCTTTTATAGCACCTCCTTTTTGGCATTACAAGATGTCCCAGACCTAGAATTAGCCATTTCTCCAAGGAGCCCAGGTTCCTGTTATTGGAGAATGTTGTTAAGAAACTACGCTTTGGTTTCCAATGAAAGATCAGCCATTGGGTTTGCCCATTGCTACTAGGTCCGCTGACTTCCAGGTCCGCTAAGTGGGCAGTGCGATATGTGTGTCCCAACCCGTGTATGCGAACATTACCTATTTTCTGTATCTGCCCTTTTGGAAAGCATGATTTTTACACATTGTGCCAAAATATTCATAACAGACTTTACAAGTTTACATTTCTGTGGGATGAAATACACTCATATTGTGCAAACACTACAACCATCAATTGCCAGAATGTTTTCATCTTCCCCAACGGAAACTGTCCTCATCTTCCCCTGGCCCCCACCGCCCTGCCTTCCGGCCCAGCCACCACTGTTCCACTTTGTCTCTGAATTGGACTGCTCTGGGAACCTCATGCAAGTGGAATCATGTTTGTCCTGACTGGCTTATTTCGTTTATGTCAAGTTTCATCCACATTGTAGTGTGTCAGAATTTCCTTCCTTTCTCAGACTGAGTATTTCATTATATGGATCTACCACATTTAGTTTATCCATTCAGTGGTAAATGCTTGGTTTGCTCCCCTTTTGGTGATTGTAAATAATGCTATTACGAACATGGACATACAAATATCTAAGTCCCTGCTTTCACTTTTTTGGAGGTATATGTCACAAGTGGAATTGCTGTATTATATGGTAATTTTGTCTAATTTCTTTAGGAGCTATCGTACTGTTTCCCACAGTGGCTGTACCATTTTACATTGTTACCAACAGTGCACAGGGATTCCAATTTCTCTACAAGAAATTTTAATTTTGAAGTCCAATCAGTATTTTTTCTTGTCGCCTGTGAATTTGGTGTCTTATCCAAGAAACTGTTGCCAAATCCAATGCCATAAATCTTTCCCTCTCTTTTCTTCTAAGAGTTTTATAGTTCTCCTATGGTAGATCTTTGACCCATTGCATTTTTGTATATGGTATAAAGGTCCAACTTCATTTGTTGAAAAGACTACGCTTTCCCAATTTCAATGGTCTCAGCACTCTCCTCAAAGACCTATTGACCATATATGTGAGTGTTTATTTCTGGGCTCTACATTCTTTTTTTTTTTTTTTTTTTTTAAGATTTTATTTATTTTTAGAGTGGGAAAGGGAAGGAGAAAGAGGGAGAGAAACATCAATGTGTGGTTGCCTCTTATGCACCCCCCTCCCCCGTGCCTCACCCCCAAAACAGGGGACCTGGTCTGCAACTGAGGCATGTGCTCTGACTGGGAATCAACCCTTTGGTTCACAGGCCTGTGCTCAGTCAGCCTGAGGCTGAATGGAGGGCTTGGCTCTCCATTCTATTCTTTTGGTCCCGACATCTCTTTACGACAGGGCCACCCTGTTTTGATCAGAGAAGCTTTGTACTAACATTTTCAAATCAGGAAATGTGAGACCAAGTTCGTTCTTTTTAAAGATTGTTTTGGGTGTGTGGGCACGCCTTAAGAGTCTCTATGAATGTTAGCACGGTTGCTTCTATTTCTACAATTGCTACTGTACTGGGATTTTGGTAGAGAGCACAATGAGTCTGTAGATGGCTCTGGGTAGTACTGACATGCTAACGATATCAAGTCTTTCAATTCATGAACATGTGGTGTCTTTTCGTTTATCAGTATCTTTAATTTCTTTCAGCGATGTTTTGTAGTTTTCAGTGTAAAAGTGGTTTGCCTCTGGTTAATTCACGCTGATGCAGTTGAAAATAGTGGAAAGCATGATTTTTAAGGAAGATGGGCTTAAACACTGAGCCAAGGTGTCTGACTCAGCCCCTCGTTTCTGTGGGCTGTTGCGCTAATAACAGATCTTTGAAGCTTTAAAAAAGGCTGGACAGCTTATTTTCAGTTCAGAATAAAATCTCGTGTCTAATTACTTATTCCATTTTACAGTCTATGTTACAGAGCTGCCTATTTGCAATTTAATTTGAAACTAATTATAAATTAACTTATGCTAATTTAGGATAATTCCCCAAATTATCTGCAGCACTTAGAACAGAGCTGGCATATGAAGCCAAAAATAAGGAGGATGAAGAATCACAAAAATATTATTTAAAGGGGGAAAAAAGACAACAAACTATGCTAGAATTA
Source organism: Anoura caudifer (assembly GCA_004027475.1). Lineage (NCBI taxonomy): Eukaryota > Metazoa > Chordata > Mammalia > Chiroptera > Phyllostomidae > Anoura > Anoura caudifer. Next base: position 217,263 of record PVKU01001006.1, on the reverse strand, counting down.
TTGGATTTTATTTTTCTTAGTATTCTTAAAACTCAGCTTCACCAAGTAACATGCCAGACTTCCAAAATAACAACTGTTCCCCAGGCTGTAACCCTTATACCATGGTTCCAGACATTTCCACCCCAGAATTCTAACCTGGTTACAGAATCGTATCTTCTGAGGTTCTATTTGGAATCAAACAATCGAGACACACGTAACAAAAACAGCATTCACCATTTCTTTCCTACCCTCGCTAAGTGCTCTTCCCTCTTTCGCCCCGGCAGCACTTGTTGCTGAAAGATGTCTGAGTACCGTAGTTTCCAAGAAGCTTGTCTACCAGTTCTGATTCTTGGCTCTGAGCAAAGGATCCCCTAGTCAAGAAAGAATTTAACAAATATTCTGAGCTCATTGTTCTCTGCCATGGACATTAAATTGTTTTACTTTAAACCTGCTTTAGCTTTGCTTTCAATACTCCCTATTTGCAAAGTCAAATCCCACCTTTAAAACTAACAATTTGCATTATGACTTGGAGAGGAGGGAGGGACGGGAAGGAGAGTTGGCTGGTTTCGTAGTGGGAGGCTCTGAAGAGGGCAGGTACTTACTTTTCAAGTCATTAAGGGGAAACAAAGCAAATGTTCCTCCACCTTGTTCTGATAATGAAAACACCTGCAGGCCAGGGCCAGAAAATTCTAGTCCTGAACCTATAATATATTACAACATTGTTTTAAGTACATTCAGAATTTATATTACTCTTTACTTTCTTTTCCCTGAGTTTGGGTTCACAGTTTGGTAGAGATACTTTAAAGAGGTAGTAAGTGGGGTTGAAGAGGAAACAATGTTTACATCTAGCAGCGCTTGGGGAAATATGTCAATCTGTCATTTTGATCTTAATTAACATTTATCTTTCCCCCTTGAATCTACAAATGTAATAGAGGAAGATGATCATTTTCCTTTTTATTATCTAAGAACCCTCTCTTCTATTCCATCTATCCAGTATTACCACTATTCACAAAGATGAATAGCCCTTCTGAAGACATGCTATGAAATGAACCCTTCAAAGTGGGGTCGTTTAGATTTAGAAGAGAGAGGTTCAGCTGAGTAACTTTTATTCATACGGTCGTTAGGGAAAACGGGCAAAATTTCCAACACCCCCAATCACTGCCTTTTTCTCCCTAAGCCCAGTTTATTTAATGCATTTCTATCAACTTTGAGTTGATTCTAAGGTCTGGACTCTAGGGAATCCTAGCATCGAACACAGGCAGAGACATCCTGGTCCAGGTCCTGGCCTCCAGCCTTACGATGGGCTGGTGGAGTACTGCTTCATCAGATGCTCGTGACAGGGATTGCAAACTCGCTCAGGCTTGATACTTGAAGGAAGAGGCAGTTCGTTTGTTGAACAGGCATTACAGAAGTTTCCTCTGCAGTTCTTACATACATTCTGCAAGGACAAGAGGAGGTTAGGTGGGGAACAGAAGGGATAAGGATGCATGGACTATAAAAGACCAAACACTATAAACACTCAATGTCTAATTGAGTATTGCCTGAATGTTTGTTATGCAGCAGAAAGTTATCTGACCAAGCACAATTTCTGCCTACAAAGAAGCTTACAGTCTAGTTCTTAGATTTAAGTGAAGCAGTGGTACAGAATTAAAACAGAACAAATGCACAAATACTTTATCTTAGAATACATACTTTCATTCAGTGTATCACTGTTAGGTGGGCTAATTCTAAAAGTAGTTTGCAAGTATGTAAGCACTCTCCAAGTAAGGCAGGCAGTGATGCAGCAATGGGTTGGGTAGCAGCCTAAGATTAAAAAAATGTGCTGAGTGTAAACTGAAAATATAATTCCTTATACACCGATGTGCTCAATTGCTTTCCTGTGATGCTCCACAAGCACAGCCTTTGGGACATCGGTGCAGCAGAAGCGCAGCTTCCTGTGTCCTGTTTATAGGGAAATTAGTCTCTTTATTACTCATTTTAAGCCTTTAGAGGCCAAGCGGTGGGGCAGCCTGGGGGTCATTATGGCAGTGTCACTGGTATGGCTGTAGGAGGGTGGTTCACACTAAGCTTGAAGAGTCCCCAAATAAAAGGCTGTGAAGAACAATGTTCCCTGTGAATAATGCTACTTGCTAACAATTCATCTTCCTGAGGATGCAGGGGAGGTAAGGGGACACTTTTATCTGAAAGCCTGGGAGAATTTTCCCCTGACATTGTTACGACGTCACATGGGTCAGAAGAGACAGGCCAGAAGTAGAAGAGCAGTTTCTTCTCTATTTCTATCATCACAACTTCCAGTCCTCTAAAGGCAGTTTGTCTTTATCTAGTTCTGCGAATTTAAGAGTAGGGTGTATTATAATTTTGTTAAAATTCAGCAAGATCACAAATAGTGGCAGGCAGGTTATAATCCATAATTTGGGAAAGTTTCCTCATCTCGTCCAAGCACTTGTTTCTTCCAGTCACTTGTCCATGACATTTCTTGAGACTCTACTAGGAACCGAATGAACACCGGGTGCGTCGCAGGGGCGGGGGCGGGGACAAGGCACCGGTCTGGCTGTTTCACTCTGTCTGCTCTAGGGTAACACACCGGGAAGGGGCTCAGGCAGACACCCCTGAGGATCTGAGGGGGAAACAAGTGGTTTTGTTTTGGAGAGAGCTCATGTCCTCTGAGGCTGTTTTCCCAAATAATTCAAAGAACCCCTCCCAAAACTGATCTTATGCAAGCAGGATGGCTACTGGAAGGAGTGTAGACATCGGAGCCAAAGTCAGGTTGCACCCAGGCCTTGCCACTTATACTGGTTGGGCAACTTTGGGAAATGCACCTGACATCTCTGAGTCCACACTTTCTCATCTATAAAATGATGGCACGAAGGACACAAGCTTCACAAGGACAAGGACTTGGTCTACACTTTGTCCATCACTCTCTCTCTGGCACATGGAATAGCACATTCCACACAGTAGGGGCTCAAGAAATGTTTACTTATACATTTATGTTTGTGTTATTTTAGTTGTTTATATTTATTTTAATGGGGATTTATCAACATGACTTAATATGACTGATAAAAATAGGTACACAAATGCTTGTTCCTTTTGCTTTTCCCCGTTCTCTGCGCTCTCCACAGCAAAGTCCCTATTACTGGAAGGGGACAGTGGCACAAAGAACATCCTTATGAAGAACCTGTTCATTTCTCACCACTATTACCTTTGTTGTGCTGCCACCTTCTTGGCATAGCTGACACACCTGTGGCTTTTCAGAGAGCAGCAGCTGATCCTAAACCACACAGTGAGCAGGTTAGTTTCTCTTAGCCTCAGAAATATTAATTTCAGAATACGTTTTTTTTTAGTTACAAAGTTAATATAAACACACAGCAAAAGATCCAGACTATCTGGAAACTAATAAATGCCATATAGCCCCACCACCATGTTAATACAACCCTGATAATACTATCATTAGCTTTGGTGCTCCCTTGATTTTCCTAATAAAGTAACATGTGATTTTACTTATAAAAAGAAAATTCAAGTATGTAAGTGTAAAGAGAGAGGAAAAAAAAAAAGCCCCATCCCTCCTGCCTTACTCTGCACCAAGAATGGCAAGGACTGGGCTTCACTGTATATAGTAATAAATTAACAGGGGTGACTCAGCAGCATTTATCATCTTTCTCATTGGGTTGTCATACACTATTTATTTGCAAATTATTTTACAATCATTTATGTCTGCTTATTCCTAAGTGATTGAAAAGTATTTTTTCTCTCCCTTTTATTTTTAAATATTTATTTTTAGAGAGAGGGGAAGGGAGGGAGAAAAATGTCATTTGGTCACCTCTCACGCCCCCAGCTGGGCAGGGGCGAGGGGGGAGCATGGCCCACAACCTAGGCATGTGCCCCGACTGGGAACCAAACTAGTGACCTTTTGGTTCACAGGCCAGTGCCCAATCCACTGAGCCACACCAGCCAGGGTTCTCTCCATTTTATACAAGGAAAATTAAGGGAAAGGGAAGATACAGTGAGCTCTCTTAGGTCCAATTTCTTAGGTGTCAAAGAGAATTTCAAATAAATGAGAACTGTTGCCCACTCAGCCCACCACTCAAAGCTGTGCTGCTCCCAGCGAGCACTGTGGTGAACACATGCTCCGTCAGGACATTGTTGCGAGGCCAGGACACAGAGGCCCGAATGCATCGAATGCATCGTCCACCTCCCCTGCCGCCTTGTTCACAGCCAGGCACAGCATGGCCAACCACACAAGTGATACAAGATGTTTTTCAGGAGACTCAGTTACCTGTTCATCCACAGGGTGAGACTGCAGCCTAGAACGAAAGATTAAAACCAGTAAAAACAGCAACTTAGTATATTTTCATTTGTATCATTTCAAAAGCACAAAAAGCGCAATATCATGGTTCTTTTATGTTGTTGGAACCAATGTAATCACTAATCTTGACCTCCAAGGAGAGGAAATTTTGGTTGTTAAACCTATCACTAGAATCTAATCCTTGACCTACACTATGGTTCCTGTTTAAAAAGATTTGGAGTTAATACTGTTTCCTTTTTACCACCAAGCAAATAGCATTTATTTCTCCAAACCTGTAAAACTCCAAATGGCCAATACCAAGTTTTTCTATCTGATATTACAGAAATCTATTCATTATGTCATGTATTAGTCTCCTCTCCCTAATAATGTTAAAGTGTGAACTTTAGCAAATCAGTCAGGGAAAGAAATGAATGGGACTGCCACAGGAGTACCCATTCAGGGAGGGGTACTTCATGAGACCCCGCTGAGCCAACTTGGATTTTCCCAACTTGATGTAGAACTTAAGAGGAAAGCAAGGTCTACTTTCCGTTCTGGAGAAAAGGTGCCATGGATCTACAGTGGTTATAATTCTCTTCGGTTGCCTGGCAGTGTGACCACCAGTGTGACCTGGTTTTCAGCTCTTCCTCGGGCCTAGGAGGCCTGGGTATGTTTTAGGACTGCAGTTCTGGCCAGGAGAGTAGAAGCAACTTGGGTGTACCACAGGGCCTCCATGTGCTTCTTAAGCTTTCTTGCTGGTAAGGTAGGAATAGATTAAACTTTTGTAAGGAGGTAATGAATGTGAAATGCACTTTTTAAGCTGCAGAGCACTATACCAACATAAGGTAGTATTGCTTTAGGTTCCCAGGGCCTAAACCAGAGCCTGGTGTGTCAGACACTCCTGATTATGCCTTGATGTTAGCCTGAAAGGCACTTCTAAGGTCCTGGTTAATTTTAAGGCCTGTTCACGTCCATGGCCCAGGCTGTGCTGACGTGTCAGCAGGCTGTGTTTAAGGTTGCTACTGCCTTTGGAATCACTCTGGCCTTGGTGGTGAGGAAGAGCTGTTGAGGCTAAGTACCTGTATGATCAGCCTACTGCTGCTCTGTGCGACTGATCTTCTTCAGCAGCTGCTTTTGCTCCAGATGACACACAACCTCATTCTTAAGGCATCAAAGCCTGGATGGGGGCAGATGCCAAAAATACAGCTGTGTGGTTCTCAGAACCCTTCTACAGTGCCTTTCCTCGTTACTAACCTGTTGTTGTTGTTGTTGTAGTAATAATAAACTTTAATTTTTTAGAGCAGTTTTAGGTTCTGCACCAGAGTGGTCCATGATGTTATACTTAATAAACCTACATGAACATGTCACTCAAAATCTGTAGTTTACCTTGGGGTTTACTCTTAGTTTTGCACACTATGGGTTTAGACAAGTGTGTAATGACAAACATCTATCACCATAGTACCATACTATTATTACTGTCCTAAAAAATCTTCTGTGCTCTGCCTATTCATCCATCCATCCACATCCCCTCACCCCTGGCAACCACTCTCCATGGCTTTGCCTTTTCCAGGATGTCAGATAGTTGCACCTCCTTTTTTTCTTTTTAATGCAGTGGCACTATGTCATATTTTGTTACATTTCTACCTGCTAGAATAATGGTCAATCTCCTTGACACCATACTATGCTCTTCATCATAGTGAACAAATCAGATGAAGAATTAGAAAGAAAAAGGAATAAAGTTCAACTGTTTGAGACCTTAGGAGAACAAAAATAAGGGCAATTAGAGGATTTCTTTGAATCACAGCTGCCTTTGACTTAGCACATAGGTAGGGATAAGTCATACTCAGGAGCATTTAAGTCCCTAAGAAATGCTGCGACTTGTGCTTCATTTTCTTGTGATACCGAGCAGAGATTAGAAATAATCTTTTCAGTGGTAATTTGAATTTGGGGATTAACTAGGGAAGAGTCAGAGGACAGCATGGTTACCCTTCTTGTTTCTGAAATGGACTAAATGGGTTTGGTTTAATGTGTTACAATATTTATTTGCTTTATTATTTATTCACTTCCTCTTCAAAATATCTTTCCAGAATATCAGTATTACAAGTTGGTGTCCAGTCTTGAGTCATTGCCAATGTATATCAAAAGCTCCCTCTTTTTTCCCACCACCCCAAAATGACTTTGTATCTTAGTTAATACTTTATTAACAAACACCTGTGGCTTTCTTCCAGGGGCTTTTTTAGTTTAACATTTTCCTCTTGAATTTTGTGCTTCCCATCCTGCCAAAAGAAAACAGCCCAGTTTACTGAGTATTCAGAATGCTACACAGTGATGATGCTGCAGATATTTTTTTCTTAGCTTGGGTATAAAACTAAGCAGCTTTTTTTTTTTTAAGGGAAGGAACTTAACTTTTAAGATGTTTTTCCTCATTCTTTGCTATAAGTAGTTTGTTTTAACAGATTATTCTATAGAGTTTGAAACAAATTATTTTCAGAGTAGATAGTTTCTTTAATTTTTGAGATTCAAATGAAACTCAGAATGTATACTATTTACTTGCAAAGTGGGCACAAGGTCTCAGTTACTTCTTAGACCTGCCTGCTGGGCTCTGGGAAACCGGTGACACCAAGCAGGGCCATAGCCAGCACTGCACATGCAATGCCACGACTTCTACAGCCTACACAACTCAAGGAGCTTTCTTCTCCGAAGGACCAACATAGAGTTCCAAACTGCACTGCTTCCCGTGCTCTGAGGCCTTGCCAGTTCTTAGAGACAAATTCTTTCCGTGGCACACACTCTGCTTCCTGCCTTGAATTGCTGCCTATCAGCCTCTGAAACTAGAATGTGTGTTCTTAGACCACTTAAGAATCAAGGGGTGGCGGTCAATGTGGTGTTTACCCTGTGGGAAACCCTACTGCGGGGAAACTCCAGATTGAGAAACCTGAGGCCTCACTGGAAAGACAGGGTGAGATAGGCCGAGATTTTAGTAAATCTCAATAAGCCCTTATAAGTACATTGTATGTTTGCTAAACTGAAATAAGAAAGACAGCATGCCACACAGTGGTCCTTTGCATGCTTTAAATCAGTTGTAAGGAGTACTGTATAATAAATTTCCATTCATCATTTTTTTCTACTCTCCAGCAAATTAGCAGCACACTCTCTACACATTTTAAATAAGCAGCTTATAAATTTGTTTTGCTTTGTTACATATAAATGTATAAGAAACGTAATTTTTTCCTGTGTTTGTCTTTCACAGAAAAAAAATTTTACACTTTTATATTTTATTATTTGAAGGGGCTGGCTCTTGTTTTCTGGGTCCCAGAGAGGATCTTACCCAGTGTCAGCTCCCACACCACTTTAGGTGCTGAAGGTCCCTGTCCTCAGGCTGCTCCGTAGAAACTTCTATTCTGCTCATTAAATCGCTCTCTACATGATGACTGTCCCTCCCCCAAGCCTAGTTCCTCCTTTCTCTAATTTACCCAAAAGATGTACCTTGAATATGCTAAAATTGAAATCATAATGATTCTGAAAAAGGTGTACAGATGTAAAACATGCATTTACAACAATTCTGTTAAAGGAGAATTCAGGCTTGGGGAGCGATTATTATACCATATTATTAAAAATATTAGCTAGCAGAAGTCCAAGAAACATACTGTGGTTAAGATACCAAAATGATCTTACTTAAAAAATTAAAAAGCATAATAGGGTCATTGGAAAGCATGGTTATTAATTCCCTTGATTCCAAATGCAATCAAATCAGAGCATCCAGGAGGGAGACTGGGAGTCCAGCTCCCAGGTGCTGACTCCAGCTCTAGCCTGGAGCATGGGTTCCATGAGAGGGAATTTTCTGACCATCATGGGTGCCTCTAAGTAGTAAATAAATGAACAAGGCAGTAACAGTTATTACCGTTTTGGGTTCTGGCTTCTGGAAATCCCTTCCTGGGATGCTCCTAGTGTTCTGTGACCTTCTTTCTCTTTCTTGTTTTAGTTCTAACTCAAGCTGGTTCCTGGGATAGGTGGGAGAGGAAAAGGATGAACATCTAGATTTCTGTACTCATTCTATAAAGAACTCTTTTCTTCAAGTTTAATAATTAAATTCTTGATTTATACAAAGTTATCATATATATGGAAAACTAAGTCTTAAAGTAGTAAAATATAATATAATAAAGCCGGTAACACTAAAATACATATAACATATTTAGTCTTTAGTCTTTCTTAGATTAAGAATGTACTTTAGGATCTCCCAGTGCCTGAGGGTCACCACTTAATGTCAGTATTTAATTCGAACTCTTAATGAAGAACTGCGGTGAATTGAATGACAATTAAGAGTAGGATTTACTGTAACTGAAAGACAGTATTTATAAATTTTCAGCAAGCACTGAATGAATGGGGATTATATGAAAGCACTGATACTGGAGTCCCGTTTCATATAACTGTCTCTGTATAGTTTATTCAATCCCCAGTTACACTTTCAACAACCGGTGTCCTTAGTACTATGTGGTTTTATATCCAATGACCAAGTTCTACGTGTTTGAAGTCAGTGGCTTTACCACAGAATAGTCTCATTTAAGAGATAATACATAAGAATGGGTTTAGGGCTCGGAGTCAGTTGAGAGACAGTTTTTTAAATTAGAATGCATTAGCCTAATTGTGTGAATCTGGACAATTTAATCCCTTGTAGGAAATAAGATCACCTAACTAATAGGGCTGATGGGGAAATATTAGGAGACAGGGCATGTGAAGTGCTTAGTATTTTGTACACAGTAAGAATTAAGGAAACAGTGCTATTATTAGTGTTGTATTGGTTATTAATTCTCTTACTCTTTCCTACATATATATATCTGGGGCCTTGGGTTCTAACTTCATATTTCTTTGACTGCAAAGGATATTGACAAACTTTTAGGAATGCTAATGTATATGAAGCTTTCTGAATTCTAATTTCAGACAAAGGACACTGCAAACACAGGAGGGGGCTGGATCAGGAGAGCCCTCCCCTGCCGTGGGCCGTAGAACTACCCACGCCCACCCTGCCAGCTCCCCACGCCCGCTTCACCGCTGCCTGGTGAGCTCCTCCACTTCCAGCTGCAGGCTGTTGATCTTGTCTCCGAAGTCCTGCTTGAAGAGCCGGTTGTCCAGTTCAGCAGACTGGCGGTCTCGCTCAGCCTGGCGTAATCTGGATGTGAGCCATATGAACTTGTGATAAAAAACAAAAGCCATGGTGGGGAGGAAGACCAAGTTCACAATGCAAAGTAAAACCCAAGGAAGAAGGCACGGAGAGACACAGAGAAGAAAAAAAAAACATTGCAGGACATAGGGGAAGAAATTATGGGGAAAAAGATGGAAAAGAAACAAATTCTAAAGAAAAGCAAGATGAAGGTGAACCAGGCAGAGGAAAAGTGATTTTCCATTTTTTTTTATTCTAGTACTACAGTTTACAGCCATTAGATGATTAACAACAAAACATCACTTTTTAGAAAATCCATATCCAAAGCCAACCTTAAGCACACAGTAATTAAAGTCAAATCCACTTTTTTTTGTTTTTATTTTCTAATTGGTTTGAAAAACCAATTGGTTCTTTATATTTCTGTTTTATACAAATAACTGGAACTTGTAAATGGGCAACTACCTTCTTACATATACAGAATTAGAATATTTTTCTGGTCCTTCCCCTAAACCACCAATTGTATTAAATCACTGGACATTATACATCAATCCTTATCAGGCTTTGGGTATTATATTAGAAGAAGCCTTTGTTAGAGTTTGGCCATCTCTTTCATTTTCTTTTCCTACCCAGTGGTGTGTGAGTAGTGGACAAACAATTCGGCACAGGCCTGTGTAAGATTCCTGACCATAATCTCTGGGAGATTCTGATGAATGTGTTCTTCCATATTTCCTATCATTTTGCACCTATTTAAAGAAGCATGTGCTAAGAGGTGAAACATCCAGGGCTCTATAAAGTAGAATATGGAAGCATGCTATGTGTAGTCTTTCAAATGTTTTTTTTTTTTGGTGTGTGTGTGTGTGTGTGTGTATTTCAGCACTCCTTCTAAATGCTCATAGAAAAGGCAAGTCACCACAACACATTGATGAAGATAAAAATAGGTGCAAAAGTATAAGTAAAATAAGTTGAAGGGCAGAAGATCTTCCATGAGATTGGTCACATGCTTGCTCTTTGACTTGACTTTGGTTCAAGTCCGCAAGGACCTATCAAAGCATACATGAAATCTATCTTATTCTCTTAATTCTGGTTTTTCCAAGAAGGTATAGAATTTCAGGAACAGGAAGCAAAGGGGTTACCTTTGTCCCAACATAAGCAGTTGAAATGCTGCAAATAATACCAGAATGAAAAAAGAGGAAAAGAAACTGCCAAGACTTATCGAAGAAATAAAGGCTTATGTAAAGCCTGTCTCCCCAACTCAAGTCATTTTTTAAAAATCATATTATTTATAGGATTAGTTATAATGTAAAGCCTAGAAAGGGTTAAACCTGTGGTCACTTAAGAGAAAGAAGCCCTGTTAATTACTGTTTGCAGATATCTATTGGGAATGTTTATTCTTAGACTAAATAATAATAAAGAATATTTACCATTTATCTATATCCTACTCTGGAATAGTTTCCTAATAATTAGATTGTTAGTTTCCTAAAAACTTTAGCAAACCCCCACTTAAACAAAAAGTAACAGAAACTCTTAAGAAAAGGTTAATAGCATGGAATGACAGGTAGGAAACCATCACTCATGTCAATACCTTATCTACTTTACTCCAAAAGGAAAAAGCAGGATAGATTTAAAAAATGTGTAGTGTATTTTTTTCAATAGGAGAGAAGTGTTTTTATGAAAACTGTTCTCTCTGAACTACCTAAATAGGAAGTGGAATTGCAGAAAGATGACAGAGGTAGAAGGTGACAAATATTAGGAGGGTTTTCCCAAGCTTCCACATTATTATGTTATCATAAGCTACCTAACCACTAACTTTATTTCTATGTACTTTAAAGAAATGTAAGGATGCTGTTTTCCCACCCCCAAAGTCACTAAGGCAAAAAGTTGCAAGCAATCTTGGTTACTGAGAATAGAACTGTAGTGAAATACTAAGTACTTATTCTGGCTTGGGGATTAAACCTGTATAACAAAAGTGAAAAAGGGTCAGGTCATGGCCTAAGAGACACAGAACTACTTTAGAAGAGTCCAAGTCCATACGGTCGTCACCTCTAGTTCACTACATCGCAAGGGCGGAACAGGCTCGCTGACACAGACAACGCAGCTGGAATCTGATAGTCAGGGACCGGGTTGTAAAGGCATCAATAACATATGTACAAAGCTTCAATTCCCTAGGCTTCTTTTTTAAATGGAATAGTTATTTATTGGTCAACTCAGAAGTAATTTCCCAAAGTTTATTTGGCGTTTAATTAAGAACTTATACTAAATTTTCTAAATCTGAGGAGAAAATAAAGAAAAAACACAGCCTATATATTAGACTGTTTTTTTTTTTTTTTAAGTCCAACAAATTCAAAGTCAATTTTTGGTGATGTTTTATATAAATCAGAGCCTAAATATAACAGATTTCAGATTTCTTCCTTTTACAATCAAGTGACACCAGACTTGTGAGGTGACCCATTGCAAAATGCCTAATGATGTTGTTTTGGAATCAATTTATTTGCTGCACTATTTAAGGTCTTTGCCTGTTTCACCAAATCCTTTTCACTAAATTAATAAAATAAAAATAAAAATGGAGTGAAAGGGGAATGAGAAAATGGATAAACAGGAAAGACAAAAATAGCAAGAGAATAAGTCAGCTTAATACTTGAAGAGATGTCATTATTTTAATTCTGTCTGCTTTAAATGCTAAGTTAAAAAACCATTGAAAAGTAATTTGATGTACTTCAAATATATAATTCTGAACACTAAAATTAATTTGTTGAGTCACAAACATATAATTGCTTATAAACAAGCACTGAGATAACTTCCTGAATAGATGGATACCTTTTTATTTAAAATCAGCCAAACCAGAGGTTTCAAGCCTATTTATTAATTTGCACATAAGTTTTGAGTTAACATCAATATTCAGTGCCATTCAGAATGTTCCCTGGTCAAGAATCATCTGAGTAAAAGAAGTCATCCATTCATCCATTAATTCATGCATCTACTAAATGAATGTCTTGTAAATTCAAGGCACTGATCCAATGAAGGAACTTAAGAAATTAGTTAACTAACCTTAAGGAGTTCACACTATCATCAGAAGATCTGATACATATATCAAGGGTACCAGGTAAGGCAGAAATGAGAGGTGCTATAAGCAGTATGGGTAGGTATGGATATAAGGCCATGGGAATTCCAACAAGGACAGTTTGGCAGATTATTTTTATCTGGGAAGAGGTATCAGAGGACTCTGGGTAGGGAGCATTTGATCCTGAATGCAAAAAAAATGTATCTGAAGAGCAAGGACGTGGGGAGAGAAAGGGCATTTCCAATTGGTGGAACTACTAGGAAAAAAAAATGAATAGGAAAAATGGGAAGCGTGTCTGGGGACCAGTAAGCAGTTTAGTTTTGCCCAAGTGCAAGAAGGGTGATCAGTGGGTGTAAAGGTGGCAACAGAGCCTGGCAACACCGAATGACCACCGGTGTCATGGCTCATCAGAGCTGGAAGTCTCAGCCATTCCTCTTGGCACCGGGAAGGTTTTAGACCAGAAGTGAAACAGAAGAGTAGCACAGAGAGAGGCTGTACTTTGTGAATGTAGGTACTGGTGGGAGACAGCTTGTCAGAGGATGAAAACGCAGGACTGGTCTCCAGACGGAAGACTGAGCTGGAGACAGACATATCTCAGAGTCATGGGCGGGAGGTAACAGTGGAAGCAATGGAACTGTTCAGGAGGAAGGGGAAAAGGGGGTTAAAGTTATTAGAAGGGCCCTCAGTAGCCCTACATCACCTTGCACCAAAATATTAAAAGACTTTAGTGATAACAGTAACAGAATCACAAACATATTTGAAAGTCCTGTTATCCTTGTTAAGTATTCATCCCCTCTCACAAAACTTTGAGATGTGATTGATAGGGTTTGAGTTCTGCTGTTCAGAGCAGTTGTGAAAGGCTGATGTTTCTCAAAAATGTTTTCAGCAACATCTTAGGAAACAAAAAATTTTATTGGCTTTCTTTCTACCAGCATGCCTGATGTTAGGCTGGGAGAATTTCACATGTTTTCTGTTGGCTGAATACGTAGTACGTTCTCTTCCTTCCAGCACAGAAGGCCCAAATGCTTCACTAAAGAAACAGCACTTTACCTTTGTTCCAGTTGTTTAATGGTAGCAGCCATCTGATTGGTCTTCTCTTCCAAGCGACTGTTCAGTTCACTTTTTTGCTTCATTCCTAAGTCTGAACTCTGTTATAAAAAAAATTATGAGTGATGTATATACAGCATAAAATCCTGAAATAAATCACACATGCCTTTTGAACCTAATGGTAAGTGGGAAATAGAGAAATAGAAATTCTCATATATTTGCGAGTCAGTTAATTCCCAAGTATAGAAAAAACAAAAAGCGACATTTCAAATTAGTAGTTATGTGCAGCTTTGTCACAAAAATCAACATCAGAAGGTTCATCAATTTAGCATATTCTGATATAAAAGCAATGGAATACATAATTCAGTTGGCAGGTTAGATTGGAGCATAGAAATTATCTTGTAGGATAAAAAAGACCTCTGTTCCCCACTACAATTTGAAAAGTAGCCATAGCAATGGTCAGATCCCTAAAGTGGTTTATAGGCAGCTAGCCTCAAAATGAGATGCAACTCTTTCTTCTTGTATTTAAAGTGTGACTCTAGACAACACGAGGGACAGGGGAAAGCCCGGAGACTTCAGAGAGCCAGTGAGCCTATTCCTCCTATTTCCCCTACCTGGAGCTTAAAGGCCAGTTCATGTTTGAGAGCCCTGAGGTCGTCCAACTGCTGTCGCAGACACACCAGGGCATCCTGCTTCTCACAGACATCCTTCTCCAGCATCTTCATAGCCAATTCCATCTCCTGTCTCATGCTGATCTGGATCTCCAGCTCTTTTTCGACATCCTGCCCCCAAAGGCAAATAAACCGCTTATTCTGTCTCCCCATCTAAGCACAAACCATAAAATTCCATAGGAAAAGGTAGAACAAATTCTCAGATCTGAATATTCTGGTAAAATAGCTATAAGCTATCATTCAATGCAGAGACATTAACAACAATAATAACTGGAATAATTACAATAACATTTACTCAATAATATATAAATTTGAAGAGCTCAGTAGGCCAAATATAGTGCTATTTAATATGTAAAATATGCACATACCTGGCATACTTTATGAGATACTAAGACAGAAAACTGAGGTCAAGTTATTTATTCATTCATTTATTTATTTATTTACTTGTTCAAGTACAGTTGTCTCCATTTTTCCCCTTCCACTCCCCTGATATCAACTCTTATTGCAGAAATATATATAACTGTTATAGACAAAATGTTAATTGTCAATTGTTAATAAATTAACAAAATATAACTTGTTAATTGCCAAATGAGGCTGTTCCAGCTGTCTTTAATTTAGTTGCTGTTGACATACTCAAGAGCCCAAGAAACCCAAAAGATACTTCGGGTCCCTAGGGTAACATTTTGATTACTGAGAATTAGTTAATAATACGGCTAACTGAATCTTTACCTTCACTTAACATGAATCCCTTTTTGTTTCAACCATTACCACTGCAACATTATTTGGATGACGAAAGACACAAACACCCAAGGTTGTTCAGCAATCAGGCTATGATGCCCAGGGCACACTTAGGACCTTGCCTACTAGCCTGGTTTCTGGCCAATTATTTTTTTGTGATACAAGGATGTGGGAATTTGTGTGCAAAATTTTTATCACACGCTGCTTAACTGAGGTCCTCCTCTGAACATGGTTAGCATGACAGAAAATGAATCAGACTGCTTCTTATAAAGCAAACATTTATTATTTGTAGAAGCTTCCTTATGGAAGGTATTTTGAGATCTAATTCACAAACACAGAAGGAAAACAAAAATTATTTCAAGGATATAAAAACAAATTTTTCCCCTCAGAAAATAGAAAATTCCGTTCCATACACTATTAGCTTGTGATAATTTCTAGTATGAATTGGGCCCCCCTTCATTTTCAGCCTTCTCCCTGCTGTGAGAGACACTGCTGGGGGGCCCTTTGGTGTGTCACACCATCTACATTCCAGGAAGCGTTCCCACGCTAATACCAGGGGTCTGTTAATGTACTAATGCTCAGATAAAGTCTAATACAAGGATGCTGCTCCTTACTGTGCATTCTTATACACTTTTCACTTTAAAAATATTTCAAGTCTAATTATTGATGACACATTTTCCTATTTATATATAAGAACACGATTAAATTCAGAAATAACAGCTAAAATAAAGAGTACAATTCTACATTAATGATTTTTAGTAATGAGAAGAGATGCCCCCTCTAAGGAGACATATCAGAATCTTTGCAGGAGGGAGGACTGAGGTGGGGAGGGGGCATTCCATAGTTTAAAAAGTAGGTTCCATACATATAATGCTTTTCCAATACAAAGTATAAAAGAAAAAAAAAGGCAAAATCCTATTGGCTGTTGAGAATACTCAGAAAATGGACTTATAAAAGCATTTTAGGGAACTGGGTTATAAGAGTAAAAAGCAGTTTTATAGGATCCATAAAAATGTGTCAGGACACTGTTGATATTCCTGACTGTAAGATAAAACCCCTAAGTAGGCCGTTATACTTCAATGTGCCCCTGAGCTGTCAGGATGTAAGCAAAGTTTACCAGTCGTAATTGTGTTTCCTCCTTTAAATGCTTTCTTGCTTCACTTAGTGCTTGCCCTTCTGAAGTTCTGTCTTGCTTAGGACCCTTGAAAAAAGAAATAAAACAGTACATTTTAAGGATTTAAAGAATCTATACATCCATTTCTCCCAGCAAAGAAAACAGTGGGCCTGACAGTTGTTGTACAAGGTGGTCACTCCACACATCCGGAAAACTGTAATTACAGTTTTCACCAAAAAAAAAAAAAAAAAAAAAAAAGAATCTATACAGCCCTGGCTGGTGTGGCTCAGTGGACTGAGTACCAGCCAGTGAACTGAAAGGTCATCACTTCGATTCCCAGTCATGGCACATGCCTAGGTTGCAGGCCAAGTCCCCAGTAGGGGGCGCATGAGAAGCAACCACACACTGATGTTTCTCTCTCTTCTTCCCCTCCCCTCTAAAAATAAATAAATAAAATCTTAAAAAAAAAAAAGATCTATACAGTTAGCTAACACTGGCATTGCTATTTATTAAAGAAAAATGATTATACCTAAGCAGGTATAACAATGAGTGAAGGCAACAAAGAAACTGAAGAGATTTAGTAAATTAGAAGTTCTTAAGCTGAATTGGGGATTTTTTTGCCATTTTGTTTAAAGTCCTTAGTTAGTTTACCAAACCAAGTAGTATAAGTCTTAAAAATCAGTCTCTAAAAACAAAATAGCATTCACTGTCAACTATGAATTGGACCAAAAATTCAAATGGTAATATATTCCTTCTCTAGAGATCTGACCTCTAGTCTCTCCAGAGAAATCACTAAAAATCAAGAGGTCATTGGAAAATTCTTCTGAGTGGTCACAATTGTTTTCACAAAGTTCACATATTAAAGTCAAAAGTTATTCATAGAAAACTACTTTGGTCCCCACTCAGCCTGGTTACTTACTCTTCAGGGGCCATTTTATTTATTTATTTATATATTTTTATTTTCACCTGTGGACATGCTCATTGATTTTAGAGAGAGGGGAAGGGAGAGAGAGACAACAGGAGAGAAACAATGATGCGAGAGAGAAACAATGACTGCCTCTCGTGCTAGCGCTAACTGGGGACCAAACCTACAACCCAGGTGTGTGCCCTGACCGGGAATCAAAACCATGACCCATCAGCACTCCAACCAACTTAGCTTCACAGGCCAAGGGTAGGGACCATTTTAACAACTGGATGTCTAGATTCCTAAGTCACAGTAGGTTAGAAGCATGAGGATAAATGGGAACAGGAAGACCTTTCTAAAGAAAGTAATACTAACAGCAGTTAGAAGAGATATCACCAAAGTCATAAACGGCAGAAAATAACACCCACAGCTATCTGGGAATATTTAAGTACAGGTGCTAGAAGCTCTATGAATTTCAATAGCCCCTTAAAGTAGTACCATTATAATTTAGTATAGAATTGCCAATGTTGATAATTATGATCTTCAGTCATAAAGAGCTAAAGCGTTACATTATATTCTCCACTTAAGAAGGCTTAGAAATGTACAATATATAAAAGGTTTGTAAAATATTTAGACATATATAAAAACTTTGGTACTTTAAGGGATTAAGTTATCTAGAAAATTAGTTTATATAGTAACTCATTCCCAGAGGTATCAGATAAACACTTCTTATGAAATAGTAAAATTGTATAAAATAATGACACATTTAATATAACAAATACAACACTTAAATACAGCACCATTCATTAGTACATAAAAACAAGAAACTGAATTAGACTGCTTCTTGAAGTCTCTAAACAGGTGGAGATGGTGGTGAATGCAAGGAGCATCTGGAGGAGAAGCGACACCACCCTCCCACAGCCTTCACTGTTCACTAGGTTTCGTGTCAAGTCTGAGTAAAAACAGTTTGCTGGATACATGCGAATGCTCACTGCTTCCTAACAGTCCCCCAGAGGCTCCCCTGCTGCCAATGCACAGGTGCTCTCTCTTGGATTATTTTATAAATCCAGTAAGATTAACCTTTCGATTGGATTCCAATATGTAGGAGCTTTCCTCCTTAACTCGTTCCATTTCTTCTTGCAAGGTAATAATCCTGTTGTTTGCAACTGCAAGCTGTTGACAAAATTAGAAAAATAATCTTTTATCTTTCCTTTAGTAGCACAGGATAGGATAATTCATGATCTGCTGGGACATAGTTTTCAGGCTTAGATATTCTTAGAAGCAAAGAAAACTACTTATAATCCCATAAAAATGTACTTACAGGGAATTTAGGAGAAATATTTTGAAAGTAGGTTAGATACAAATTTAAAATATCTGCTTTTGCCACTTTTCATGTAAATTTTTTTTTAGTACCAAAATGTTAACTTAAGATCACTTACCTTAAGGGTGTCCTCACGGATAACTTGTAATTATATTTAGTTACAAGACCAATTTCTAAAATGTTTAAATAAGAGTTCACTTCATGTGTTGGGACTCATCTTATGAACCCTCCAAAAGACTTTTTACAGATTATTTTTAAAAGAATGAAGAAACGAACCCCTACATTCTCACTCTAAAAGGTGCCATTAAGCACCAAAGAGAGTTTTCATTTCAGAACCTAAAACAGATAAGGTAATGTTATTAGCTGAAGACTGCTAAAGGGAAATGCTGATATCCCCATTCCACAGGAGGGAAAAGTAATGTGGAAACACCTCTTCCTTCCCACTGACCTTTATTCCCCACAGAAAATGTGAAGGTGCCTAAATGAGGCTGGGAGTGGAACTGAGCAGACAGACGCCTCTCGGCCAGGCTAGGCTCCCTTTTTATTACCTCTTCACTAGCAGTGGGTGCAGGTTCTGCTTGGTTCCTATTCTAATGTGTAAGGACAGAGGAGCTAGGGCTCAGGCAAGCTTTCTAGAGACAAGTGTGGAAGCCCATTTCTCTGTCTGTTCATGGGCCTGATGGTGTGTGAAGAAGTAACTCTGATAGATCCAAGTGCACTCTCAGACAGCATCTTCCAAGATCTCAGCATCAGACTGAGTATTAGGAAATGGTGACTGCAGATCCAAATGGGCTTTCTAAATCCTCTGTACTCTGTACAACAACAGAGTAGATATTTATATCTTCATTGTTTAATGCTCTTTCTGTTATATTGGTTCAGAACTCAGGAGGGGAAAAGAGGTCTGTTTTTTTAATTTTTAAAACTCATCCCCTTAAATTCAAAAGAGAAAATGCAGGCCTCATTAACTTTATCTGCTCTTTCAAAAGCTTACACACAATGCTTACCTATCTCTAAAAGTTCAAAGTTTAAAGAAAATGAATCTTCTCGGTAAATGAAATGTCAATGAATCAGTAAATTAACATTTTTTAGTAAAAAAAAAAAATCTAGGTCTGGAGGATACTCTTGTGACTGAGGGAATAAAATGAATAACTACACATGTAACTGAGTGCTTATGAGGTGTCAGGCACTGGTCTAGGCCCTTATATGTTAAATCATTTAATTTGCACAAAAATTTTATTGTTCTTATCTCCATTTTACAGGTAAGTAAAACAAGGAACAGAGGTGTAAGTAAGTAATTGGTCCAGGATTAGAAAGCCAGAGTTGGGACATGAACCCAAACAGTCCCTCTCTAGAGAACATGCTTACCTGCTACGCTGCATCGCCTCAACAAACCTAACAGCAGTAGAATTACAGTACACAATTTCTGTGCAGAATATTTTGAAAGCTTTGTGGAATCAAGTTCTAAGGATCATATCCACAAATTAAAGTTTTAATATAAGAATCTATGCTCAGAAATGAAGCCCACAGAGCTGAGTATTAAAGAAGGTGTGTTTTTTTTTTTTTTAACTGAATTAAGTGGGGTGACAATGGTTCACAAAACTGTACAGCTTTCAAGTGTATTACTCAACAAAACATCATCTACACACTGCATCATGAATTAGGAAGGTGTTTTAAAGTTACAACAATGTTAATGTTCATTCTGGAAAAAAAAAAAAAAGAGATTAACAGCGTTTCCTAGCTAGTATTCTAACTTGGTTTTATTTATCCCGCTGTATGTAACAGAATAGTTAGAAATAGAGAAGACAGCCTCTGCCACCTGGAATAATTTAAGGTTTTTAATAAAAACATCTAATGCTATTGAAAAAAAAGAATATGTAGCTTACACTTTGGTAGTTTAGGAAAAAATATGTTAATCAGAAGTAGAACATGAACTTATTTTTCTCTTCTTATTTTAGGGAATTTTCTAAGAGTATTCACATGTATATTCTATTCATATTTTTAGAGTAATTGTGAGGCTGAAAGAGGAAGTATAAATACCCTCATCTGTAGCAAGGGAACTGGACCTTTGGAAGTCAAGTGACATACTTGCTCAGCAGCACATGATATCTGGCATGTCATGTCAGCAGGGACTACTGGTCTTCTGACCTGTGTTCTTTATCTTATCTACCCACCACCCCAAGGAGAAAATAAGGCCTTCATAGGCCTTATTTCCTGTGAAGGCCTTATTTTCCAATCTGGCACACATAAATCTTTGTCTAGCTCTAGCTCTAGCACATTAGTAGTACCTAAAATGTTTGTTGAATGAATAAATGATGTATATCATGCTATATGCTAAACATTAACTCTAGGTTAGCTCAGGAAAAAATGTAAGAAGCAACATATTTGATCAGCCTACATTCTAGGACTGCATAGTCCAACTGGATAACTGAGACCCCTGAGATAAGCAGCTATTCCTAGTCAGAACAAGGAGTTATGACCTATAGCAGATATTATCTGAAACGTCAAGTCTTTTATTTCCAAGGCTCCAGAGAAATTACATTCCACTATATGTACATTACTAAATTCTATAAGTTAATCAAAGAATTTCCAAACACTTACTTCCTCTGTCAGTTTGGTGTTGGATTTTTCTAATGCATCCACTTTTGCCTGAAGGTTGTTTACAGTAGCACTATGAAGAGAAGAAAAAACATAATGGTCTCTTTTGAGAAACAGAACAATTGCCTGTAATTTCCTTTCAAATACCCATCATACTTTCATTCATTGTAATGTGCACGATTTTTGATAGACTTGCAAACTCTAAGATAGCTCACAAGGGGGTGTCTGTCTTGGCAGCACATCACTGGCACTGAAGTTTGCATTTAATAAGAATGTGTTGAATAAAATAAAAGAACAAATGCACTATACAGTAAACTTTAAGGCTTATATGAGTTATAGATATATTAACAGGCTACATGGATTATGTGCTTGCCATACAACAAACACTATTCTAAATGATTTTATTGCATTATTTCATTTATTCCTTTCAACAACCCTGGGCATTAGATATCCCCAATTAAAAGAAACTCAGGCATGAAAAGAGTAAAATAGTGTTGTGCTTATATTTCATTGTCAACTGCAACCATATCTTTGCTTGATTAACATATCCATAGTTCATTCTAGTCATTATTAGTTCTTGGTCCCCAGAGAATATACTTAAATTGTTCTTGAGTTTTCCAGCTGGAACCAAGATGGCAATTTAAATTTTGATGTAATCATGTTATGGTCTTCAGTTAAATTAAAATAATTATCTCTCATAGGAAAACTATAAACAAGATAATAATAGATATATTACATTCTTAATTATTTGAGTCTTTTTAGAACATCAATGTGCTTGAGAATACCAAGAAATTTTAGATAGTTCTCCTCAGGTGAGAGATTATTTCATGTTCTGGAGAGTTCTGAAAAATACTTGATGAGTACTTGGTAAATTAATGGTAGTGACAGTGAAGAGAGGGTAAATTAATACTATCAATCCAATGTGTGAAGAGAAATGCAAGGGACCAATGATATATAATCTAAAGGTACTAAGGCAATGAGGGGTTTACCCAGGATTAGTCCTGAAATATGTGTCTCGATCTACTGAACCTAGAGGGCCACCAAATTCAACGGTAAATAGTAGGTCCTTGAATAACATCATTTCTTTCAACATTGTCTTGTTATAATGTTCATGAGATGCTGTAGGAACTTAACTCCCACTCACATCAGTCTGTGGTAAAATTGGTTTCGTTATGTTGTTTTGCTTAAAGTTGCAGAACCTATAGACAATGTTAAATGATGACTTACTATATGTCACATATTTAAGAAACTTTTTGTCTTTCACTAAGGGTCGACAAAACGGTTAAGTGCCATTTTCTCCAGTGCCTACCTCAGTGCCTGGCAAGCTGGAATTCTATATATATTTGTTGAGTATTGTCTCAAGTTACCCTCACTCATCAGTTTACCCTTCCCTTCCCCCACAACAAAACCCCAAATTAAGTAATAACATTTATTCATGCTTTACTTCAGATGCCTGTTGAGTTCTTCTACATAGTTCTTCTGGTCCAGAATTGCAGTAATCTGGCCATCTCTGGAGGGGGGAGAAAGAGAAAGAAAATAGAAATAAAATAATATTAGAAATACCAAGATTTCCCCCTCCCCTAATTTTTTCATAAAACAGAAAGGAAGTTGTGGCATAAATAAAATGAACCAGAAGACAGACCTGATGTATAACCCCTCAATACCAGTAAGAAAGACTTGAAGGTTAAAAAAAAAAAGACAAAAATCCGTATTAAGAAAGCCTCTGTTACAGCTTATACACATCAGTAACTTAGGTTACAGATATAATGTTAAAATCTATCAGAGGCATTTAAAGAATTAACATTTTCTTCTCCCAACTGATAGATTTTTTTAGTTTCACTAGTATTATAATAATTTTTCCATTTGTTGTAGGAACTGCAATAAGCTTACTCTTCCGGTGTGATAACGGTTGTTTCTCAAAGGGTATATGTGCCTTTAAATGCCATTTGTATTTCAAAATGAGTGGTATAAAAGGCTTTCATAGAGATCGGTGTTTATTGTTACAAGAAAAGATCAAGTGTGAAAAGAAAAGTCCACTTCTGGAACCAACTAATGTATAGTAGGCGAACATTAAACAGCCAGATTTTTCAACGGAAGTCAAAATTAAGGCCACATACCTCTACAACTACTTAAAGAATAAATGATACAATCTTAGCTCAATGTCTAAGGTTGACAACTTCAGACTAATTATGCTCTCAACTGCTGAATTTATAAAGGGCATAAGGTGTGCTTTGACCTTCAATTTCTAGGTAGTGTAAGAATTTAAAAAAACTTTTATTTTGAAATAACTGTAGATTTACAAGAGTTGTAAAAGTAATGTAGTTCCCATATACTCCCCCTTAATAGTAACATTTCACGTAACTCCAAGATGCATATTTAATATTGTGCATTTAGAGCAAGCTGAGAATACAATCCCTCTTGTCAAGAAAGACCATGCTTTCAAACATGACTTGAAGAGAGAAAGCACTGAATGCCTCTCATAAAAATGTTAATTCTGCTTTCCCCTGAACCACAGAAGAGGAAAATCACTTTAAGTAAGCCCCTTTTAGGGGCTAGCAGACACAATAGACAGTTTTGGCATGACACTATTACAGCTGTGCCACGAGAAATTCTTTCAGCAAGTCTGTTAGAAAGCAGAATCGTTGTAAACTGTAAATACTATCAAAGAACACTGAATAAAAAAGAAACCTGATTTTCTTTGTACATACCCTTCACTACCTTTACTGCTGTTCCCATCCTTGAGATACATAGAAAAGTCTATAACACCAACCTACAGAGAGAATTTTCAAAATTTAATATAAAATTAGATGCTTTTCCCAAGGCATAACATGTCTCATTCTAGACACTCAAAATAGTTATACAGTCATGATAATTACTAAAAAATTTTAATGACATTTTAATATTTTACTTTTATTATAATCAAGAATTGACAAGGATTGTAAGTAAAGAGTCAGGATTAGGTGAATGGAACTAGAAGACAAGACAGACTAAGAAGGTCAACAGAAAACTTAATATAAATTTAAAGTTTCTTTGTCTTTTGCTTATTTCAGTTATTCTGCTACTGATCCCCAATATTCACTTTTAGAAATAACGTTTAAAACTGTAATTATAGTAACAACATACATGTCCTTAGAGAAGTTTTAGAAAATATACATAAACAAAAGGAAGTAATATAAAACACCCATAATCCCAATCCCCTGAAGATGACCACTGTGATACTTTTGGTATCTGTTCTTCCAAATTTTCACTGATGCATGTCTAAATTTTTTAAGATTGCTATTTTATCATTCAGCTTATTTCTTTTTTAAAATCAACATCAAAATACCATATTTCCTCTTCCATTTTCCCCTGAGTAAAATATAACACATTGTAGTATTTCATACAGAAGGGGTGAGACACAGTCATAGTGAAAGTAGTAGGTTCATTTATTGGGCAACGAATACGTGCCAGGCCCTGTTCTAAGTACATCACATGAACTAACTTCTTTATTCCTCACAATAACACTATGAACACACACAGTATTTCTTATCCCCGGATTACAGGTACGTGATCTAAACCATCAAAAAACTAAGTAGAAAATGAACAAGCCAGAATCTCAGTCTGAACAGTCTGGCTTCAGAGTCTTCACTCTAAACTACCATGGTATACTGACTGTTACTATTTAGCCTGCGTGTATAATTTAGCCTGTGTATGTATATTTTAGTCTGCACAAAATATTTTTAACAGGGGTCACAGTCAAGGTAAGAGTTTGAAAAATATTCAGAATACATAAGTGAGCCAAGTGGGAAGGCAAATAAACTAATTTTTTATATTACCATCAAAATAAAAGGAAATCCTATTTACGACTTGAAGAATTTCCCCTAATTTGGCTGGTCCAATCTAATCAATCCAAATTCTGTGATAACAGAATTCAGAGTGACACATTTGGTAACTGAGTATCTTTCTCATACCTGAGAGTCCAAATCTTCTCCTTTCATACAGAAATTAGCGTCAATGACATTCAGACCCACCAACAAGCCAGCAATTATGGCTCCTTCTTCTTCCATCATGAGGGCATTTGGTTCATAGAATTCGCTGTAAGAGAGATCCATGGAATGCTCTTTTGTAATAAAACCTCAAGAACCAATGATATAGATCACAAGACAAAAAGAAAAATGCTTGCCTCATGGTTGAATATGGTCATCTATGATAAGAGCAAAAAAGTAAAAAAAAAAAAAAAAAAAGGATGGCTTGGTACTTCAGATGATGGATGCATAAATAGACTCTAGACAATAAATAGTCCAGATGGAACAAAAGTGATCAAAATGATATTTTCATTGAAAAGAGTATGCATGTTTTCCCCTCACATATGTACTTGTGAACAGAAGTTCATTTTATTGTAGGCCAATTTATCCATTTTTTCCCTTTTCAGGTAGAACTTTTAAATCCTGTTTAAGGAATTTTTTTCTCTCTTATGTTTTCTTCTGAAAGTTTTATTATTTTCTCTTTCTCATTTGTATCTGTGATCCATCTAGAAAAACAATTTTGTGTGTGTTGCATTTGAATTTAATGTTACATGTCAGTTTCCTGTCTTACTGAACCTGGGTGCATGCTAAGGTGTCAAAAACTGTTCCTGTTTTTCTGGAGGTGTTCAGTTTTAGACTTCCCTACAAAGGACCATATATAAGCCACAACAACAGACAGCACACGTAATATAAAAACATATCTTCTTGAGTATGTGTGTGAGATTTGGGAGAAGCTATCAGTTGAACTATGTGAAATTTTTATGAATCAACTATTTCTGATCTACAAAAATGACACATTTATATAATTTGACCTCATATAACAGAGAACATAGCAAGAAAACAAAGTTCAACAAGATGATGTTCATACCTGAGAAGTTCCTTTTTATTGATCAAAGCTTTCATATATTCTGAAAGTTTCTTTTGCATTAACGCCAACCGAAGCCAAGCTCTTCCTCTGCCTACTGGTGTCCTACAAAAACATGGAAACCAAATAACTAAAAGTAACAGAAATAGGGGTCACAGTGGGACAGATGCATTTACTCTTGTTAGTGGTCCCCCAGCAGAACATGCTCACTGAGGTGCCCCTCATAACCTTTCCTACCATGTCCTATACGAAGAATTCTGTGTGGGCTAGAGAGACCCAGAGAGTGTGTTTGGAACAGATGCTCTAGTGAGGAATTAACTGCTGAATGAGACAACAATTTGAAGGTAATATCTCTAGGAGGCTCAACTGAAAATGTTCCATCAAATTGGTATTAGTAAATCCTCATAAATTTAGTGTGGATCATATTAAGTACCCCCAAAATAATAATGAGGACACAGGCCACTTAGACCTGTATCTGATTAAAATGAAGCCAATTGGGAAGGTGATCAGTTCTCTTTCTCAAGTTCTAAGGTAGGGTCTAGGTGTCAGTGACAATTGTTTTAATCTTGGTTTTCAAACTCCATCAAACGTATTCTTTTTCCTAAGTCAAGTCCAGTATGTCAACTCCCTTCATCTAATTTCTTCAAGTTCACTAAATGATTCCCATAAGTACTCTAGAAATATAAGAAAATGTTTGGTATTTTAACATGAAGACAACCTCTCTCAGATTAATAATAACAGTTACCCCTCACAGGCATACCTCCCTAAACAGTCTACATTTTCAGTTCTCTCAAAACAGTGCCTATTCATAACAAAAGAATGCATTTCAGATTGTCATGGAATAAATTATTACGGTCATCATTGTCTTGGTCTCACTCTTGAAGGGGATAGTTAATAAGAATGTTTCCCCTGAAAAACAGAACACATTCAACCTCAAGCTTACTTAAGTCCTGGAAGATCTTTAACACTTGCTGTTATCTCTGCAGCTTCTGGAACAAGCTTCTCTACCAGTTCTAGAGGCCCCCAGAAGGATTTATTTTGTCCAAGGAAAGTTTTCTTAGCTAAGGAGATAAAAGCAAAGCAGTATTTTAATATTCTTTACAACATACATATGCCTTACACATGTGCGTGCGCGTGCGCACACACACACACACACAGCCCTCTCCCATCTATTCAGTGCTCTTTTCCGGGAACCATTCCTAGATTACCAGGTATTTCTAAAATTATTCATGCTTTCAGAATATGTAATATTTTATGAAAATTGAAAACCCCTTACTTCCCAAGACTTAGTCCTTCCTCTCTCAAGGAGAATTTCTGGGCTAGCTCTATAATGTAACAAAATATTTTAACAATATAGTACTTAAAGCTGTGCAGTATTAGTGAAGATAACAGTCCAACAGGAAAGAATACATAAAATAATATGTAATTCAGAAACAGGCTATCAAATATTGGGGAGGAAAAAGAAAGAGAAGCAAAGGTGAAAAGACCAGGTCCTACCTGCATTCAAAAGCTTACAGTTAAGTGGAAAGAGCAAGGAAGCGAGAGCCGGTCAGGAGACGGGAGTTCTAGCAACTCCTCCGCCCCACTCACTGTGTGAGGGTGGGAGAGCCACAGCCCGTCCTAGGCCTGTTTCCCACCTGCCCAACACAAATGCCAGATCCGACTAGAAACTTGTAGTGGCCCTTCCAGCTCCAGCATTTAATGATCTGTGTTTTTTAAGCCGTATAAAGTCCTTTAAATCAACCACATTCCCGTACCCATATAGGTTGCACTCCACTGGATTAATATTAATTCAAGCCTCTTATTCTCTGGCTCCACAAAAAAAGCTTTTATTCTTGAGCAGATACTGTATTGTTAGGAAACAGCTGAACACAAGTGGCGCGTGGAGGCCACGGCCTACCTTTCAGGCCGTGTTTCAGGCAGTGCTCCATCACCACGAAGAACTGCTGCAGAGGGGCGTAGTCAGAGTCCAGAGTTCTCCCCAGGTTCAGGGCTGATTCAATCAAGCCCTTGATACTCAGCTTGGCCATGTTCATCAGGTTCATGCGTTCGTTAGCCATGAGATAATTAGGATCTGCAGCCAAAGAAGAAGATGATATCTGGTTACTGAAAATAGTGCATTTTAAGATTTAGTATAATTTCCATGTGTTGACCTTTGCATTTGATGGTGCAAAAGCAACGGTGGGCAAAACTGTTGCTGTCTTGGCAAGAATCAAGACAGGGTTCCAAATTATGATATTAGCTGTGTGTTCTTCTCTGTCATGTACCTGTTTTATAAAAATGATGTCAATTTCCCTTAGGAATATCCCTGATAAAAATTATTTTATCAAATTCTGAGCTTTGAGTATAGTCATTTAATATTTGTACCAATGCCTCTGCCACCACCCTAACCCAGCACCCATCAGAGCTCACTATTCCATACCCTTCTCACTAGTCTGCTTCCACCCTTGCATCGCCTCCTTATTCTCTACACGATTTGTGAAGTGCTTTAAAAAATAAAGTCAATGAGAAAAAAAGATAGACTAAAATTTCTTCCAAAACACTATTTGCATTATTAGTATTAATGCTAATATCATTATTATTTAAACTAAAGCATTAAATAAACAAAATAATTAACATTATTGGTATAACGCAGTATTAGAACTTAATCAATTCACACATTTTTTAAGACTGAGCATAGAATGTGTGGCTCTCATCAAGCAGACAAACTATTTGAAGAAAGGGACTAAGAACCATGTTTTATCGACAGAATTCAGGACAATCTGGACAGCCAATAACTTCATTTACTGGTTTGTGTCCTGTACCAGATACGGTGGGCTGCTTCTTGCAGTTATGATCTCAATCTCCTTACAACATGCTACAAGACAGTTACCAATGGCACCAATTTGCAAGGAAGGAAAACGAGCCTCAGAGGGGCAAGTAGCTGGCCCCTGCACACAGCTGGGAACAAAGGAGAAAGCCAGAGTCTAGACCCTGTTTCTCCTACTCCAAACCCTGTGCTCATGACCCCTGTAGTCCATGTACAAGTGAGTTGATGACTCCAAAAAATGTTTACTCTTCCCTCCTGCTGACCATTCTTTCACATGGTTGTCTCGTTTGATTCTTGTGATTCTAGCATTTAAATAGTATGCCTTCTTTTCGCTAAAGCAGGCCCTTAACGGTTAAGTGGTCCAAGGCCGAAAAGTTCACAGACAGCAGCATGTGGACCTGGGTCTGACGTGAAAGTTAACGCTCTCTGCACTGTGACATGCATCCTCTCAAACAACAAATATGTCAAATTTCTACAGGAACTGAAAAAGGCCTCAAGATCTATGAAATATTTTTACTTTTCTTAGGAACATAAAAAATACTGATAATTCTATGTTCCCATAATATAAACATGCTACAACACAAAACAATTATTTAAATTGTCCCAAGCAATTTACTTCACACAGTATTTTCATTTAGATCTGTTTTCACAGTTAAATGAGCAGAATCAAACAGCCAAATTCTACACTCATCTTCTCCATTATGTTGAAGGACTTACTATAGATTTACAGCTCCAACTATACAAACCCTGGTTTATTGTAGTGTTTTATATGGTAACATTTTTAGAGAATACTTTATTATGAAAGTCAGCTATGTTGCCATTATTCTTTTCTTGCACACCAACAAATGTTTTAGGGCATGCCTCATATGGGGCTCTCTTTGCTCAGGGTAGGTCAAGTTGTCGAGACTAGAGTAAAAGTTCACAGGGACACAGAAGTATTTAAACAAAAAAAAGCTATCCCTGAGAAACAGCCGAGAAGAACAAATTCATCAGATATTACTTCCCAGCTTTGTTACCAGCATTTACGGTAGTGTTTCTGACCTCCCACCCTCACTGGGAGAAACAGGGCAGGGGTGTGTGAGTATGCATGAATGTTTGTGCTCAGCTACTGGGTTGTCCACTTAACACCTCCCAACAGACCGCAAGAAAATACGGTTGAAGTTGGATAACTGGCTGCTCGTGAGGAACCATTCTCTCTACCTGGAGCCCGTAAATCATTAACCAATGCTGGTAGTCAAAGCATATAACCTGACTCCAACCTTGTGAGAGGTTGAAGTGAGTCACATGGGGAGAGCTGGATTTGAATTATGTACAAAATACGATGCTTTTAAGAATTTTTTCTAGAAGGGGCGATAGATTTCTACTAGCTTTTCTATACTGCCACCTCTCATTTGTCTTATAATCAGTGGCAGAAATGTTCAAGACATTTGGTTGGGGTCTCGGACACATAATCCACAGAAAGATAGAACTAGTACCTAGGGAAATTAAATCCCTAATACCTTGGACTCCATTGGTATGGTGTTAGACCCTATCTGAACTAGACTGAATCAAACACAACCTACCCATTCTTTAGAAAATACTTCTCTTAATCTTGGCACTACCAAAATTTTGGGCCATAAGTTTTCTTTTAGGGCAGGCGGGGTGGGGAAGGAGGGTGCTATTCTGTGAATCAAGTTTAGCAGCAACTCAGACCTTCACCCACTAGATGGCAGTAGCACACTCTAATGACAACCACAATTGTCTTCAGATCTCCAGATACTGCAAAGTATCTCCAGGGAGACAAAATCATGTTCTCTCCCTGTTGACAACTGCTGCTCTAAACAAATATTTAAAAAGTCAAACAAAAATCAGGGTAATTTGACACTTACACATAAGACCTCAAAAGAATGACTGCTCATTTTTATTTAATTAAAGTGTAAGTTAAACAGATTATTTAATGCATATTACCAACATTTTTGTGTTGCATAGTAAGTATACATGAAATGATTGTAAGTATACAATCATTTCAAATCATTTTTTTTCTTCTTCACAAATAATTTTAATTATGTTTTCTGGTTAGGTACTAAATGAAACTACTGAAAATAGTACTTAACATTAATTATTATTTTTTAAATTTTGTAATGTTGGCCAGTAACTATGAATATTGTCATTAACTTAATTTATCACAGAATAAGAAATTCTCGATTCAATTAATTTGGTGTCTTGACTTGTACTAAGGAATAAAATGATTTTGTGGAACTAATTATATGCTGTTAAAAAGGGCTGCAATAACCAGAGGAGAACATGAAGGGACCTCTGAGAAACTGGCAGAGTTCTATTTTTTGATTCATTTTCTTCAATTAATATTGAATATATGCTGGGTGTTAGATACTGTATTTAATGTTGGGAATTTAGAGACAAAAGACCTAGTCCCTGACATTGAAGTACTTACTATTTATCAAACTTGGGTAATAGAGAAGCCTGGAAAGCAAAACAGGGAAGCTTACAGAGAACACTTGAAATTTCAGGATAACATATTGCTTCTTTTGACAAACATCAATCTTATTCCAGGACAAGTAAATTAAAATGATTTTCTATCAAATTAAATAGAATGCCTACTGTATGGAATCAAATGTAAATTTTATACATATTTTAAAGGCTAAGCCAGTAAACATGGTATTAACGTAGCATTTCAGGCAGGCTGCAAGTCCAATGCAATTGCCTCTGCCACTGACGTGTTTCCATGGAAAAGTTTGAGAAGCACTGCAAACATATGGCAGTAACACTAACAAAAATATGAATAGGACACCATGGGAAGATGTATAGAAAAAAGCTACCTGACTTGGCCCCCTGTTTTTTCATTCAAATTTAAGGGGCAGGTATGTATTCATATATATAAGTTCTCAGAGTATGAGGATTTTTAAAAACTTATGTTTATATACTCTACAGAATTTTAAGGAAATTAAGACCTAGCCATTAACATGGCTATTAACATTGTACTGAGGGTGGCAGAACAATGCAATCAAAGACAAAGAAAATGAAAACATATAAACTGTAAAACAGTAGATCAAATATTATTGCACACAATCTGATTTTACACCCAGAAAAATCAAACAAAATAAACTAAAATCTCTAGAAAAATACAATAATTCACAGAGGTAGCAGAGGATAAAATTCATATATAGGAATCACTAAGTGGCATACATTTTACTAACAGAGGGTGAGACTTTTCAGTTCAATCTCCTGGACAGAAATTCACTGGGCAAGGAAGGGGCAGGAGCAGAGCTGTGAAGGGAGTTGGAGGGAAGGAACCGCTTAGGTAGGCACGGAAGTAGGAAAGAACATGGCATACTAAGAAAAAAGAAACAAAAAATGCCAGAGGTTTGTGATGCATGTTAGTGCTGTGGGCCGAGGTTGGGGAAGTAGGTTCAGAGAGAGATTGCTAAGAACCTAGTTTAAGGAGTGCAGATTTTACCTTGAAGTCAGTAAAGATTTTGAAGTGAGGTGTGATGTCACAGATTGGAAACTTAGAGAAGCCTTTCTAGCAGCCTTGTGGAAGATACAGTAGAAGGGTGCAGGAACGCAAAGCTGAGGGGAGAGTAAGGGTCTGCTGCAGTAGTTGAGGAAAACACCAGGGAGTGGGACCAGACAGAGCAGTAGGTGCTGTGTGGAGAAGAGGGAGTTAATTTTCAGTGATGATCCAGAGGAGCAATGTCAAGATTTCAAAACCTGATGAGCGCTTGTATGTGAGGAAAGGAGAAAGAATGGAGATAACTCTCACGTTTCTAGTTCTGGTGATTAGATGAACGGTGGTGACAGTCACCTTGGTGGGGAATACCTCAGGGGCAGTGGACTAAAAAAACTTGTAGAAATGACTGTAGCTACATTAATGAACTGTATTAATTGGTTTTCTATTCAAATTTCTTTCAAGAATGTATGGGTCTTCATTATATCTCTTCAAGACTGCTCATTTCCACATGAAAAAATTTTAATAAACTTTACAGTCATGTGGCTCATTTAGTTAATAGTGATGACAGAAGTGAACCCAAAGTCACAGCTAAGAGTAAGAGTGAGTCATGCTGTTCTGCAAACCAAACACCTGACCAAGACCCCATGTTACCTCTTTATAATGCAATGACTAATGTTTGTACAGAGAAATCATGAAATGATTTTATGCATAATTGAAGGAAAAGTAGGTTATATTTAACATATTATTATTAAGTACATTACACTGCCCCCAATTCTTGGCAAAATGGGGATAATCCATATGTAGCAAAACAGTAGGTCTTCAGAATTTTCTGGTTATTTGACAAAACAAAACTTATATGAGAAAGAAAACAGTTGTCATACAGAGATTTTTCCAATACCTAATGTCATTAATAAGAGATTTAAAATGACAAACTAACAGAGAAGTATAGAAAGGCAAGCTTACTCTATGTTCAGAATGACTGAAGGTCAATAATTCCTATATAAGGCAGGAATTCCTATTTTGGACCTTTGCTGTAATACTTCTTAGAGTATTAAACTGAACATAAAATGAGCTGTCTCTCATAGTGAAGGAAATTACTAAAAGTACTAAAAAGATCTTGTAATAAAACACCATTAAACTAGTCTGATGACATTTATTTGTACAAGAGAATCATGAACTTTTACTCAATCCTCATTTAAAAGTAATCAATAGAATCTTAGGACTCTTAGATGATCAGATCCAGTATCCAGAGTACATACACAAAGCTACTGTTACAATTCAACAACTAAAGGCAACCCAGTTAAAAGGAACGGGCAAAGGATTTGAATAGACACTTCTCCAGAAGATGTACTGTACAAATGGCTAATAAGTACATGCAAAGATGCTCATTAGGGAAAAGCAAATCAAAACCACAATGAGATACCACTATGATAAGATAATAGTATTAAAAATTAAAACAGAAAATAACAAGTATTGATGAGAATATGAAGAAAGTGGAACCCTGGTGCATTGCTGGGAGAATTATAAAATGGTGCAATTGTTTTTGAAAAATAGTCTGGCAGTTTCCCAAAAGGTTAAATCACATGACTTTAAAAGGTTAAACCATGGTTACCATACGATCCAAAAATTTCAATTTTGGGTATATACCCAAGAGAAATGAAAACATACATTCACATCAAACTCATACATGAATATTTATAGAAACTTTATTCATAACAGCCAAAATGAAAACAACCCAAATGGATCTATAAAATGAGGTAATGTATAGTGGATTATTATTTAGCAGTAACAAGGAATAAAGTACTGATACTCGGGAGTCCACAGTGAGTCACCCGAGGTATGCCTCTGGTATGCAGATTATTCTGAGCTGAAGCCAACTTCAACTGCAGGCTCGAGAGAAACTTCTGCCCCTCCCTTTAACTACCTAAAAAAACTTGAGATTATCAGTGACAACATTTTAGACCCACCAACATGGCAGGGCAAACTTTTATTTACTAAACATCTGCTCTTCTTATCTTCCTCCACCGACCCTTTGAAGCCCTCAAGGTGAATCACCTCATCCCCAGCTCAGAATGTCCTGCACACCTGTATCCCCATTTCTATTCTGAACCTCTCTTGCATGTGGGGCCTCTGACTCTCTCATGTAGGCAAGGTTCCCATACCTAAGTATGTATTAAGTTTGGTTATTTTCTCTTGCTAATCTGTCTCATGTCTATTTATTAGACCAGCCAGAAGAACCTTGAGAGTAGAGGAAAGTGTGTTCCTCCCCCAGTTACATGCCATAATATGGATGAACCTCAAAAACATGCTGAGCGAAAGAAGTCAGGCACAAAAGGCTCCATATTTAATGATTTTGTTTACACAAAATGTCCAGAATAGGCAAATCTATAGAAACAGAAAGTAGGTTAGTAGTTGCCAGGAACTGAGAGAAAGGGGGGATAGGGAGTGAATCCTAATGCGTGTAGTTTCTTTGTGGTGATGAAAATATTCTGGGATAAGAAAGCAGTGATGGATGCACACACTGTACTTATACTAACCACCACTGAACTGTACAGTTTAAAGTGAGCACCCTTATGGTATGTGAATTAGATCTCAGTAAGGCTGTTACTTAAAAACACTAGTGATTTAACACACATAAAATGTATATTTATATGGATCCTGATTCAAATAAAACAATTGAAAAAATGTATTTGAGGTAAGCAGACTTTGAAAATGGGCTGAATATTCGATACCATTAAGAAGTTATTGTTAATTTTATTAGGTGTGGTATTGAATTATTTACCATACCTAATAAAATTAGACAATGTTTGGAGCTTGCTTTAACATATTCCAAAAACAAAAATATGGTGGTAATAGGTGAAACCATACTGACAAATACTGATAATTACTGAAGCTGAGTGATGGGAAGTTTTAGGGTTCATTATGCTATTTTTCTCTACTTTATGTGATTGAGAAAAATTGCATAACTAAAAATAAAAGAGGTTCTGCTTTCTCTTGCTTTGGGTCAAGGTTTAACTGCTACAGTTCATAAGAATCTCATTCTGTTTTCTTCTATTTCCGAACATAATTAAAAAAACAAAATTCTTCTGATTGGCCTTAGCATTGAAATGAAGAAGCTTATTTGGTGACTTAATGTTGCACAAACATTCCTGTATATACTCTTACTCATTCTTGGTCAGATATTGTGAAATAATAATATATTTACATCTCACTATACATTTGCCCCAGAGCTCCTAAAACCCTAGTAATTTCCTAAGTGATAAGAGTGGGGAGAGGGAGTTGGGGGGAGGTAGCATCTCTTGTTATATTTGCTTTCTGTCCTCAGTTTCTGTAACTGTTCCAGAATTAAAAGAAAAAGAGCATCTTTTGTTATCCATGACAAACTCCTTTCGACAGAGATGAATTTGTGTTAATGAAGTCACTTTAGGAAGACCCCGAAGGATGGGGGGGTGGGTAGCCCAGGGAAACAGACTTGTGATTTAGAGGGTTGGAACGTTCAGCCTCGCTTCCACCCTCCAACTCCAGGGATGGTGGAGGAGCTAGAGACTGAATTCAACCATGAATGGCCCATGGTTTAACCAACCATGCCTCTGCCATGAAGTGTCCATAAAATTCCTAACCAAAATGGTTCAGAGAGCTTCTGGGTTTGTGAATATGTGGAGGTGATGGGAAGCTCAGTGCCCCTTCTTCCCACATACTTTGCCTTATGTATCTCTTTCACCTGGTTGTTCTTCAGTTGTATTCTTTCATAATACTCTGGTAGTCTGTTAAGTAAATGCTCTTTCAGTTCTGTGAGCTGTTCTAAGACATTATCAAAGGGAGTCATTGAAAACCTGATTCACAGATGGTTGGTCAGAAGCACAGGTGACAACCTGGACTTGAGAATGGCACCTGAAGTGAGGGGTGTCTCCAGGATTGAGCGTATATCCTCCGGAGTCTGCACTAACCCCAGGGAGATAGTGTCAGAATTGAACTGGTGTTCAAGAGTTGGCTGGTGGGAGAAAAATGCTGCACATTTAGTGTCAGAAGTATTGTGAGTAGTAGAGGAATAACAGCATTTTTCTTTTAGGTATCCATTAATCTTTAAAAGATGTCCATTTATAATCCAAGCTTGTCCGGGACTGATTTTTTTCTTCATTGGACTACTATATCATAACATCAATTTTAGTTTTGGAAAGTTTCCTAAACTTCTTCAGGTACCTTTACCTGAAGAACTGCACACTACAGAATAATACCTAGGTGTCTGGGAACACTTAGAAGTTAGGACAGTAGCCAATCTTCTTTGTTTTGATGCAATGCAACATATTTAGATGATAAGAACAAATCCAAGAGTTACCTGTGTTGCTCAATTTATTCCACAGAAATAATGTAAATGCTAGGGGCAACACTGTGACCTGACATTCTGATTTAGAAGAGTTAGATCTCTCCGTCCCTCTCATATTCCGAGTGATACTAGGGACATTTCTCCTCTCTTTGTAGCTCACAATGTTGGGAGAGACAGTCTTCCATGGACCTCTCGTGCTACTACATGTGTTTGTTTCCTGGGTCGTATGAGTACTGCAAGGCCCTGACCACTCTTTCACCCAGGCCATTTCTCAGGGCTGTTTGTGCAGCTGATGATCATGAGAGATGAGGCTTTCCTATGGCTGCCTATAAAAGCAATGGGTTCCTAAACTCAGTGTTCCTCAGATGCAACACAACTACCTACTGCACGCGGAGCAGAGCCATACCAGGGTCTCCCAGGTGGGACTCTGGTGCAAGTGGAACGAACACAAATGTGCTGGGGCTCGGGCTGTTTGCCATAATGGGTAACACAGTCCTGTGTCTCTGACCTAGGAGTCTGGTGTCTTTGCCACTATATGTGAAAACAGTAACAGGCTAACATTTTTTAGCTTGTAAGTAGGGTAAAGAGTAGATGTGACAAAAGCCAGGAATAATCTCTACCCTTAAATTCCTGGAATATCACACACGTGTGCTCCAAATGAAACACCAATAGTAACAGAAATAAAAGCATGATAAATTTTAGTATGTTGTAGAACTTGAGGCAGACCCTAAATGTGAAAACACAGGAAATACTGAAGAAAAACTCCATAAGGTGGGAATGGGTGTGCAAAGTGAGGTGAAAGGAGTAGGAATGGAAGGAGGAGTTCTTCGTGGGGAGAACTGGGACACACGGGGAGGTGAGAGGCAGACAACAGAGGTCTCTAAAACGAGAGACTTGTATAATGAAGTGGGCAATGGGAACCACTAGGTTTCCGGCAGGGAAGTAGTATGATTAAAAGTCTGTATGGGGATGATTAGTCCAAGAGGAGTATGCAAAGTGAATTTGGGGGAAGAAGGTCAAAATGGCCTGCCACGAAGAACTGTACCTGCTAAGGAAACAGGAGTCAAGATTAACCAAGGTTTTCATCCTGTGAGAGTGGAAACAGAAATGAAAAAACTGAGTAACTGCTTTGGACATAAAGGGTAAGATCAGCTTGGCTTTGGATACAGACAGGGATACTTATGTGGAAGCACTTGCAGTATAATTTTCATCACTTTGTTGTAAATACAAATCAAAGTTTGGGGCTGGATAGTCACTAGCATAAGGATAATGGCAGCAATTATTAGAAAAGATGCTTTCACCAAAAGAGATGGTTCAAAGGGAAACAGGTGGACACAGGGTTAGCTGCTCAGCCTTGAAAGCATTCCAACAATTACAGGCTAGGAATGGAACCCAGTTATTTCAGGAATGACCTATATGTTAGTAGCTAGAGCCAAAATGGATACATTCCAGAGAGGCCGCATGGGACACTGCAGTGTCCTGAACTAAAGGTCACACCCGTTGGTGCAGTATTAAATTGATTTCTTATGTTCCACATAGTAAGGTCATGTATTGTTTCCTGAAACATTTTGTTAATGTATACACATTAACGATATGTGTACTGAGTTTTGATAAAAATAGGTTTTACAGTGGATATTGAGTCAAAAAAGTGGTACAGTGGGTAAGAGCATTAAGCTCTGGCATGGGCCTGCTGGAGTTTGAACTCAACTCGAAGACTCCCCAAACTGTGTGACTCTGAACGTTTCTTCTCTCTCTCTCTCTCTCTCTCTCTCTCTCCCCACCGTTTTCTTTTGTGCTTATTTTCATATAATTGTAGATTCACATGCAGTTGTAAGAAATAATACAGAGATATCATACACCCTTTAATCCAGTTCTCCTGAGGGTGACACCTTACAAAACTAGAGTACATCATCATAACCAGGATACTACAGTCAAGACACAGAATATTTGCATCAACACAAGGATCCCACATACCAACATTTTACAGTTAAACCCCCTTCCTTCCAGCCCCTACCCTCTCCTAACCCTTGCCTAACCCTTGGCAACTACTGCTCTGTTCTCCACATCTGTGGTTTTGTCATTTCAAAAATGCTATATAAATAGAACCATATAGTATCTAATTTCTTAAATTAGTCTTTTTTCCACTCAGCATAATTCATTAGA
This sequence comes from Anoura caudifer, assembly GCA_004027475.1. Lineage (NCBI taxonomy): Eukaryota > Metazoa > Chordata > Mammalia > Chiroptera > Phyllostomidae > Anoura > Anoura caudifer. The sequence goes on along the minus strand of PVKU01001006.1, from coordinate 178,786 downwards.
GGTTCATTCAGGTTGCTGCATGTGTCAATAGTCCATTCTTTTTTGTAGCTGAGTAGTATTTCACTGGGAAAGTCTCTTACTCTGGAGGCCTTAGTTTTCTCATCTATAAAATAGGGCTTTAAAGATTAAACAAGTTCATATATGTTAAGTATTTAGAAATGCTTGGGACATACCAAACACAAAAAAAATGTTAGCTATTAAAATTATTATGGTTCTCCATAAATATGTTTACAGTTTAGTTAATTTAAAATAAACCTTTATTGAATGACTCTATGACATAGTGCTAGAAATAAGACAATCTTTTAGATATATTCCTTCCATCTTTGTAGATGGTGGACATCAAATCTTGACCCAATAGAAAATAGTTCATTGAACCAGTAAGTAATCTTGATCAGGTAATATTCCACACAGCTATATTATTTTCCTGATTCAAGTAATGTCCCAGTCATTTCAGTGGTCAGAGAGGTGGGTAGCAATCTTGGGCAACTACAGATTCACAGAATCTGTTTACAAGGCTTATAATATGTATAGAAAGGAATTTAATACTTATAGCAAAACTAAAAATATAAATTATGCACTTTTATTATTTCATTGAATCTTCATAATTTTCTAGTGAGTTTCAAAACTCATAGACACAAATTAACAGCATATAATGAGATGAGATGCAAGACAACTGATCACCCTAAGAAGACACTTCGTGTTCTACTGGATAGGAGCTAGAAACATCGAATGTAAAACCAACCATCACCGTTAAGAAATCAGCTCACCAGAAAATCCTCAATCTTGCCAAAATTAAAAAAAATGAACTAACAAAATCTAACAGTTCAAATCTGCAACTTCCCAAAGTGTTATTTTAAAAAGCATTTTTTTCCAGGAATCTGGGAGCTAGTGTTAACACCTCATCTACTAAAACACCAACTGTTATGACATCCATAGAACAGACAAAACACAGCTGGAACCGCTCGGCAGTGAAGGGCTCCCGAAACAATCTGACCCTACACGCCCTGTCAGCCTTCCCAGGGTTTGAAACCAGCATCCTCCCCAGACCCTGAGCTGCTCATGTGTGTTATGTGTAATTCTCCATAATTCATGCTTATTCTTGCTACAAGTACTCATTTACAAAAACTGAAAGTTATGTAATACAGTAAACTTCTGGCATATCACATAACTGAAATGAGACAAACCAGAAAATGATATAAAAAAGACAAGGATGAAATGACTCCAAAGTTAACAAATAAAGCCATCTCCCTTCCCCCATCCTGATTTTTTTTTTTTTAAAAACTACATTCCAGAATGCCTTTTCTATAAACAGGTTCCTGGCCAACATTTCCATGTACCACCTGACTGGTAACCTAAGATTATCAAAGTACTGGTACAATTCACATCTTCTGGATTTTCTATGTGCTCCACTGTTACAGCTCATCTTACTTGCCTTTTTGATTTTACCTATGATAATCACTTACAAAACTGCCAGCAAAAACAGAATGAAAAAGAAGGCCGACTCTCACAGTAGGCTTGATTCTTGCAGTAGTACTTCGTATTAAAGAAAAATAGAATTTTACCAGGGTTGAGACATAGGGAAGAATTCCTTAAGAAAGGCATAGATTTGTTGGCTTTTATGCAGCATTTGTCTTCAGTACCTAGTCTATTAAAGAAATCGAAACCTTAAATCTGTCTGGTGCCTGGTAAATAATAATAGCAGCTAACATGATAGTAAACACTACTAAATGAATGAATCGATATACTTCTTCCTTTTCCTTGTCTGTGAACTGTCAATCAACAAGGAACACTGATTTGTTTTTTTCACTGAATTATACTTAACTAGTTAGATTAAAAGCAGAATCAAAGCTGTAATAAAAAAGATAGTTTCACTACAGGAAATGAGATAAGACTCAGGATAATTTACTCATTTAAAGTAAAGTGCTGAAGAAATTATTGAGTAGCATTGGAGATAGAAAACTGCTTTAGCTTTGTCTGGTGTGAGCACCCCAGGTCTGATTTGAACACCGAGAAATTTAAGACAATCTCAGCTCTTAAAGATTTTATTCTTTAACTAGGATGATAAACATACAAGAATTAGAGAACAAGAAAAAAGACTTCAGCTCCAAATTCTGTGGGACCTGAGTAAATGAAAAATGAGTGTGGGCCAGAGTGGTCAAGGAGCACCTCCTGGAGCGCTCTTCTAGACTGCAGGGTGGTGCAGGGGGAGGGGAAAGGCGAGCAAATGCTCTGAGTGGGATATCACAGGAACGCAGCAGGAGGTGGCTGTGGGCACGCATGCAGTCAATGAGAAGGACAGATGGGCAGAACGGTGGATGTGTGTGCGCTTGAGGGTGGCAACCTTTAATTGCCCAGGCCAAGTGCAGGAATGTAAAACGATATAGTAAAGTGGAGCCACACTTCAACTTTTCTATTTTTACATTAAAATGTGTAAATCATCTTGAGCTCCCCCAAATTAAATGCCAATAACAGAAGAAACAATTATTGGTTTGGGGAACCTTCATATATTAGAACATATGTGTGTGTTTTCAAAGTTAATTCAAAGCTTCAGGCACTTAATGTCAAGGAAACCTACAAAGCAAGGCAACATTCCAGACCAATGCTTTAGATTACCACTGTGGGATTCACAGAAGTACACACACACACACAAATAAATATGTATATATATAGTAAATATGTACATACATTTTCATGAGTGACAAAAAATTTACATCTTCACAATATATAAATGAAAAAACAGCCACAGAAAAACTATATATTAATCTTGAAATAAAGTCCCTTTTGAACATGTCATTTAACAAATATTCTAAGGGAGCAATATAAACATAGATCAATGCCACTTTACTAGAAACCACATGGATGAAGATTTTAAATGCAGGACTCTGAAAACCCTAATCCTGTATAAAGTAGCTATGTGAAAAATCTGGCAAATATGCTTACTGCTCCAGTTATTGTCCTGGGAAGTAAAATCTAAAGCTGACATTCCCTCTTATGAGAAACAATAAAGAGGTGGTTAGAAAATTTTTAAAAAAGAAAGCAAGAAAAAAAGCTGAAAGATGTTGGTGTGGCACGCACCTTCTGTATCATCGCGCATTTGCTCCACCAAATCTGTCAAATCCTCCCAAGAGTCTTTGCAAACGGCAAAAAGAAAGGAAAAGAAAGATAAAGTGTCATGCAAGCCAAGAAAGAAAAGTGCTATTAAAAACAAAGTTTCAAAAGGGATAACTGAAAGGGAGATTCCTAGAATTCCTTCCACTTAACCCAGCGATTAACAGTGAAAAGGGTGGGGAATACACCCAAGGAGGGACAGACATTAAGCAGAGGTATCACCTCTATTAAATATATTGCAAAGCTAAGATTAATAATTTCAAAGTTCTTAATAAAATGAAACAAAGATTCATATCCCGTAAAAAAGTAATGCAGATTTTTTTCCCCACTGAAAATCAAGATTAGGCTCTTTGCATTCTAAGTGTATACAATGTTGATCTCATTCAACATTTACTTTGATTGCTTCGGTGAAGCTGAAACTCATGTGGAATATTTTTTTAGATTCAGGACATGTATCATGATGCAAACTAGTGACTCTTCTTAAAATAACCAAAGAAAAATCTAAGTACCTTTCCCAGTTCCCTCTACCCCCCCCCCCCCCCCCGTTTTTCCTTCTCAAAATAAAAGTATAGCAAAAGATGCTGCTTTGAAGACTGGCAAAATTATCACTCATAATTCAATAAACACAGATGTTTATTCTATTGAAAGCATAGTACTCTATAAATTCAGTGTTTTTGTGTATGGAATATTCCATATGAGGCAAAAGGACAGGAGAGAATGTGAAGATTACAAATATAATATATATTTCTATCTTAAAGCTATAAGATCACGATCTATTCTGAACCTATAGAAAATTTTAAAAAAGTGGATTGGCTTCATCCTTTGATAACTCTGAAACTATTGCAATACTCATACTTAAACTCGCTAAATCATGTGACTTTCACAATGTGTAAATACTTAGAAAATAAAGAGAAGTTCTCAGGATGAAGCATAATAAAAATGAGAAAATGGACAAAGACTATGTTGTTCAGTAAGCCTTCCTTCTTGAAAAGTTTATCACAGAAGCCAGCGTAGGGTCTGAAGTGGTAATTTGGAATAACCATCTTGGAAAAGAACTCGTCGTCATCCTACTGTCTCACTTGTTTACTAAAAAAGAGTAAGTTTAGTAAGGGAACTTTAGTAAGTGCTGTAAGGGTACTTTCTCATATCATATAATCAGTTATCCCGCAAAGATGTACAAATATATAAAAAGTTAAACTTTAAATACAAATTCAGAAAACAGGGAAGCAGAGGGGGATCTAGCAATAATGAGGTGATTAAAGTGGAACTTTCTGGAAACGACATATATATATAGACTATTGGTTAGGTCAGACACTGAGGGCAGGTAGTTTAAAAAGAAGGCAAGCATCTATATCCTATCACACTCACATGGTTTCCCAATTCAAAAGTCTAGACATCGATGACTTAGAAAACCAAGTATAGGAGCACAGCACAGAGAACCAGGATTAAATTCCTACTTGCATTAACATCCCAAGCAAGGCATTTTATTAACAGAGGTAGGAGTGCATGGTGGTTCAGAGAACAGACTTCAGAGCAAGGTGCCTGGGCTGGCATCCCAGCTCCACCCCTTACTGGCTTTATGGCCTTGGTCAGGTACTTCATCTCCTTTTCCTCAGCCAGTGTCCCTATCTATAAAACAGAGAAAAGAATAGCACCTACTTTATACACGTAGGGTCAAAAATTCCCAAGAATGTACCCTTTTAACAATCACGTCAATTTGCGCTACAGACATGTCATGTGACCTTGTGAAAGTCAGTAAGGCTTTCCTATTTCACTCTTTATTTTCTTGAACTAGAAACTACAATTGTCACCTAATGAAATAAAAGTCTACCTTATTAGATGAAAATATAAAGATCCTCCAAGATCCGTGCAGAGCTCTGGAAAGTGAATTTCTAGGTAGGAATGGGCGGTAAGGACAAGGGATCTCTCCGACTTTCCCCTTGGCATGTCCCATCTAGAGTACTTTTCTGTTCCATGCAGGTATCTTGTTTCCAAAACAAAATCTAAAGTTATAAGTGTCACAGCAATGGAATCATTTTTAAAAGGCCCTCCTCCCCTAAAAGATAAAAAGGGGTATTTTCTCCTTTTAAAGTTGTTCTCTACTTTACCCTGGCATGCTCAGGATTTTATTGTAATAAAGAATGGGCACCATGCTGAAGGATTTATAAAATACATTTAAAAAATTTTGCCCTCTGTAATATCTTCAAGTTATTAAAGCAACAAAAAAGTTTCTAATACATGAATCAGAGAGGTGGGTGGGTGGCATGGCCAACCCATGTCTCCTTCCAGAACATTTCATTTTTCTAAAGAGAATATTTTATTGCTTTGAGAATGTTTTGCCTGGTCTGAAAAAATATATTTTTAATTTTTCACAAATTGCAGAGAGGAGTAATCTAAAGGCTTGCTAGGTAACACAGAAGGTAGGACTGGATTAAAATTTTGCTATAGATATTGCATAATTCAGAGTTGTACCAATCAGAATTGTGCCAGATACGCATCAGTTCTCACTCAACATACTGACTCACAAGAAAAGGGGCGCACAGCTTAGAAATGCCAAGTGTGCTGTCAGTGTGTGTGGTGCCACGAGACTGGTGACCAAACATCAGTACCTCTACACCACTCCCAACACTTGGAGTGGAATGGTCAAAAATGCTGCACCGAACAGACTGTATTCTTATTTTTAAGATGCATATGAACAATGACATTTTTTAAAGTCATGAGATAAGAGACAATACTGGAACTGCATAAACACCCCAAATTAGGAAGCATAGCTTTTTGAGGTTCAGTCAACTATTTTCGTGGCTATCTTTCTGTTTCAGGTCTAACAATGAACAGATCAGCAGACTAATTTATACAGCTCTGAAAATATTTAACTAGGTTGCACTGAAAATATTTGCTCTCTCAGTAATTACATGGTGACTCAATGACGACAGCAGAGGGGTCTGGCAGACGGGGCCTCGGCTCTCACACTGAAACAGACCTGGATTGGTGGGGCCTCTGCTCCAACAAGGCCTTGGGGCCTGGCCAGCTAGTTCTTTTCTGTTTGGATGAGGAACTGGCTGCAGCTACTTCCCTCTTGAGAAGCAGCACTTGAATGGGCTCCAAGTACCTCTTCATTGCTTATAGACACGTATGTGGTTGTGAGATCTCTCTTCTTCCTGGCATGTTCTCTCTACGGGAGTATTATTACTATGGACAACAGAGGTACAGTCAAGTTTAGAGACAAATGTAACCAAGCTACACTGTTGCCTGAAGGCTAGGTGTTTTTTATTTAGAGTGCTACTTCTTTTAAAAGTTTAGGACAGTTTTGTGAGGGAAAGCCTTCCTGAAGCCCCAATCAGATATGACAAATAACTCTTTGAAGGACTTTGTAAAAATAAAAGCTAACAAATTCAAAGAACGTAGCACATCACAGATACGCAATGTCAACTTGACCATTTACAAGACCCCAATGTGGCCCTGTACCCAAATCTGGCTATAAACTGGCTTCCTCTGTTTGCCATAATTATTCAAAGAAAACAGAGAGAATAGGATTTTAAAAAACTAAACTAAATATTGAACACAGGGAAGAAATAAGTCAACGTCAACCACATGACAAATTTAACAACTAAGATACTGTTAAACTAACAATAATATAATCAGCTTGGTGATGTGATAAAAAATAACAAAGGAATTATCAAGCTATTTTTAAAAAATTCCAAGAGGTCCTGTTCTAATAAACCACTAATTTAGTCCAAGGTCTACCTTTTCCCCATAGTATAAATTTGAAAAAATCAGTAAAGAAATACAATGGTCCTAGAAAAAGTAACACTGTTATTCTGCTAGTGAGATCTGTAGTAAGAAATATACATTTGGTTTTCATCCCCAGTCCCCGATGAAAGGACCCCTGAAATTCTTGTAAATCCCTGAGTGATAACAGCACAAGTAGCATCTTTTGTTTGAACAGGTAATTATGAGAGAGTCCTGATTGTTTCCTGGCGGGGGCCTAGTCCCCCAAATGGGCAAGCCATACTTAGGAGCTGGGAACTTTCAGTCCTGCTCCCACTTCTCTAGAAAGGGGAGGGGACTGGAAATGGAGTTTATGACTGAGCTTGCCTATGGGAGGAAGCCCCATAAAATCTCATCTGCGTGGGGTTCCAAAGCCTTCAGGCTGCTAAACACATCCACATTCCGGGAGGGTGACCTACCCTGAACCCACAGGGACAGAAGAGCTCCTGCACTCAAGACCCTCCCAGACCTCACCCTATGTATCTTCATCTGGCTGTTCATCTGCATCCTTTAATCAACTGCAAAATGTAAACGTTTCCCTCAGTTCTGTGAGGTGTTCTAGCAAATAATCAAATTCAAGGGGGAGGGTATCACAAGAAGCTTTGATCTGTAGCCAAGTAGGACAAAAGTTGTGAATGTCCTGGGGGCCTGCTGCTTTCGGTGGTCATTTGAAGTGCGGGGCAGTGTCATGGGACTAAACCCTCAACCTGGGGATCTGCTGTTATCTCCAGGGAGAGTCAGAATTGAGTTAAGTAGGAAGATACCCAGCTGGTGCTACAGAATTGCTTGGTGTTGGAAAACCCCCCACACATTTGGTGAGTAGAGTGTCAGAAGTGAAGTGTTCTGTGTGAAAAGAAAGGAGAAAGACACAAGAGTAGAACTATAGGTTTTTCAATGTAGTTATGGACATTTGAGCCATTTAATATTTATTGAGCATTTATGGTGAGCAAAGGGTTTTCCTAAGGCAGTTAGTACAGTTAGTATGCACAGAAGTTGCAAAGATAAAATGTTCACAGACACTGTTCTGAGGAGAACTAGGTAACCATGACACAAGGCCAAATGGGATTGGTATCGGAGAGATGAGACAACATAAAATAGATTCCTAAGGCAGATGGGCAGAGAGGCTACAGACACTGGAAGGCTAGGAAGGACAGGGACAGAGGGGGACCGAGGGGATAAAGAAAGAGGACCCCTCATTGGGGTCCCTCTTTGGGACCTCTTGCCCTCTTGCCCTCTTGCCACAATGGCTGCACTGGAAGGGACAATGTCTCTTATACGCCTCAAGAGGAGGGGAGCTGCCGCCCACAGGTCAAGGCCTTATGGGACTCACGTGAAATGCAGTACTTCTAATACACACCCTAAGTTTTACAGCTCTAGGGGAAAGAGAAAAGAAACTCAGCAGTCTTTTCAGCCTAGAAAGCAAATTTTAGCAATCTTAGAAAAGTGAAGTTTCTCATTGTATATTAACAATAAAACTCATTCTTTTCTGCTTTGGACATTGTCACTAGCTTGAAGAGAAAAAAAAAAAAAAACAACAAAACAGATGTAATAGTATCATGCAGTTTGCAGTTGCTCAATCAACCGTCCTAGAAACCACAACTGTTTCCTTCGGAAAGTTCAGATTTTAATACAGTGTGAGAAACCACAACCAAGTGCAACAGTGAAAGACAAAAATGAGTTGCAAAGAAGTGGCCTATGTGAAAGTTCATCATGATACCATGCTCTTAAAATTAAAAAGAAAAAATGTCCACGGCAGCTTGGAAATGTAAACAAAGATTGAAATACATTACTATTTGACCCAGAAATTTCACTTCCACAAATGAAAACTGGTGAAGTGTTCAAGCTATAAGCATAATGATGTGCCAAAACTGCCTGTGGTAGCCAAATTTAGAAACCACCTAAATGTCTGTGATAAAGGAGTCAAAGACATTATGTCACATCCAAATAACTGAAGATATTAAGCAAGGTGACATAGATTTATATTCACCAATGTGGAAAGATAATGCACAGGAAGAAAGGCAGGTCACACAACACAGGTATGGTATGGTTTTACATGTATAAAATTATATAAGCTTGTAAGTGAACTCCCTGTGCATACGTTTAAAAAAGAATCTGATTACTGAATCTTGTCATGGTTATAGATAGGTGCTAGAATTTTTGTACTATTTTGCATTTTGTACTTAAAGAAAAACTTTATTTATTTAAGAGGGAGGAGAAGGGAGGAAGAAAGAGAGGGAGAGAAACACCAATTGGTTTGCCTTTCATACATGCCCGAACTGGGGACTGAACCTGCAACTCAGGCATGTGCCCTGACTGGGACTCAAACTGGTGCCCTTTTGCTTTGCGAGACAGCACCTAACAGAGAGCCACGCCAGTCAGGGCTATTTTGTATCTTGTACTTTTCTGTATTTTGTAACACTTACAATTTTTTCCTATAACTATAAAAACAAAATTGTTTTCATTAAAATACATACATAAAAATATTAAATATATTTCCAAAAGAACCCAATTATTGCCAACACATTGACACAAACATTTTATTTTGGGAATCTTTAATTATGATGAAAAACAATTACTTAGGGGCCATTTGGCAACAAGTTTGCTACCTGTTTCTCACTACTTTTGCTTCTGGCTCATCAAATCCATCTATGTGTTCTCTGGAAAAGTTCAAAGAACAGAAACTGCAAGGGAACAGATTTTATATTTACTCCCCTGTACTAAAAGGCAACTTCGCAGCAGTCACGGTGGAGTAGTAGGGGGTTGGAAGAAGCAGAATGGAAAATCATGGCCCATTACACTCTCCACTTTCCCCTAAAAAAGAGGCACTACCACAACTCCGAAACTACTCAGAATCACAACTGAAGAGCAGAAAATACCGTGGGTGACTCAAATGACAGCATTTGCTCTCTTTCCAGCTGTGTCTCACAGGCACCCAGGCTTGGGAATTGACAACTGGAACTCCAATCTGAGCTCTATCACTGAGTAGTAGTTATCTAATCTCGTACAGCATTCACCTTTGAAAAAAGATAAATATGTCTGTGATCAGGTTAGGACAGATGACCTTCTGATGTTGGAAGCTGATAACCCAAGAAGAGTTAAAGTGAACTCCATTAGGAAAGGCACAAATTAAACATTAAAATAAAAGCTCCGTTCTAAGAAGGTCCAGAAAAGGCTCACCAATAGAAAGACAGTAAGGCACCTTGATTAATGGCAGTGGATGAAAATGGACACCAATGCAGGAGCATGAAGGAGGTAGGAAAACTGAAAGTAGACCTCAAGTGGGGAGGAGACAGCTGATCTTAGAGACAGCACATTATATGAGGTCTGCTCAGAGGCACCAGGCAGCTCTTGTGTGGTTTTAGATATGAACTAGGGTGCAAATACCACTCTACTAGTATTTCTTTCCCTGTTTTAGGATTTTATAAAATCCCAGAGGCAGGTGGGTAAAACTTACCTCGACAGGGTGTCTAGCTAGGCTACTCCTGGAGCAGAGCAAGAAGGAATGAACCTTGGTCCAAAGAACTTTGCCCAGTGGGCGTCTGAGATGGAATTGAAAGCTACAACCTTGCTCTGAGAAGTTCACAAAGACTGGCTTGTACACACAGAATTACAACCTGGAGAACTTGACAGTGTAAGTTGGAGAGGCTAACTGGGCTGGTGGCAACAAATGTTCCAGTAATCTCACCAAGGGCAGGTGACAAAGGAGATGTGTCATATCAAAAGCAAAGGATAACATGATACTGTAAAAAAAAAAAAAAAAAAAGGATTCCTGATGACTCAGGTTTTATTTTCTGAACTCTTGGGAAAGGAACAAATCAAATGTTGTACCGAATACATCTAAGTGTGGACACCGCAGGTCACCAAGTACACTGCATGCAGCATTTGGACAGCTTTGAAAACAAAGCAAGGCAGTCAGGAAACAGGCCCGTGACCTGGAAAACAAATGTCTATCAGAAATGTCAAAAAATTATGCTGGAAATCGAATGCAAAGTAGCGGCACCACCTCTCAGGGACCGTTCCTGCTCGTGGATGTGTGGAACGCTGTCACAGAAGGTCCTCGGTAAATGAGGCGGAGGGGGGATGACTGTCCACCCACAGTTTCCATAAAGCTTCTTTCTTTTCAAAACTTGCATTTTTCCTGATTATACTAATATACGAGTATGCTCTTGTAGAATATTTGGAAGATATAAAAAAGTACAAAGAATATCATAAAAATCACCTGTAGTCCCTGTCCAGAAATAATCACTTTTTACATTTTGGGTACATTCCACTTTACTTGTATGTATGTGTACCTACGCTGACAACAAATTATAGTCATAGTGTGAATATGGCTTAGGAGACAGCTTTTAAAACATACTGTATTCTAAAAATTATCCTATGCCACTAAATACTCTTCCTCAACATCACTTTTAGTGCTTGTTGTATTGATGTTCTACAGTTTATTGAACAATTTCCCTGGTAGGTTATTTAAGTTGCTTTTAAGATTCTGCTAAAATACAACATAATACTATGATAAATATATTTACGCAAACTTTCCCCCATCTCTCTGATTATTTCCTTAGAATAGATGTCTGGTATAATCACTGGGAATTAATTTTTTAAGTTTTTTTTTTTTTTAATTAGGATTTTACTTATTTATTTCTAGAGAGAGGGGAAGGGAAGGAGAAAGAGGGAGAGAGAAACATTGATTGGTTGACTCTCATGTGCCCCCAACTAGGAGACTGGCTCACAACCCAGGCCTGTGCCCTGAGTAGGAATCAAACCAGTGATCTTTAGGTTTGTGGGATGATGCCCAACCCACTGAGCCACACCAGTCAGGGTAATTTTTTAAGGTTCTTGACTCACACTGATAAAGAGATTTCCAAAAAGGCTATACCAACATATGCTCTACTAACTGAGCCCCGACCTCAGTCTTCTCATACTTTCACCAGCACTCAATATTATTCATGGATATTTTAAACAACAAATTATATTATACTAAACTGCTGTTTTCTTAACAAGATACAGTGTATGTAGAATATGAGATAAGTGATTAAAAAGAAAGAAAACATTTAAAACCCTGAAACCATAAATTGTGTGCAGTAGGGGGAGGTTTTCTAATAATCTTTTCTTTTAAAATGATTATTTACTGGGGTTATGGGGCACTACTGAGTTCATCTAAAGTGTGCTGGCTATCTACCATAAACAGCACACAGCACTGGGAGGTGTTCTGAAGAGGAATCACATAGATTAAAAGACACGTCACTGGAGAAGACTCCAAGTGCACCAAATCATGTGACACAGACAGTTCCCAAGGATTCAGGAGATGAGGGAGTTGGACTGTTAGAGAAGGCCTTGTGGATGAAGGATGTCAAGGGTTCTTTCCTCTCCCTGATTTAATGTCAGCATGAAGACTCTCAGGAGGGCATACAGTAACAAGAAGAATCAGGGTGTTGGTGAAGTACAGAATCAACAGCTGGCTGGCATAGGTAAATACTGAAAAGGAGTTTGAAAAACTTTGGAGAAGCAAGATCACCCAAAAGGGCACAGGAATGCTTGGCTAAAGAGTAAGAATTCAATTTGGTTACTACCTCAAACAGCCCATAATCACAAACACTACTGCTACCACAGTTTTTCACATCACTTTTTATGTCTGCTTGAGAAACATTTTAAATATAACACACCAGGTGCTGTCAGTTTCAACACTGTGCCATTTTTGCTGTTTGGTAGTATCTGCACCATTGTGTAAATATTTTCACACACTTTATTAGTGGAAAGAGGAAAAGTAAAATAAGTGCATTAAAAGCAAAAGTCTCCAAGGACTGATGGCAATCGCAAGCAAGCCTCCCAAATGGCATGCTTTTGGGCCTCATTTGGATGTTCACTGGACAATTCTGTGTTCAACTGTGTATAAAACTGCTGAGAATATGTCACCAGAGACTGGGAAGAAGACCTTATTACATAAAAGTCTACTGTTGGACTCGTGTTCAGTGAATTCTGGTACAGGAGTGGTACGTCATGTGTTGAACAATGGCTGCCTGAGGTTAAATCCTGGCTCTGCAACTTACTGTACATCCTCGAATGTCAATTTGAGTACTGCATACTTCTTATTGTTTTAGTAGAAGAAATATATGCTCATTATAGAAAAGATAAGGTATGGTTCACACATAAAGAAGTGAAAACAGGAAGTTCAATCACAAATTTATGTTACTGATATTCAATATTAAGACTAATAGTTATTTTTTCTCTTAATTGGGAGAAATGATTCTTATTAAGTCTTATATGATTTAATAGATCCATATTTTATTAAAGTACAGAAATAAATGCACACACATAGTGAATTTACTCCCTGTTAAAACACTTCAGATTTTAATGTTAAAAAATTAACATTGTGCACACCAAGGAGAGAGGAAAAAATCAAATGTCCCTAACATTTTGTTCCTAGTAGAGTATGTAATCCAAGAGGTGAAAATTTAATGGAAAGGAAATTCGGAAAGGGGCTGAAAATACATACTGCACACTTTCAGGCTGTGGCGGGCACCTGGGTCTCTCTGCAAGTGCTGTCTTCCTACCGCCCCCACCCACGCCCTCCAGGCAGCTCCTGCTCAAACATGGCTGCAACTAGAAATCTTCCCTGGAGCTCCCTCAGATACGATTTTTGGTTCTGTAGCCTTGCCCTGCAAGGATTAGCATTGTAATTGTTTGAAGTACCCAACCCCTACTCATCGGTTAAGACCCTCTGCATCTTTGAACAGCTGGTTGGTCACCTGGATGCTTTCTTTTGGCTATAAGTTTCAGAATGTGCACAAGTGTTGAAAGACATCACTAGAATTCCATACAATGATAGTACTATTTAAAATAGCCTTGAGGGATGAAAAATATATTTTCTGAGGGCTACCAAGAAGTCATTTAGCAAATGCCTCAATTTGCATATTTTGTTTCAAAAAGTAGTCCCATTCATTTTAAAAGTCATGCAATGTGAAATATTCTCTGAATTATAAAATCTAGTGTGTCACTGTCAGAAATAGTTCTGAATGATTTAGCACTTTGAGTACATATTTGTTTTTGAGCAAGATTCCTATGAGTGAACAACAGTGAGCAGTTCGGTTCACGTAAGCATTTGTGATGGTGCTGTTTGAATGCATGGAGAAATCTGTGATAGAAAGTGTCTAATGGCTACAACCTAAACTATGAATGGTGCACACAGAGGACCCAGCTGGCTCACTAGGCTGTACCTTAGGACCTAGCAAAGAACACATGAGTGGATACTAAAATATATGCTGAATTAAGGGATGATACTCTGATTTTATGACAAAAACTGCATTACATTTTTTTCTCGGGGGGGTTCTAAAGAACACTAAGTATTCTTCCCCCAGAAAAAAAATGCAGATATAAGATTTTACATATAATGTTTAGGATCATAGATCCCAGGAATAAAAGCCCTGCACTAGACTGTGGTGAATTCATGCTATGAAGTTTCTTGGTAAACAGCCATTTGGCTCTACCTACCAAAATGTCCACTGGGATGTTCACTTTTTTTCATTAAAACATGTGGAGTTCACAGGCAGCATGAGGTTATACTGCATGCGGTGATATTAATGAGTACAAGTACCTTAGTAAACATCACTGGAGTTACCTCAGCACTAGACACTTCCCATAGTCACTGAATAACAAACACCTTTGTTTCATCTGCAGGGGATTTTTCCTTGTTTAGATGCTATCAGTACAGTATACCCTGCTGAATGGAAAAAACCTGATGCCAAATCTGCACATAATACTGTCCTTTGGGAAAAGCGATCACTCTGTGAAAGCCATGTCCCGGTTCCTGAGAAACAGGGTTGTCCTTTGGCAACTAAGTAGTTCACATGTTGCCCAGCAGCCTCTGACATCTTTGTTTCATTTCTTTACCTTGATGGTGAACTCAGGGGCAAGGGCTGTCTTTCTCAGTCCCTAGAACCAGACTTCGCATCAAGGGATGCCCAATGAATATTTCTGGTCAACTGACAGACCAAAACACGTTCCTCTTGTGTAGTGCAGTAGTACTACTGTACTCACAAATGTTTCATGTAAGCTCTCTCTTTATACACTGCAGTATAAATGCCAGATATCCTAAATGAACACTAGAACAAAATGCAACTGCCAGGGGAAAACTGCAGAGTTATGCAATGACAACATGTGTAAGTCAGCCACCTCATGCAGTTCTCTAACCCTCAACTCAGAGATGTGAGCAAAGGTTCTCTTCTCAATGTGTCTGTCCAATATTTTATTTCGTCATCGTCTGTCTCTTATTATCTGTATTTGAGAAGGAAGTTTTCTAAGTCAAAAAAGTAATTTCAAAGCTTATAGTTGTCTTTTTAACAAAATGGTATATTTTACTCTGTTAAACTGATCATCTTGCATCACCTCTCAATATCGGATTCCCTGTCTTTAAAAGAAGGTTAATAGGAAAACAAGTATTTCTTAATAACTGAGTTTTACTTTAACCAATTATTTTCTTGTTTATAGAAGCCCATGAAGAACAATGCTAAAATATGAATTTAAGCTACTAATGTTTACCTTAAGACTGTTTCAGAAGGTTAGATATAAAAACAGAAATATATTAAAATGGTAATATATTTAGGAATCTGGCTTAAACTGTTGCACTTCAAACTACTGCTCCATGAATAACTATCACAGGAATAACTAATGTTTATAGGATGCTTTACGTTAATTATCTCATTTAATCCTGTTAACTTACTATCAGCTCCGCCAACTGACCTGCACTGTTTGAAATGCATTCTCCACATCTGCTTGGCAATCCCGTAGTTATCACACAAGGCCCAGCCCAAGTCTTCTTTACTGGATGAAGCCTTTCTGCCTTCCTGTGTAATCCATCCTAGACTTTTGTCTTTAGGGGAAATCTACTTACAAAGATTTGCTCCTGGTCTTTAAAAAATTGTATATTAAAAAAAAAAAGAAGACAGATAACCTCCTTGACCAACAATAACCATTAAAACAATGAAGTGAATGTTTTCATTCCCATGTATTTAAGGGTTAAGCTGGGCAGGAACTCTGTTTTCAGAAAACAAAAGTTGGAAACAATAAAGCTTCTACAGCCGAGGCTACACCTATATTATCATTTTAAGAGGGTACATTACGCTTTTTGGCCTACTTTCTCTTGTGGAAGTCAGGAGTCCCCACTAGGACTTGTGTGTACAGATGTCTTTTCCTCTGTGGATGGGCTAGGAAGTATTCTATGAATACTGTTGTGTGTCCAGACACCAGGTGCTCCCTTTTGTCAACAAGGTGAGATTCACATTATCACTGGCCTGGTGACCACCACTTAAATGCTGATAGCTGAATTAAACCTAGCAATTGTCACTAATATTATTTAATATGTCATTTAATATTAATGTTAAAGCAGACATTTCCTGAGTCCATGTGACTGGTTACACATCCGGAGTTAGCCAGTGGAGCAAGGAAATAAAGGCTTCCACAGGATCACTTGGTTTCCTAGATCACTAAAGCTACAGAGGCTTTCCTGGGCCCAGGCTTCCTTCTATTATTTCCATTTCTCTCCATTTGAAATTCTTGCTTCTCTTGCCAAATTTAAGGCAGAATTCCAAAATTTATTATCAGCATTTCTTTCTTGTCCTCCACATCCTCTATAGTTGGTTCTAAGGGGTTGGGAACTTCTCATTTGTCTGTTTTCCTTAATCAAAGGATATGTCACTTAGAGTTTAGGTTGCAAGCCCTCATAAATTTTGTCACAAGGTTCTTCATTACAAATAAACTGAATGGCTCACTTTTGTTCACTCATAGGCAACTTGCTCAAAAAAACAAATATATACTCAAAGTATTAAAATTTTTCAAAACTATTTTTGAGATACTCCTACCCTGGATTTTACAATTAAGGTGGTATTTCATATTGTGTGACTTTCAAAATGGATAAGGATACACAAATTGAGGCATTTGCTAAAAGACTTCTTGGTAGCCTGCTAAAAATGTATTTTTCATCCCTAAAGTTTGTTTTAAACAGTACTGTCATTGTATGGAATTGAAGCTGATGTCTTCTAACCCTTGTGCACATACTAAAACTTAGAGCCAGAACTGTCCAACTGACAAACCAGTTGTTCAAAGATTCAGAAAGTATTAAATTAAAACTACTTAAGTGTTGCCCTTAAAGACATAGTCCAAATCAGACTGCTTTGCGTTCTGTGATGTTAACCCTCTCTAATACTTAACTCAAGGCTAAGTCTAACTGTGCAAGTAAAATTCGTATCAGACACAATGGTGAAATCTGAGTCACGATAAGATTGCAAGGCAAGGTCAAGGGCAAGGAATCACTTTTTTCCTAATGCAATCTGCTACGTGCAACTTACCTTCTACCCTGTTTTGCAGATGATATGCCTAAACATCAGGAAGATATTTATGAAAAATTTATCTCATATGTAAGCATTCTGTCTTCATTATTTTAATGATACAGAACAAACACTAGCTAAGAGGCCACTACTATACATAAAAAACAAAATAATTAGGAGCTATGAGTCAAATTAATTCTCTTCCTTACAGTATTATTAAAATTAAGGGGTAGAAGCTGAAAACCTCTCACAATTTAGAGAGTTTCTAGGAGAAAGTGACAAGTCAAGAGACCACAAAGGTCTCAAAGACACTGACAGTAGAAATTCAAATAGGTCATCGTAGTTACCATAAACAACTTATAAAAAAGCAATGGCCAAAATATTCCATGGGTAGGAATTACATTACTAATCATGTTTAACCTTTTCAGGCACTATGCTTTTTTAAGACTCCATATGTAAAACTGCTTTCTCATCTAACCTAATAATCCATGTTATTAAAGAAACAATAATGTTTGACCAAATATTTTTCTAGATATCATAGCCTGTTTAACATTATATCCTGATATGATACCCCTTGAGTGTTTCAACTGTATCATGCACAATTATAATCATGCTGTCTTAACTCATTCTAATAAGAGTCACTGTAATTTCTGTAATAGTTTAGTATATAATAAAAATTAATAGCTTTTTCATTATCCATTAGGGTCAGATGTGGTAAGTGACCTCAAATGTTCTCTTTAGAGGCTTAAAGACAAAGAACTCTAGACAAGCACCAGCATGTTTTGAAAGGATACCTCAGGGGGGCAGGGAAAAACCTTCAGTTCCCAGTAAAGCAGAGGAGGGAGACTGGGTGGTAGGCAAGGAGGAGAGGTTTCCCGGGTTGTTAACAGTTTACATGCATGGGCTCTTCCTACCTGTCCCTGACCCTCCCAGCCTGCTACAACAATGGGGTTGCTGGTGAGATGCCAGAGGCCGGGGTCTGACCATACCTTCGTGGGTAGGCTCTGGGTCAGGCGTAAGTGAGATGTCATCCAGCTCTCGCAGGCAGAGCCATTCTCCATCCATAGACACTCGGAATTTGCAAAGGTAGATGGTCTCCATGGCAGCCTGTGTGATCTTGTCAGTGGTGGGGGTTGGCATATCGGTCGGAGGCGTCAAAGCAGACATGATGACTCAGCTGGGACCCCAACACACACACACACAAACACACACACCCAACAAAAATAAATAAAACTGCCTCACCAACAAGCCCCAAATCCAAAGCTCTGGAACAAAGCTCTTAAGAAAAGGGGTTGGGAGGATAAAACACACACACACACACACACACACACACACACACACGGGAAAATATCTTATGGTTTAAGAACCAATTATTCAAGATAAACAATTCCTTACTATCCTTTCTCATAGACAGTTCCTACCACATAGCAAAATAAAATGATGCTTGTCTTCTCCCAGCTTCTTGCCTTTTATCTTCCCTTCCCTTCCTACTTCTTATTCAGCTGAGCTATAGGCTTCAAATCCTGCACAGCTGAAGCTGCCTTAGCTGGCTTCAAAAAAACTGGCCTCTGCATGTATAAGTCAAAAATCCTTCTTTGTGCTGCAAAGAAAATACAAATTAAAAAGGAAATGAAGAAAATAAACTGATATTTTCAATTTAGCTTTAAAAAAAAAAATCCTCAACTGCGGAAACCACTTCCAGAATCAGCTCAGCTGAGCCGGGATGCTGAGTTCTGACAGGATTGGTTGTGCGCAGTAAGCAGGGTGGTGACCAAAATGGCTGACTAATGAACTGAACTGAAAATTCAGGCTCATGTGACCAGCTGCTCCGAACGCAGGGCGAGCAATTCCCAGGATGCTTTATAGATGTTGCTGATGCAGGGAGAACAATTAGGCTGCTCGCTCTCATCCCGCACAACCCACTTCCAGACTGTGCTAGTCAAACTGTGATCAGACATAACACAATGCACATACCCTCATCAATTCCCCTCACTTTGGGATAAAGGGGCTGGATAACAGGAGGACAACACCGGGCATACTCCATAACGAAGATGGTAAAAGAGGCAGTTAATTTAACAACCACATAATTAACCTCTATCGTTTATCCTTATATATGATATCTACCTATTAAAATTATTTACTCTGCTAAAGGTGATGTTTTAAGAAAAGCTAAAGCAGATTTTCAATTTAAATATTATACTCTCGGGTATTTGTAATTTCCTTCTCCAAAGTAAAAAACCTGACATTTTAGACTTGACAGAAATGCAAGAAAAAAATCCCTTGAATTTAAAAAAGTAAAATCCTTCCCAATTAAATGCCAACTTCACCCCTATTGATGTTGCTGTATTTACCAAGTTTCTGTATTAAGCATGTTTTGTGTTTCTAATCAGAAGATAAAACTATATTATATTTTAAAAATACTCTCACTCCATAACACTCTAAAGGCACATTTTCCTATTAAACCAGCCAACCAGCTCACCTACCCACACACACACACATCTATATTATTCAAGGAGATATTTAGACCTTGCTTTCTGAGCTACATATATAACAAAAAGATAAGGGCTGATAAAGATTTTTTAAAAAATATTTTGGATCATTGAAAACAAGTTTTTGTTTTTCCAAATTAAGTGTCTGGTTATAAAGAGAACATACAACTTCAAGAAATATATCCCAGGATGATTTATTCCATTCTAGAGATTTCTTATTAGAGGGATACCTTGGTTTACTAATTTCCAAAAACTAAAAGAAAAAAATTCTTCTTGAATATTATTAAAATTTCATAAGTGCTTCATCCTGATGTGAGATTAAGCTTAATGAAAAAATGCTAAGAACCAGATTCTGCAGGTAAACAGGAATTTTTATATTGTTAGACGAAAGCAAACTGGTACAATGTAAGAATCCATATGCATAAGTATATGCATATTTAAAATTAGGAAGAAAATCATTAGGTTACTAAGGAAAAGAAAATATTCTAGGTTTATTCATTTCTATTTAAATCTCTTCCAAAATTATCCTACATCTGGACCCAGAACTATTTTCTTTCTTTCTTTCTTTCTTTCTTTCTTTCATTCATTCATTCATTCATTCATTCATTCAATATTCACTGAGAGTACTTCACACTGCCAGGCAGCGATCCAGGCATTGGGTGTGAAGCAGTAAGAAAAGATCACTTTCTGGAGGAGGCAGAGTTTGTATATTCAAATACTGAACACAAGTCTTCATTTAATACTTGCACATTAAATTACAATTCAGTTCCTTTCTAGCTAGACATATTTCCACATTATACATTAAAGCTGAAAGGGGATAATTTATAGTTGCACTTTAAGCCATTCAATACTTTAAAACATAGTAAATACTCATTAAAACCTTTAAGTCAAACTGACACTGAATAGTTCCTGGACCCGCAATGCCAAACAGGCTTGGCCATCTGTACACATGACTGATACATTCTTAAAATATAGAACAGTAAATACATAAATAAAGCTGAATGCTTTGGGACTGCCATACCCCAATTCAGCCTGTCACAAACCATGACAATCTTTCTACCTAAACCAACTAATAAGCATGTACTAACTCCTGAATAGGAGATTCACGTTGACTACAACACACCAGGACAAGAACATGTAGGTTAATAAGCAGAGAAGCTTGGTTAACTTTTCTTCCAAAGGCCCTTTTCTTCAGTTAGTAGATACACGGAGGAAAGTCCAAAGCAACTAAAACTTTTGCCAAGGAGAGAAAAACCTGCCCGAGCTGGTTCTCCTTGAGTTTGCCGGAGCTATCAGTATGAGGAGCTGTTAGCAGCCATTTCAGAAATAAGAACTGTGGGTGGACAGGAAAACCTGTATTTCTACTACCTAGTTATACCTGTTTGCATGTAAACTCACTTGAGTCTTTAGACTTAGGATGAACAGTTACTCATTGTTTGTAAGCAATGAATTTACTACAAAAAACAAGCACTATTTGTAGAAGACTAATAAAATAATTCTAAATATTGCTAAGTACTGTTTTTACATGGGGGTCTTTACCAAGTACACACATTAGCTTAGAATATAAAGGTAATATTAAGTCATTGGTAAGACACACAAACCTTGAACTTTCTTCTCATAAATATACTATTTATAAGATGCATTGAACTATTTTCTCATTTAGTCCCACTTGTTAATAAACACACATATTTGCAAAATAGTTGTGAGGAGCAGGTATGCAGTCTGTGGCACTGAAACAAACTGGCCTGTGTGAACTCCAAACCCAAGATGACCTGAACAATACTATGTTCTAACTGCTTACACAGCTCAAATTTTCCACAATATGATTGATTCAAAGCAAACAAGATTCACATTTCAAACTCAGAAGTTGCATTCCCTTTAAAGTACATTTACTCAGTTACTTTTATAAGACAAAGACTGGTTTGTTCTGCCCAATGTCCCTGTTATACAGTGTGGAAAGACTGTTACTTAAGGTAACTATCATTTATTGAATTTCTATTTTCTGCAAATGCTTTATATACACCCTATCAAATCCTCACAAGAATCCTGCAAAATAGGTACTGATATCTCCTCTTTACATACAAGGGGAAACCAAAGTAAAGCCAAGTGACTGGCCAAGATCACACAGTTAGTGAGCGGCAGATCTGGGACTCCAAGCTGCTTCTGTGTAGATGCCTCAAAGTCCATGTTTTCTTTTATACTTTGCAACTATCAGCTTTCACACTTTATACCTCAATGCTTCATAAATCATACATTCTACTTAGTCACCTTTATACATTTAGCTCAGGTTTTTAACGAGTGGGCATTTTCTGAGAAACTGAGAACTCAGCATGGATCTTTCCTGCTATGTGCAATCATTTCTGAATATGGTATAAATCATAGTCTTATTCTTAAAATATTATTACAAATACACAGATGCCTCAACAATAGGTCTAAGCTTCAGTTTTTTTTAACTTCACAAAAAGGGTTTCATGTTCTTTCTAACCGTCTAAAGTCTTTCACTCAACACCATGTTTTCTAAGGCTCATCTGCACTACAGTGTGGCCACTGTAGTTTATCCTTTTGTTACTGTATTATAAGGTTATTTTAAGGTAATACTTCACTGTATGTATAAGCAATTTTCTGATTCTTTTCCATGCTGGTGAGTATTTGGTTATTCCTAATTTTTTCATTTTATATTATATTATTTAGATACTTTTCAGAAATAGATGTCTATTTTTTTAAAGATTTCATTTAAATATTTTTAGAGAGGGGAAGGGAGGGAGAAAGATGGGTAGAGAAACATCGATTGCTTGCCTCTCACAAGCCCCCAACTGGGGGCCTGGACTGCAACCCACGCATATGCCCTCATCAGGAACTGAATCTGTGACCTTTTGGTTCGCAGGCCAGCGCTCAATGCACTGAGCCACACCTGCCAGCCAGGGCAGAAATACATTTCTTACAGGTATGCCAATTCTTCCTAACAGGTTTGAAGAGACCATTTTGCTAATTTCTTTTATAGTAGCAATCTCCTATTACCTAGTTCCTATTCTGCACATAATGGGGCTGCTTAAAATTTCTTGACGCGTGTAATTAAATCAGTTTGTAAATCTCACAAGTTATGTTTCCCAAGGCTTTCTGAATCACAGTTTTAAGATTTAAGAAAAACCTCATCTCCTTTCCTTTGATTTCACTAGTTGCTATTAGCAAAATGGATTTCCTTGATAAGTTATCATGATAATGACAGATGACACTGGTGGAAAGCCCAGATGTTTCGTTACATTATAAGATTATTATTCAATAGAATGATGGTTTGTTCACTTGCTCCAGTCCTCCCTCCCTCTCACTTCCTTCCTTCTTTCAGACAAAAATCTATTATGTTAACCTCTGATGCTACTAATGTTTCTACAATTGCGGGTTATGCAGTTGGCCGACTAGTACTACTTTGTGGATATTAACCAAGGATGGTAATAAGTACTTGAAAATGATTACAACTGAGAAGCTGAGTTATTGTTTTGTTAAAACAAATACCACCAGGAGTATTACAATGCATAATCATTTTAGTTGTTAAAATTAACCAGAATAATACTAGAAATAACTCCTGCTTAATAAATAAAGCTTATTTCAAGGCTAAATGGCAGTAGATAATGATTTAAAGATATCACTCTACCAACAACTTAGTAGATAATCTTGGAAAATTTATCCTTTTGTCTTAATTTACTCAGCTATAATATGAAAGTAGATAACTCACTTCACAGAGATAGTAAGCTCCAGGAGGAGAACTTTGCTTCCTTTGCATACCATTACACCTCTGCTTAAAATAGTACCTACCACTAGAGTCTCAATACTTACTGGTATAGATATGTGCCTCTAAAGTACTCCTTATTCATGAAGTAGAGTATTTCCACCCTCCTGTTTCACTTCAACCACGAAAACCCCCAAGTCCTATAAAATTAAGCTATATTTATGCTCCAACAGACAGGTCACTCTAACACAGTTTATATTCTCTTGTACCTAACAGAATCATTCATGTAATATGTATATGGCACCTACTGCGTGCTAGCCACTAGAAATATGAAGAACAAGGCAACAGTCAAGAAAAAGGCAATTACAGGTGTTTTAGAAATTCCTAAGTCCTTGTCACACAGATAACTATTCGGTGTTGTTTACATACAACTATTTTCTCTATCAAACTGGTGACCTGTGAGTTTCATATTCATTCATTCATTTTTTAACAAATAGGTCTTTACCGAATAGAAAAGGAACTAGAGGGTTGCTGCCCGGAAAGAAGCCTCTACTTTGGGGCACGGTTCCAGGTGTGGGAGGTGGCAAGGTAGGCTGAGAGAGCACGTGGATGCTGGAATCAGAATGCCCACAGTGACCCTAGATCCACCACCGAAAGCTGAGTAAGTAACCCTGGCAAATTATTTGTTTCAGAGCCTGTTTCTCCTCTGATGAAATGGGGATAATAACAACTTCAGAGTTAAATGAAACAATGCAAGTAAAATGCTTAGCACAGTGCTTAGCACAAAGTAAACCGTCAGTAAATGTCAGCATTATCATCATTATTAGTTCTCTGCCTTTGAGGCTTCTGGAAAAAACAAAGCAGAAACTCCATCATCACATGAAATGAAAATCAGTAAGGATGAATGCTCATGGGACTGAGACAGAGGAAAGTAAAAAGGAGATCTGGGCAAAGGGTATATGCTAGGGCATCTTTTGGCCTTTGAGGAAGGAAGAAGAGATGGGTCAGAATTTACCAGCATTCATATCAGGTGACCAGATTTCTTAAGTTCATAAAAAGGCAAGGGAAGCAGATGCATGTCTGTGGGAAGTCCCTATACAGATTCTAGAGTAAGAAGAACTGTACTCTAAAAGCCAGCATGTTGAGACACTTTCTCCTGCTTTCTAACCCGCCTCCTGCTGTTACAGCCTGGCAATCTCTCCTTTCCTGTGATCAGGTTTCAAACTTTTCCACCTCTGCCCCACCCTTCTTCACACCACTCACTGACCCACACTGAGTGTCATGTTCATTTGGTGTGGAACAAGTACAGAACCAGACAATCACTAAGAAGGTTTCTGCTAAGAATACCATGTTGGTCAGCAGTCCCCAATTCCTGATATGTTTTAGGAAGACTATGAATTTTTCACAATTATTCAAATATAGCTATAGTACAGGGCATGGCCATGTCAACACTTAATCTCTCAAATACACTGCTTTGCTACTCTAAAAGCATTTCTTTTCACATAATTTCAAGCCAATTCTTTAATGCCTATGGTACACTATTGACTTCCCAAAGTAAATTTTAAGGTTCATACTTGAGCCACTTTGCACTACCAGAAGAAGTTTCAATGTTAATAAAGTTTAGGTAGAAATGTAACAGTTGTGATGTCCTGTAAACTTCATTAAAGTACAATTCTACTTTTATTTATGATGGCTATAGGTTACCATAGTGCCATGATAAAGAGGAAGCCTATCCTTTAAGCAAATCTTGTAATTAAGGAATTTACAAAGATACTAGTTAACATGAAAATATTATTTCACCCAGTTTATTCTGCCATGCTCTCATCTTCATCTGCCTAGACTTTTTACTACCTATAACCTACACTATAAGAATACGTTCTCTTATTAAATTGTACCTCTTTAACACAGTTTTCTGTTAAAAGTCAAACAAAAAGGGAAAGATGCAAGACAGGAAGAAAGTCAGGTGAGTATGTTTTGTGGCCAATAACTAGTCCTTTATCCCCCAAATTGCTTTCTTTTGTCATCTTTCCTCTGATCTCTCTCCTGCCCAGACACCTCTACCCAAATTGGTTTATTTAAGGCCTTAGTGAGGGAGCATTCAGTGGTTAAGAACTTGGGCTCTGGAGTCAGATTATTCAGGAATAGAAATTAATTCTGTGTTTCAGTTAAAGAAAATTTGCCATATATACAAATTATTATATGTATATATACATATGTATTAAATCATTTTATACACCTGAAACTAATGTTATATATCAATTATTCCTCAATTAAAAATAATAAAGAAGCAACAACAACAAAAAAAACCTTTGGGGACAGGGCCAGAAATCTATGTTAACAAGGTCTCCAGGTGATTTTGATGTGTGCTACAATTTGACAGAAGACCTTTCCTAAAACCACAGAATCTGTATCTCCATAATGTCATCTTCTAAATTCAAGGTTGCTCCATCATAAGTTTTGTATTTTTATAATGATTTATAATAATTAAGTAAGTCACGCTAGAGATACCAAATCAAATATTCTTATGAAAAACGTATTTTGCATCCATCTACTTATATGAAGTCCATGTGGACTCCTCCTCCTCCCCATTTTTTCTTCTCAGTGCTAGTTGTTAACTAATTAGTTTTATGTATTGGCTCTTCTATCTATCAGAACTTTTTTTTAAGATTTTATTTATTTGTTTAGAGAGAGGGGACGGGAGAGAGAAAGAGAGGGAGGGAAACATCAGTGTGTGGTTGCCTCTCACGTGGACCCCACTGGGGACATGGCCTGCAACCCAGGCATGTGCCCCAACTGGGAATTGAACCAGTGACCCTGATTTGCAGCCCGTGCTCAATCCATTGAGCTACGCCAGCCAGGGCTATCTATCAGAAATTTAAAGAAATGATATATAGAGCTATATAAATAGATATTTATTTATTGAACAAAAAATTAATACATGTGAAGTTTTTAGCTGTCTACCTGGCACATAAAAATACTCTATAAGTGGTAGCCCCTAAGTACTGTTATTATCTTAGTAGTCACATTCTTTATTCGTAATTGTTTGGGTTACCTAACTATAATAAAACTTTTGTCATTTAATGAAGTACCTTTTAGAATGGCATAGAGAATGAAGATCAGAAATAAGAAAAAAGAACACTTATCTCTATAGAATGAACATATGGTTATTATAATGCTATCAGTCACAAGCATTATCTGACTTTCTGGTAATGCCTGCCCAGAAGAGCAGGTAAAAGAAAAGTGGCAGAAGGGATGGGAGAGATTGGCTGAGAAGAGAAATTGATAGACGCCAGTGGTGATAAAAGCTGAATTAGGAAGGCTAGCAGCAGAAAGGCTGCCTAGCCCTGACGCAGGAAATGGGGCATGACCCAGTTCCCTGTACCTCAGAAGCTCAGGATGTCCCTGGTTATTTCAGCTGTTTGTGGAAAATACCCACCTGCATTTCTGTACTCTTAAGGGCTAACCTCCAGTTCTATGGAAGTCACTAATTTACAATTACACAACGTCTGAAGAAGCTGAATTTCTGAGGGTTTTTCCCCCCTATGGGCACTTGCTTATAGCTTCCATTTGACAGCATTTAATGGATCAGAAAGTGGTTCTTTGTATTCTTAATAGTTGGAAAAGACCTGAAGGCTAACAGTTTGTTAATCACAGTATTAATGCAACACTTCTCTACATTAATGATATCAAAATGTTGTCTTTCAGAAAGTCACAAATCCAGCTGCTCTAAAAACTACTAGCATGAAGTTTTCTATATGAACAAAACTTTTGGGTTCTGATGATTAGAGACTCTTTCCCCCCATCTCCCAGTTTTAAGCTGCTGCCTCAATATTTACAAAACAGAATAAAGTACGTTTGTCAATTCAAAATTTGAAAAGCATATAGCAGATGAACTGATTGATGTGTATTCAACTCCTTACCAGGTAGAATATATTTTCTAGAGTACTACTAAACAGTGAAAGAAAATGAGACGGCCAGACAGAGAGAAAGGAATAAAAATGTCTATGAAGGATAACCTAAAATCAATGAATACATACATATACACACATAAATAATATGTATACATGCATATATACATAATATATACCTATCTTTATATTGAGTGTGTATATGAAACTGTGAACATAAGAGTAATTTTATCACCTTAAATATTCATCCCTGGGTTCATATATAAGAAAACTCTTTCCCCAAATCAGAGATTCTTCAGGTGCTTCTGTGAAAAACAGTCAAATGCTTCCTGAAGCCTTACTCTCAGCACTTTCCATGGCTCACATAAGGCACTCATAGTTAGGTATACTCGACTTTGAAGTGGGTAGTCATAGTAAACCTGCCAGTCCTTCCCAAGGATTTTTTTCCTTCTTTCTATTCCTCTCCTAGCCCTGCTCCCATCTCAAAACAGCACATACAAATACAGAAAGAAGGCTGCTTCTTTGTGAGTGGGACATTTTTTTTTTGTATACTGCTGTAATTGGGAGTGAACAGACCACAGCAGAGATGTGGGCTACTTGCATGGCATTGCCTTAAATATAAATGTTTGCTGCAGCTCTGAGAGTTGGAAGAAGAATAACTGTCAGTTGGTACGAGAGCCTCTTACCTTGTAGGTAAGCCAAGGAGAATTCATCTCTTACCCATCCTATCCATCCACAAGATGACTTCTAAAGTTAGGATGGAAAAGGAAGGCATTAAAAGTATTGGACCATGGCATGCAAGTTTTGTGTTGTCCAAAAAGTCCATATGGTTTTATCCGTAAGATAAAAGACATATTTTTCATTTTCACAAATAACTTTATTGATTTGGATATTTTGAGTATGTAGGCTATCTCCTGCGTGGTATGACATTGATTGTTCTCAATTAATGTCTCGATGTGATCGCTATCAACTTTGGTGGTCTACCCAACTGTGGAGCATCACACAGCAAGTAATCTCTAGCACGAAACTGCACAAACCACTTTTGACACAATGGATCAGTCACAGGACCTTCTCCATACACTGCACAAATCTTTTTTTGTGTTTCAGTTGCGTTTTTACCCTTCTTGAAAATAATAAGCATAATGTGCCAAAAATGTTGCATATTTTCTTCCATCTTCAATATTAAAATGGCTACACAAAAATTCACCAATTTTGATAAGTTTTTTCTTTTTTAAATACAGGCTGATATGACAGTTGTCACGATATAATCTAACCAAATTGTTTCGAATGAAGTTAAAGACAACTAAGCACTACTAGGGCCACCTTACAGAAAAAAACAAAATGAACTTTTGGTCAACCCAACAGTTCCTTCTTACATAGTTCATGAGGAAATGGTATGGAAGGTCATATACCAAGGGGGAAATGGTCCCATTAAATATGAATGCATATGTCTGTGAATATATGCAAAAGTTCTAAAAGAAAACTCACCAAACTCAAAGGTGGTGTCTCAGATAATAAATGGTGGTGGTAACGGGGGTTGGGGACCCACAGAGAGGAAAGTTCACTTTGTACTCAATGTATTACTATTATAAAACATCTAAAAATGAAAATAGATCCATGTATTACTTACCATTTTTATAAATCAATTAAAAATGACATGGTAGAAACTTTTATGACATTGAAAAGGTATAAGTACAAAAATTTAGCAGATTACCAGCCCTCAAAGACTAACAAGGGACATAACAAGGCCCACCAGAAGCCTTCTTTCACACTGCATTTAGGCATGCTGAATACTTTATGGACATTATATCTTGAGAGATTTTACACTGACACATGAAGCCTGAAAACTTCAGGCTACTCTGCTGCACACATTTTTGCTATCTTCATCAGTGTCTTTTAACTCAAATCTAAAGATTAACTTTGAAATCTCTGAGCAAAGTTAGGATTTCTAAAATAAAAAGATTAATGCCCTAATATACACAGTGGGGCAAAAGTAGGTTTGCACTTGTGAGTACACAAAAGTTTATTGTTGTATTATTATTATTAATTACTGTATTGTTTTCTATATGAACAACTGTAAATTTACTTTCACCCCACCCTGAATAGTTTTGCAAAGTTATACATTATATATTCTTGGCAAATACATTAGCCAGAGTTAAAAATTGGGTGTCGAGGAGGCAAATATCCATAGGTTGTTTAGGCTGAGTGCAGGTGTTGTCCTGGTAATTGAAATGCAAAGTTTTTTAAAAAACTGTCAGGTCTCAGTTGCTCAAATGGAGTCAGGAGAGCCAGGGGTCTGATGTCCAGGTACATCATAGAAAGCAATATTGCACTGACTCTGCAGGGCAGTGACAAGAAAGTATTTCTATTAATAAACAGAGTATTCCTATTTCCAACTATGCATGTATTCTAAGGTATATATAAAAATAACAGGTTAAAAATAAAAACTCAGCCTAAAACAAGAAATATTTTAAGTCAATTTTGTATGTCAATAACATGTATCAGTGAACGTCTACTAATTTGAAATGTTCTCAGTGACTGGTCTTTAACCACAGTGGAAGTAGGACATGACATTCTTCCAATAATTTTTCTGAGCCCTTACACATCGATAAACTATTTCAGAAATAAAGACCATGAAGAACTATTGGAACTTTATGTGCTAACAAAGTGTGCTATACATCTGCTGTTATTGTAGGGATTTATTAAACTTTAGCTTTAAGTCTTCCATTTCTGATCTTGATCATACTTAGGCTCCAATTTTTGAACAATACTTAAAAAACAGCGTCACCCCTTAATAAGAGGAAGAAATTGAATAAAATTAACTGAAATTGAGATTAATCCCTACTAGTTACACTAGCCAATGGTTGAAAAATTCTTCTATTTCAAACCCTGTACCACAACTGTTAGTTATAAACACCTGATAGGAGTGTCTTCCTCACATTCTACAGTGATGTGATTAATAAACAGGTAACACAGAAATAAAAAGTTTTAAGGAGAAAAAAGAGACTGTGCTTAAAGAACAAAGTAGAACGCAGATTCCTTAGAAAATGAAAGCAACTCACTTCTGCCCTGATTAGATACTCCATCTGGAGATTAGTGCCGACCAATACAGCTCACAATTTATGGCTTTACTAAGACTCTTAAGTCAACGGTCAGTATTAGCTCTCTTTGTAGGTAAGTAATAAAGAAATATAGAGAAAGTAATAAAGGAAAGTAAGAAAGGTGACTCTGGACTACTTCTAGCTGAATCCAATGGACCATAACCTAGGAGGAACCATCCCACCAGTTTTGGACAGGCAGTGTTTGCTTAAAGAGAAAGAGATTGGTAGGCAAGGAATCTGGGTCAGTTTCATTCTTTCTCTTACTTGGTACTTAGCACAAATCACTTAAAACTGATCCTCAGATTCCTCATTGGAAAAAGTGCATCATATTTAGCTTACAGAGACGTGAGGAAAAACTATGACAATCACAGTTAATGCAGGTAGGAAATATTCAACTAAGGTTAATCTCCCGGACATTGGATGAGGGGGCAGAAAAAGGCTGTCAGAGTTTCTTGGCAGTGCAGAGCAATGTAAAGGTTTGCCTTGCTCAAAAAAAAAAAAAAAAGTTAAAATAAAAAAAATTCCTAGTTCTGTGAGAGAGTGAGAAACTGACCTTCATCACTCAAGGCAAATTTCTCTCCCTTTTCAGAACTCAAGCAGCAAAGTATTTCGCATTTTTTATATATATATCATGCCTTGTATCTTCAGTCACATTTTCACAGTGTAAGATCTGGTCTTTTAAATCAGATTTAACACTCCTCCCAGAGTCTTTTATACACAATTGCCTACTCTAGGGCCCCGCTCATTACAAGTAGCAGTAAACATTTGTTGACTAAAAGAACACACACAGAGTGGGGTTAGCTGAATTTAGAGGGCTCCTGTGGCTGTGGTTTTAAAAAGGTAGAGGCCTCTTCCAGCCAAACTATATAATCCTGGGTGGTGCCCTTCCAAAGCTCCCCCGTCCTCCATTCTGTTCTCGACATCTCGCGCACCATTCTTGATTTTTCCCATTCTGGTGGGCAAATCTATACTCTTTAACGGTGTGGCTTGAACGCTAGTAAAAAATTGACTGGTACAGCTGAGGCCGCCCGGGCAGCGGAGCAAGCAGCCACACCTACTTGGCTGCCACAGCGCCGGGAACCCGCAGAAGGCAGGCCGGCGAGACTGCCGGGTGTTCGGGCGCCGCCCCCTCCACCAATTCTTCTGGGGAGAATCCCAGGTCAGGACAGGGTTTGCTACCCGGCGAGCACGTGAGTGTCAGCCGTGGATGAGCGCCCAGCCTGGGAAAGAAAGGGAGGGAGCTCCGGGCGGGAGTCCGGGGCCTGGAGAGACTCGGAGGTAATAGTCTAGTGCTCCGACCGCGGCCGCCCCCCGCGCTCCGGGACAGGAGCGTCCCCAGAGCCCCCGCCTCCCCCGCGCCCCGCTCGGGAGACCCAGTGGGAGGCGGGGCTCCGCGGTTCCGGGCCGGCCCTTCCCAGCCGCCACTCACGGTGCTTGCCGCCTCCACCGCCGCCGCCCGGGTAGCTCAGCAGCAGGAACGGCAGCGGGGAGCCTGGCGACGGCGGGGTCCTCCAGGCACGCTGCTGCTGCTGCGGCGGTGGGCGCGCAGCGAAGCCGGCGCCTCCATCTCCCGGGTACAGCAGGAAGAAGGGGGCGGCCACCGGCGAGTCGGGCTCCGACTGTCCGCTGGGGGAGGCCAGCGGCGGCCCCGCCCCGCCCTCTGGGTCCGTGTCCCCGGTCGGAGCGTGGCGCGGCTGCTCCAGCGGCTGCTCCCCGCCCCTCGCCGGCTCCTCGCTGTAACTTTCCGCGCTGGCGGTGGGCGGCAGTGAGGTCTCAGCCATGCTCGCTCTTTCCTACGTCGCCTTCGACTCGCTCCCGGGCCTGGGCAGGGCAGCAGAGTCACGGTGGGGAGTCGCTGCTCCGTCCCGTCCACCTTTCTCCTCGGCCGCTGTCTACACTCCGCCACTCCGCCACTCCGTCCACAGCCCGCTTCGCAGGGGTCCGCGCCAGCTGAGGCGACAGCCCCGCCCGACGGCGCGGCCTCCTTACCGGCCGCCTCCTCCCGATGCCCCTCCCGCCCCGGCCCCCAGCCTGCGGCGCGGCTCCCCTAGGGGGCGGTGTCTCTTCCCACTTCCCGCTCCTCACCCGCAACGCGCCTGTCCCTGGCGACCCGGGAGAAGAGCCGGCCGGGCTATGCCTCGTCCTCAGCTGCCCCCTGCACGGCCCTTCCAAGCGGTCAGCTGTTTGCTCCCCGGGGCTTGAATGGTGGGAGCCCTGATGAAATACCTAGAGGCGTTTTTGTGTGTAACCGCCTAACTTCATCCGTAGCGCGGAGGGACTAAGATCAGGGTTTGAAGATGGGGTGAAAGCTAATTTTAAAAAAGGAGTCTCTTCCCACACCCGGGCATTAAACTGTACCGTTTGCCTTTCACACACTAGACTTTTAAGCTTGGATTCACTGTTTTGACTCAGGAGCTTTTTGTGTAAGAAACCAGAGGCGGGTGTCTCCGTTTCACCACCTCTTTTGTTCCCTGTCATGTGCACTGTATGGAAACCTTGAATTTGCTTTGACTTTCACTCCCTGGTTTCCGGTGTTCTGGGTGCGCATGAGTGCATTTTAAACCGAACAGCTTAGAATTTATACGACAAGCATCTATTACAGGCCGACAGTTTTCACTTTCATACCGCCTTGCTAGTAATTGGCCGCTGTTGCTTTATTTTGACTATTTGAATCAATGATTACCAATCCAGTAATTCCTATAAGTAAACATTCTTTCTCTAATAAAGACCATTTCTAGTTACTAACATTATTCTTTATGCTGGATTCCGTGAATGTGCTCTCGTATTTCCTAGCTCACTGGCTTTGTGTTCAGGTTGTAAAATGCTGGCATGAAATCCATGTTGACTCATAATTAAAAATCACTGTTGTGTAACATGTTTTTTGCCCACCTGCTTTTCCCTGTTATTCTGGTTTCTCTTTCCTCCTGTATATAAGTTACTTCTCTTAAAAAAAAAAAAGTAAACCTTTTAATTGTTGTTATTCTCTGAAAATCACCTTGGAATTACCACAAGAAATTACCATACTATCGTTCATCAAATCTTTTAAACAAGACGAAATTTGAAAGATGTTTACAAGAAGCTAATTTGAAGCAGTCAGAAATTTCTTAGTAGCTTTTCACTTTGTGATGTTCTCCTAACTTGTAGATCCCAGAGTTACTGCCCACTGAAGTAAGTTGTCATCTGAGCCTAGAATCCTCTTCTGTAAAAATGTTTATATTACTTATTCATAGGAATATTGTGAGGGTTAAATAAGAAATATAAGTAAAGCCTTTAAAACAGTCTGGCATAGTGTAAAATAATTATCAGCTATATTTTATAATTTTGGCAAAATAGCATATAACTTAAGAACAAACTCAGTTGAGAAAAGCCTTTTCATCATTTCCTTAAAATTTTGAAAGTTTGTGGGGCTTTTTATTTGTCTTGGTGATGGTGTGAGTGTGGCTATAAAAAAACATATTAGCCTTTTAGGAGTTGCAAATTTTATCATACCTTGAAGAGAAAAACAAAGAGATTCCAGATGTTATTTTTCTTTTCTGTAGAGAAATGTTCACACCTTACTTTAGCGTCCAGACATAACTACAGGTGAAGACCTGACACAAAATCCACAACTTGTTCTAAAAGCTTGTTGTCTGCATCAATTTTCTTTAAAAATTTTCATTACAGTTGACATTCAATATTGTATTAGTTTCAGGTGTACAGAGTAGAAATTAGACATTTATATAACTTACAAGGTGATGATCACCCGTAAGTCTAGTACTCACCCAACACACTACATAATTACAGTATTATTGACTATGTTCAGTATGTCTTAATTTACACCCCCGACTAATTTGTAACTGCCAATTTGTACTTCTTAATCCTTTCACGTTTTTCACCCAGCCACCCAACCCTGCATTATATGGTTTTAATACCCATCCTTAACTGGATCTTTTACCCTGTTTTTGCATGTAGAAATTTCAAAGTATCCTTATATTCTTGTCAGATTCCTTCAAAGAGATGTGTTGCAATGTTTCAGTAAAGAATTGGACAATGTACACTTATGCCATTGTAGGTAGAAGAAAAGAGCAGAGTCCTCAAATCACTCTTGAGAAAGGCTAGTAAGCAGCCAAGGGAGACATCAAGTTAACAAAGTATGAAATGCTATCTAACCTAAATTGCTAACTTTCTCCTTTCTAGTTAGCTAAGATACCTATAGGTATTAGAAACATTGACATGCTATGGAATCTTGCAGGGTACTGGGGCTTTTTATGCCTATTAAAAAAAAAAACACTATGCTTTGTGTCATTAATTAAGTGGCAGTGTAATGAATATAGAAAATCAGCTGAAATATGAGTCCTTTAAATTTTACAGGGAATGCTATTTATGAGCATTTTCTTTAAAGGTGGGTGTTACTTCAAGTTCCTAGTTTCTTATGCTTTCAGCTTTTGGATCAATATAATCCCAGCTCTGCATAACCCCTAGTGACATAAAGGCTTGATTCAGCAGCTACACATATTTAGAGAAGCCAAGATTATAAAAATAATCCAAAACATGTTGCTCTTTCTTGAAAATGCAGAGCAACAAAAATCCAAGCCATTGTAAGAATCAAGCTCTATCTTCTTGTTATATAAAGGGCTGTTTTTCTACTTTATACACATTTTATTATTTGTCCATGTTTTGGTTTTTTGAAACCCTTTGGTGATTTTAAGAATGGACACTTAGAATATATTACAAAAGTTTTTAGAGATCCATCTCATGGGTGTACATTTAGCATAAGCTTCTTAGAGCTGCAATCAGAGAAGAGGTAACACTTGGGAAGTGTTGATATTCTTTCTCAGTGTAGTAGATAGGTTATGATTCTCAAATGGCTTTCTTGAGCCATTTGTTTTTCATTATGTGGTACTTGGGAAAAGTCTTATTTGAAAACAACATAATTCTTCATGTTAAACTTCTCACTCTAATAAATGCAGGAATTTATTTTTACTAATTAGTGAATATAAAGCCTCAGTGTGAAAAGCTCTTTGTGTCTCTCTTTTTAAGTTATTAAAGCTGGGAACAGTGAAACAAGGAAGGGCTTAGGACAGAAGTAACAGCAAAGAGCCTAGCCCGGACTGCTCCAGTTCTCTAAAAATGTTATAGGAAAGAAGTAAGCCTAGGTGGGGCTGCTTTAGCTCACTGAGAAGTCAGAGAAAAGGGGGACCTGGAGACAGGTTCAGGGGGTTAGTCTGGGACTAGCTGCCACTGTTCATCACTGCCCTGGTTGCAAGTCTCCTGGGGGCCCTTAGAGTTTAGGAAATGCACCTGGTGGGGAAAGAAGAAAGAGAAGGGAAAGGCATGTGTGTGCTTCCTGAGGGAGAGCCTGAAAAGATTTTTTCAGATTCCATCATTCTTTCCTTTTGTATTACTAGGTTTTGATTGCTATTATTAGTTTCGATGTTTGTTATTTGATTATTTTTCAGAACATTTATTACAAAAATAGTCAATACATACCTCCTCTCCATGTTTACTGTATCTATAATAATCATTTATTAAAAAAAATCCTCACCTGAGGATATGCTTACTGACTGACTTGAGGGAGAGATTGACAATTGCCTCCCACATGCATCCAGACCAAGGATGGAACCCACAATATAGGTATGTGCCCTGACCAGGGATTGAACCTGCAACCTTGTGATACACGGGACTACACTCCAACTAACTGAACCACCTGGCCAGGGGCTATAATACTCTCAAGAAATATAAACACTACTCTTAATGCCAACAATGCATTCTCAAAAAATGTCTTTTATCTTAAGCAATGTATTTAGTCTAGGTCAAACAATGGCAGTTTTCTTTGGTTGGTAGAAATATGGATGTATTTTTCTACTTTTCTGCACCTGCGGTAGTCTATCATGAATGTTCAGTAATAGGAAATAATAAAACATATTGAGGGGCTGTTTTAGTTTCTTTTTTTAAGACCTGCTGACAGCAAAGTTGTGCTGTGTATACTGTGGAGTATAATTCCTACCCTAAGAGAGCTTATCATATTTTGTGTCTATTTAGTTTTAACCTTAATAGTGTTGCTAGACATCTTTGGTTGTTTGCTTTTGCTGACCTTCTACAACTTTAAGTGACCTTCTATAAGTGTTTTCCAGTCTCATGTGCTTTTTCAATTCTCTTCTAAATTTCTCTCAAAACTGTCTCTTAATTTGTGCTCTCTGCTCTAATTGAAATCTTCATCTTTTCTTGCTCGTGTTATTGCAAAGGACTTGGAGCTGGTATGCAGTGAATGGCTCTGACTGTAATGTGTTTATCTCTACTAATGTATATACTTCCAAAGTTGACATCTTTCGAGCTTCTCCTTTTTACAATGTACAACCAACTTATTCCTCTAGTAGTTTGGTAACACCCCTCTCCACACCTTTTTATTAAAAATCCCTTTCTAAAGTCCTATCAAAATTCTTTGTGGCCATCAGGAACCCAAAATAGAAGTGATTCAAGAAAATTGAACTGAATATATTTGGCTTTAACATCCCATTTTGTGTATGTTTAAATGTGGTATGATTAGAAATGTATGTCTAAAAGAGCTCACTTAATATTAAAAAATTCTAAGTGCTAATCAAATTCTGTTCAGTTATCAACTTACTTTGAATAATCCCCTCTCCCACCCATGCTAAGATCTAGTATACATGTTAACACAGGCCATATAAAGCAATGCTTAAGGGTATGAAAGTATACGTTTTCCTACTAAGGTTCAAGGACTCCTGGCTTCAGAGTCTAGGAACCCACTGACATGGTATGTAAAATGTGATTAGGCCTATGTTATTCTGGTGGTGGTGGGGGGTGAAGATCCATTGCTTTCAACAGATTCTTCTGGAGCTACCTTCAAGGTTTTTGTAGTCCCCTGGGAATATGTCATATTTCATTCTTTTAATTTCATTCATAGTCTCTGTCACTAGAGAAACCTAAAACTCAGTGTGCCCAGAGCAGTGTTTCCCAAAGTGTGTTCTATAGACCACCTGGGTCAGCATCATCTGAGTTACCTGTTAAAAATACAGATCTCTGAGTAGACATCGGCCCAGTTAAAAGAATCTACATTTTAAACTTACCAACTGATCCTTAGCATTCTGGTTTAAGAACCATTATGATAAAACCAAGGAGAAAATTAATGCTTTCGAGTGGTGTAAATTAGTTTTTTTCTCTAATGTTTTAATAGTAACTAATACTAAGTACTTACTACCTGCCAGGTGCTATTCTAAATTTATGTTACATGGTTTAACTTTTAAATGGCTATATCAATCTTGTATCATTCAATGTGAGGAAACTGGGACACAGAAAGGTTAAGTAGACCCAAGACACACCATTAAGTGATGAAACTGGGATTTAATCTCAGCCTGGCTTAGGAGATTAAGTTCCTAATTGCTACCCTCTCTTGTTTCTCTTAAAGCAGAACATTATTTATTAGTTTCTCCCATGTTTTTTTTTTTGTTTTTTTTTCATAACTTTAAAAAGTTATGAAAATTTACTGTATTTAAAGCTTCACTTTGAAGCAAATGTAAAAGAAAACCATTGGGTTCCCCGCCCCACCAAAATGAATAGCTGAGTCAGGGAAGCATATCTGGAGCTTAGCTGGGTAGCTGTTTGTTAGAATGGGTCCTGCTATGCCAAGGTTGCAAGTTCCAACCTGGATCAGGGCACACAGAAGCAATCAGTGAATGCATAAATAAGTGGAAGAATAAATCAATGTCTCTCACTTTCTAAAAATCAATTAATTTTTCAAAAAAGAAAACATCTGGAATACATAGCTAAAGCAAGTACATTAAAAACTTTGACATGAGAAAATATAGGTGAAATGTAAAACATACCTTAACACTTGATTTGCTCACATAACTTATGGAATCACACTTACCAGTTTAGTAAAAGACATAAGCGTTACAGATGAACAGTCGGATAAAGCATGGGATGATGAGGTTGAGGGTCCTGAGCACATGAGCTTCTGTCCCCGTGGAACTGGGGTGCATCTCCTTCCCAGTATGTGGATATGTTCACCAACATGGAAGCTCCCTGAACCCCACACTTCTGGGATTTTTATGGAGACTTTCTCATGAAGGTATAATCAATCATTAACTCCATTTCCAGCCCCTCTCCCCTTTCTGGAGAATGGGACTGAAAATTCCAAGTTTCTAATCATAGCTTGGTCTTTCTGGTGACCAGCCCCCATCCTGGAGCCATTCAGAGGAGTCCATCCAAAGTAACCTCATTAGAACAAAAGATGCTTCTGAGTGTTCCACTCACTTAGGAATTGACAAGGGTTTTAGGATCCCTATATGAGGAATGGAGAGAGGAGGTAGACAGACAGACAGACAGACGGACACACACACACACGCGCGCGTGCACGTATTTTCTATGATCCCACAGCTCTTAACCACTGTTTTATCGCTTCAAGGTTAAGTATAATTGTACTATACAGATGAAGAAAATGAGTCAGAGATCAAGTAATTAATTCAAAACCACCCTAGTAAGTTAACTCTAAAACCTACACTTTTTATGTGATATCAAAAAAGACAGGGCTCTGAAGCCAGGATGGATGGGATGAATAGCTAAATAACCTTGAGAAATTAACTTCTTTGTCAGTTCCCTCATCTCTGTAACTATGGATAATAGAATTTAACACACAAGAATTGTTGTGAAAAAAAAGGAAATAAGTACAAAGTGTACTTTAGCATTCAGTAAATGTTAATTTTACTTCCAATCTACCTTTTATTTATGAGAGAACAAAAGATAAGCTTATCTGACATGTGTGCTACTCTGAGGAGGCAGATATAAGCCAGATGTTAAGAGTAAGTTGGCTTGGACCCAAATCTCAACATGTCCTTTAGAAACTTAACCTTCACGAATTTCAGCACCCTCATCTCTGTTAGAACAGTACTATCCCACAAGGTTACTGCAAAGATTAAATGAAGTGATACATATCTGGTACATGGCAAGTGTTTAGTAAATATTAACCATCGATCATCTCTCCATCTTTAAGAGTTAGCACAGTATTTAATGAAAAACAGTGACATAATTAAGTCATCTTTTGTGCTTTCCTTCACCAGTCTTCTCAATTTCTTCCCTGGCATCATCCTAAATATTTTTAAGTTCACCATCTCAATATCTCTCTCCTACTGTAAATACCAGAGCAACTTAGAAAAATGTCTGTCACCACTTGAAGTTGGCACTTACCTAAGGAGTAATCATATCAAATTTTCAGCAAATGGAGTGTAGAAATGGCAACCATGCACGTCATCAGTACAGAAGGGGAAATGGAATTTTTACCTATTTGCCACATTAAGGACTATTAGAAAAATATCATAATTAATGTAATTAAGGAATATCTTTCTTTAATCATAGTTCCTCTTCACTCTTAAGCTTTTACCACACACAATGTACAAAATTCTTAAGTTAACATTAAACCTACTTATTAGCAAGTGTTCTGTTCAAGAATTATACTTAGGTAAATGAAAACAGTATGTCAGAAATATTTTATAGGCTATTTTACAAATGACTGCCAATGGTGCATTCACTTCAGTTTATAAGAAAAACTATACAAGTATTCTAAGATTGACTGTTGTTCCATAACTAGCTGTGAAATTTTCCTAGGCTAGTACTGGACAGGATCTTGGAGAACTGTTTTCACCACCATCTCTTTTCCCAAGCACCTGCATATTCCTCCCACAGCTCTTAGTATGACCTTAATAAAAATTAAAGGACAAATAAATTGATCAATAACCCAAATGAATTTCTCTCCTGAGCAAAGTATTTAAAATTTGAGATTAGGTGGTATATTAATACAATCACTTCACTACTTAAAATTAAAATTTATTGATCTAAAACTTGCAAAAAAAAAAAAAAAGTGCAAAACGTTTACTTAAGCTTAATGCTCTTTTTAACTCCTGCACGAATTCCAGATATTTCACCACTATAACGCTGCTCCTCTCTGCGAACTTCACGAACCTGGCCTCTTCTGCGAATTTTGGCTCTTCTGAACTTCTCCCGGTGTTTCACTCTGGGATTGCGATCAATCTTCTTTCTCCTAGGTGTAAGTCCCCTATTTTTAGCAATCTGATAGGTAATGGCTCTCTTTGCGTTTTTATCTTCAAGGGCCTGTTCTTCAGTACTATTTTCTTCTTTCTTTCTCTTCAACTTTTGCCTGTCTTCTGTTTCTTTAGAGTATTTCAGTGCAGCTTCATCAAAACTGGAATCATCAGAAAGCTCTGTAACAGCAGAGGCGGCAGCAGCAGCCTCTGAAATAGACGTTGGTTTGGTCTTGGTGGATTTTGCTCTTGGAGTTAGTTTTGTCTTTGCAGTATCATCCTTTGCAGTATCATCCTTAAGTGTGAGTAGATGACGAATCTCAGAGGACAGCTTCTGATCCACAACTGACAGCTTGTTGATCAAAGTTCGGTAGGTAACAAGCCTTTCTATAACAGGATGTCCGTGTGCAGGGACTCTCCTAGCTTTCAGGATCAAATAAAAACTGATGTTGGAGCAGTAGTTCAAATAGAGGTTGTATTTGGTCATCAGGTATTGACTTCCTTTTCCAGGTGGAATGATCCCTTGCTCCACCAATTGCAACAATGGCTCCAGCTCATCTTTCACCTCTGTCAACTTAACTTTCAGATCTTCGATCAGTTCCAAGAGCTCTGGTGATTCCTTTCTCAGCATCTTTAGCTTCTCTTTCACCGAAACTTTGGCCAAGTCCTTCATGACCCGTGTCTCAGACTCATCTACCTGAGGCACCTGAGGTTTTGCAAAGGCCTCCACCCAGGTAACCCCAAAATCATCCTCTTGCAGGGCTTGGGCTAGCCGCCGCTGAATGAGCTGTGCCTCCTCCTCTTCCTCTCTTTCCTCCTCCTCTACTTCTTTTTGACTCTGCCGGCCTCGGGACTTGGAACCATAGTCCGTATCATAGTAAAGTTTTTTCCTCTGACCCCACGACAAACTGGGATCCACAGAGGCCTCAGCCTCACTCTGCACGGAGCTCCCACCATCATCATCGTCATCCTCATCGCCGGCACTCTCTCCGTCCTCATCGTCCTCATCGTCAATATCTAGGGCTAGCACCTCCTCCTCCTCATCGCCATCCTCCTCCTCGTCCCCACTCTCCACATCGTTCCAGCCCTTAGCCAAGGCGGCTCGATATCGGGCCTCATGGAAATCATCTACCTTATCTTGGTAGTAGCTGGAGTCCCCTGGTGAGGGCGGCAATTCTAAATCGTCCTCCTTTTCGTCCGCTGGGCCGCGATCTGCCTTGGCCCGCACAGCTGCCCACTTGGCCGCTCCGCGCCGCCGGGATCTCCCCACCATAGCTAGCGGTTTCAGATTCTACGCCGAGGCAGGCTATCCACCACTCCTGATCTCCGTGCACGTGTCCCACGCTCCAGCAACACCCCTCTTGAAACAACCACGCGCTGCCGCACCACGAGTTTGCCGGCGCTCTGGTAGACTGTAGGAGATCCTACCTCCTTCCGGCTCCCAGGATGCTCTCCGTGTGGCGTGTGAACCGGAACTTCCGCTCGGTCCCGCAGGCCTAGTCACGTTCGCTTTGCCCTGTAATACCAAGCTAGTCCGGTGATTTAAAATCTTTCCGTGTAGGAACAATAGGTATAGGAAGTTTAGTTCCGTAGAGCCCCTTAAGAACACCTCTGTTCTTACTCTCGCGATCCTGAATTGGCGGGGGCGGGGCGTAGTGACGGAACCACGAGGTGAGGTCGCTGGGACTAGTAGAGGGCGCTCGGCCTCTACCCCTGGGGGTGTTATCCCGGGCAGTGCAGTGAGCTGTGCTGCGCATGTACCGGGCATCTCCGACCAGGAGCTAAGTGCGGGTGTGTCGGATTTCCTGGTTTACCGAAATTGTTTTATCTTTTCCGTTCATCGGTGTGGAAGTTAATGAGGTTGCTTTTCTCTCTTCCACCTGCAAATACAAATCCATTGCCTGGGGTCGCCGCTGGCGCTGCAAGACTGGATGATCCTGTCACGGGCTCCAGGTGTGAGCAGAGGCCGGGCTTCTGGACCGTTGTTAGAAGACCTCCAGCTGCCCACGCTCAGAGCTCGGTGACTCCTCGGGGATTTGAGTCTCAGAGGGGTGACTACGGAAGACAGAGCCCCGCTCTAGGGTTTGACTGTTTCCGAGGATCTCAGTTTGGCTGTAGAAGACTCCGTGATTTCTTTTCCTTTTAGTGGAGAAGGTTCACTCTTCAAATGCTTTGGAAATGACACATTTTAATTCAATGGCGTACCCTTAACTTACTAATTCTTCACATTAAGCATGAAGCAGCGTGTTAGGCCATGGGAAAACAATGGTGGGCAAAAGCAGGCGCTGTCCCCGAACTTTAGTGGGGGACAGACTTTGATCAAGTAATCACGCCGCACATGCCAAATAGTAACTGGAGTTAGATGCTGTGAACTCTTGTCCTGTGTTAACCAGCCTTCGGCTACTGAAACTCAACATGCTTTTTACATTGCTCTTTTTATAGACGCCATCCTCCTTATTTAAACAGGGTTTAGTACTCCACCCAACGTTGGAAATTTCTGCTGTATTGGAGATAAAGTTTAAGCATCACCTCTTTGGTCTCAACTCCCTTAATTGTCTTTTCCTCAGTTCTTCTACATCACCTATAGATCTTTACAAACACTGATACTGCAAGCACCCAGTACAGTGTCTGACAAAGAGTAAGCATCCAAAAGAGGTTTGTTTAATGAATAAGTATTGAAATCACAGTATTTGATTACCTGTCTGTCTCAGGTGCTACATAAAACAGAGTGAATGAGTGATGCATTAGGCTACAAACATCCCTAAAGAACGTAACCTGAACTGGAATGGATTTTAGGGATCATCAATTCCAGCCTCACATTATTACTTTCAAC
Organism: Anoura caudifer; assembly: GCA_004027475.1. NCBI lineage: Eukaryota > Metazoa > Chordata > Mammalia > Chiroptera > Phyllostomidae > Anoura > Anoura caudifer. The sequence continues at coordinate 135,502 of PVKU01001006.1, read as the reverse complement.
ATGTGGAAACAGACTTGGGGAGATTATATTAGCATATCTGGCAAAGAAACCAGAGACAGGGCTCCCACACCAGGGTTTCACACTCAGCTGTTACCAGCCCTTTGCTTCTTCAATGTGAATTAGTTTCAGATCTTTCCCAGAGGGTATATTTTGCTGTGTGGATGAAAGAAAGCAAAAGCACAGATTAAAGTTTGTGAGGAAGAGGGTGGTAATAAGGGGAAAATTAGTTAACCTTGTCTTTAGAAATACTGCCAGGGCTAGAAGTATGAAAGGACAGCCCTATAATCTTAGAAAAATTCAAGGCTTAAATTTTCAGACTTTACATATGATAGACTCAGTATTTTGACACTTTCAAACATAGTTGTTGGAAGCTGAACTTTTGATACGTTGCTAAAAGTAATAGTGACATACAATTTCTTTGCAGAAAGTATGTGTCCTTAGCTTAAAAATAATACACATTTTTAGAAAAGTGATATTTTGAAGTAACTTATACATTTGAAAACCTTTACAAGATTTTTAAAAGTGTAATTTTATGAATAAAAATGATGTGGGGTAAAAATCCTGTGTTTTGATGGCAAGCACATTGTGGATGAGATACGAGACAAATTCACACAGACTATAGGCTACCGAGTCCTGTGGAGTAACAGGAATGGTGTGGCCACTCTCTGAAGGAGAGAGAGCCCCAACCCTTGCCTTGACAAACTTACTGGGTTCAATTTGCACAAGAATAAAGTTCATCAATCATTGTCAGGCAGGAATGATTAAATAATAGGTAACATTCAAAGAACTCAGAGGGCTTATTCTGAGTCAGGGTCAGATAGTCAAAGGGCCATAAAACTTTGATGAACAAACTCACTTCTTGCTTGGTCCCTTATTTAAATTGAGAGTATTATTAGCAAAGCAGGTTTCACAGGATTTTATGCATTTTTTTCTTAGGCCTGATTGCTCCGGGAAACCCTCCCTTTCCAGCACAGGGAGGCACCCATCTCCAGCATTGTTTCAGGCTTAAGTCAGGCAGCGGAAGTAAGGCAGCGAAGAGATTAGGAGAATTCTTGCAGACAGAATGAGGACTTGGGCTATGTCAAAGCTGAGGGGCAAGGGTCTGTCACCCTCTTTTTCTATAGCCCCCCAAGTTCTTCCCTGGGGGCCCCTGTGATCACGCCTGTCAATCCCTCCCTTGAGGAATCTTACCCGTCATTGGCTAACCGATCAAGCACTGGGAGCCAGGCAGGGTGAAATAAAAGGAGCAGAGGTGGCGCCCCTGCCAGGGAGATAAGCTTTGTCTCCTTAGTGGTTTATGGTCTGAAGGTCGCTCACTCAGCCTTAGCCATGGAGCTGATCACAGCTTCTGAAACCAGGCAGGGCAGTTCCCAACAAGCACAGAATTCACTTTTGAATGTAAATATTAATAGGTTTTTGTCATTCAACAGCTATCGACTGTTTACTAACTTTAGCAGAACACTATATGCTATAGTAGATCCAAAAGAGAATTGGTCACAGTCTTTTTCCTCTAGGGGCTTTTAATCGGGTGGAAAGAAGACATACATGCAGATCACGAAAATACAAGGCAGTGTGTGATGTAAACCCAATGCTGTGGGAGATCATCTCTGGATTGTTACTCTAGAAATATCGCTTGTATAATGTTGCATCTAAACTGGAACCGTAATTATCCTTGCTTTAAATGTAGTACTGAATTTTCATTATGTCTAAGCATTAAGTTTTATTTAGGTGCATAAAACAAATTCCAATTCTTCTGTTGAATTTTATTGCAGATTATTTGAAAATTTAGTCATATTTCAGGACCAATATGTGTATGTTATTAAAAAGAAGTTAGAAAGTTATTTGGGATATTTTTAATGAAAACAATTACATTGCTCTAATATTATTTACTTTATACTACACATTACATTTTCTATTTAGAATAAAGTTGCAATAACTAATATATATTAAGAGAGTGTTATGTTCTAACATTCTCAGATCCCTTTGATAAAGAACAGTTAAAGTCAGTTGTTTAATTCCAGTGGCTTCCACAAACTAATCTTTTATAAATTAATCTTAATGCCACTTAGGTGAGGAATTTTCTTAAAAATTTGTATTACTGGAAAGACATTAAGAGCTTTATCATACACCTATGCCAATGAAAAAGAAAAACACCGAGCCCACAGAGAAAATGAACAGGTATTAAATAACATTTGACACTTAACTGTTATATTTGTGGCAACTATAATTTATCATCAACTTCAATTTTTATTGTATTATAATACTGGGTTAGGAGTTAGCAAGCTACACATAATAAGGGCCAACTTTTTTTTTTTTTTTTTTACACAAACCCCTTTGCCTTATTTTAAGCTCTTTAGGAGAAGGTGGGGGTTTGTGAATGATACACTAGGTTAGGGGTGTCAAACTCATTTTCACTAGGGGCCACATCAGCCTCCCAATTGCCTTCAAAGGGCTGAATGTAATTTTAGGACTGTATAAATGTAACTTACTCCTTAACAGTTAAGTGAGAGCTCAGCGCTGCTGCTGGGTAGAAACAAGGTGCCAGGCTGGATAAAACAAGGTGGAGGGCTGGATTCGGTCCCGCAGGCCTTGTGTTTGCCACCTGCACACTAGGTTATATTAGCATACTTTCTTCTGGGCATGAGTTCTGGGTGATGAAGGTAGTCTACCACCAGATTAGCTAAACTGATCTCAAATTCTTCCTGGACTATGCAGTAATAATAATAATAATAGCTAACAATGAGAGCAGTTAGTACTAGGTATTGGTATAAGTTCTCAACTCTATGAGGAAGGTACTATAATCTCTAACCTAGGAAACTGAGGTATTTGACTTTAAAGGAAGTAATAAGGCTAGTAATTGGTAGAACTAGATTTGAATCCAGACAGCTGGCTTCAGAATCCATACTGCACTGTAGCAGCTGTAACTGTTCTATTATACTTACTTTCAAATATTATCTCAATACATCATCACATTTCCAGTCTCTGTACATTTGATTCAGTATCATCAGCTATAGCTTTCTTTTTTTTTAAGATTTTATTTATTTATTTTTAGAGAGGGGGAAGGGAGGGAGAGAGGGAAACATCAATGTGTGGTTGCCTTTCACATGCTCCCTGCTGGGAACCTGGCCTATAACCCAGGCATGTTCACTGACTGGGAATTGAACCAGCAAGCCCTTTGGTTCTCGGGCCACCACTCAATCCATTGAGCCACACCAGCCAGGGCCAGATATATCTTCCTAGAAACAATTTCCATTGTCCCACACCCTTGTTCAAAAACTTTCAATGACTCTCAGTTACTACCAAAATAAAGTTCACAACACACACGGCCCTCCCATAGTTTTGCCTCAAAGCCAACTTTCTAGGCAGTCATATCATTCTTTACCCCCTACTAAAACCTTCCATTCTAACTGAAGTGCTCTACCACTCTTTATTCTTCAACCACTGCTTTACAATTTTCTTTTCCCTTTGCTCATCTTTTCAGTGTTCTCATAATTACTTATCAGAAATTTATAAATATTATAGACATCTTTTTGGCTAACAATTCTCATACAGGTCCATAATGGGAACCGTATGAGGCTGTCTGGAATGTTATTTTGATAGCAGGGAGTTGGAGACAAGCTGGATGCTCATCTCTGGAAGACCAAATCAGTAAAATGTCATGGATGAACAGCATAGAATTTAGGAGTATAGAGTGACCACACATCTTGGTTTGCCAATTATGACCCTATTTAACCTGTTATTCCAGTGTAATTATTAATAGCACTCCTTTTACTTTCATGATTTCGATGGTAAATTAGATGGCTATTTTAACTACCCAGTAACTGGAAATAGTAGATTATATGAGTATATCCATAAAGCAACATGAATAGCTCTTAAAAACAATGTGCTTAGGGAACAAAATAAAAAATTAGATATGTAATACAATACCATTCACATAAATTGGAAATGAATGCACAGTACAATATACAATTTTTAAGATATATACAAACAAAAATAATGTACATTAAATATGAAAGGATAAATTGCTACAGAGCAGCATAGAATGGGAATGAAGCTTGGAGATTGGAAGGAATAGGAGAAGAATCTGCCATGGGCCAATGATGACAATGTACCAGGAACTGAGGAGAATAACTGTCTGCATCTTAGGTTCAATTAAAAAAATAAACAAATAAGCACACACACACAAAATGACCTTATAGGTCCCTATCTTAAAGTCCTTTAAAAGCTTCATACTCCTTATGACTTGACTCCTGCATAGACCTTTAACTTTACATCTTACTACATTCTCACTGCCATCATGTGGGGCATAGTATTGTATTTTTTTCTTTTTTTTTTCTTTTTATTTTTCAATTACAGTTGACATTCAACATTATTTCAAGTGTACAGCATGGTGGTTAGACAATCATATACATTAAAAAGTGATCCCCCAATATTTCAAGTACCAACCTAGCACTATCTGTAGTTACTACAATATTATTGATTATATTCCCTATGCTGTGCTTTTTATCCCCATGACTATTAGTATTGTATATTTTTTCATATGTATATATTATATATAATATATTAGGCTAAGAGCTATGGCCTATATTGTATAGAGAATGAGGGCTGAATAAAGAAAAAAAGTATGTGAACTCTGTTTCAAACGATCTTCACTATCAAAGCCATAATTATCATTGAATCAATCATTAATGTATAAGTAATTATACCTACAAGGTTCCTCATGAACCTTGTGTAGGCTGTGCTTTTTCTTGCCTCTTTTCCTTTGCACATGTTTCTTTTACACTTTCTAGAGAACGCTTATTCACCCTTTAAGACTCATTTTAAATTTCACCTCAAAAGCCTTTTCTGGCCTTCTCAGACAGGGGAAGAACTTCCTCTTGTTTTTTACTTATCTCTATTTATACTTACTGCTCTCTCCCGACTAAGTGTGTGAGCCCCATTAAATCTAGATCCAAGTAGTCATTCTTTTAAAATCCTGTACTCTAGGTCATGTCAGTATATAAAAATAGTAGCTTTTAACAATGAGTTTCAGTGACTTTTGTGCTTCTCTAGTCATCAGCACAGTTTTTTAATTTAAAATATGAGATATTAAATATGTGACTGTTGTGAACTTAAGCTAATTGTTAAGTGTATATTTGCTTTTTATCCCAGTGTCACAGACTACTAGGTTTTGATGATTGAGGTTGTTAAAGAAGTAGTTTCTTTTATGCTCAGAAAAGTAGTAGTAATAGTAAGAATAGTTTGCTGTGATAGTAATAATGGGAAAATGGGTTCTTGGTGTTATTATCTATCAACTTATTTAGATAATTTAATATAATCACAGAAACTCCTTGAACTATTTTTGGGTGCAAAAAAGAAAGAAGGAATATTTTTAGGTTTAAGAAGGAAAATGGAAGAAATGAAGAATAGTTGCCATCTGCTTTCATTTCTGATGGAAACCACTTACCCTGAAACCAGTAAGTTGTAGATTCTTTTTGCAGCTCAGGTCTGTATTTATTTAAAGACACAAAAATCCTAGAAGTGATTTGGAAGTAAAATATAGAAGTTCTACTGAAATATGGGATAAACATACGAACCCGTTTAAGCTTCTAATGAAAAATGACTGGTCTGTCAGCTTGAATCATGAAGTGAAGAATTCAGTGAGATTGTGACACTGGTTTCCCTCCCAAACGCGAATCCAATGAAATGCTGTGTGCTTATTTTCTAAACATCATTCCAATCTCTTTCTATCTTTTCTTGTCTTGAGGAACTTCATAGATACAATTATTTCTACATTAACTATTGATTTAATGGTAATTATAGCTTTGATGCTGAAGGTCTTTTGAAACACAGTTCATGTAAAATTTTTTCTTTGGTCACTCCTAATTCTCTATAGCATAAAGTCCTTACCTTTTAGCCTAGTATTCAGGGCCTGCCTTTATCTGGCCCCAACTTATTTTCTCTGCTGCTCTCCTAGTATTTTCCTTGAGGAAGTCTACATTCTAGCCAAACTGCATTACACATTGTTCTCTTTTTGAGATTTCTGTCTCTTGGCCTTTTCTTCAGCTGCCCATATCTCTGTTCTTAGATAGCCTTCAAAGCCCAGCTAAAATGTCTTCTCATTAGCATCTAATAGCCCTTTAACTCTTCCTATGTTAGGATATGAAAACCTTTTCTCTATTGTGTTAAAACTGCAGGTATTTATATACTTTTCTGCCAGATGTATCACTATGCATCTCGGTAACCCTGGCATTATCTAACACAGTCACTTATATCTATAAGTACTGGTAAATAGCTAATCAATAATGGGTTAAAGCAAGTTCTGTTAAACTTCAATAAGGTATTAGAAGTTAGTAAAAGCGCCCTAAGATGCCTGCAAAGGTGACATGGATTTATATCTATTTTGGTGTTCAGAGATAATTTAGACTTTATGCTAAGAGCAATGGGGAACCATTGGAGGGTTTTCAACAGGGCGAGATGAGAGAACTGATGAAAAAAGGTAAGATTGTGGGAAGGAAGTTAGTGTGAGGCTGTTAAAGTCATCTAGGTGATGAATTATAATGTCTAAATAGGGTCCTGGGAATAAGGATTTAAGAGAAATAGATTAGGAACTATTTAGGAGATGACATCATAGGATTTAGTGCATGATTAAGCATGAGGGATGAGGAGTTAAAATGACTCCCAGGTTTTCTTGGACAGCTGAGTAGATGACAGTACCTTCTGCTAAGATAGAAAACTCAGGAGGAAAGGGGTTAGCAAGATGCAGGGAATGGGAAAAGTAAGTTTGGAATGCTACATTTGAGGTGTCTTTGAAAAGGTTCAAGTGTCTAACGTTTTCTAGGTAAGTTGGGTATATGGGTCTGAAGCTTGGGAGAAAAATCTAAGCTAGGGAGATTTGGGGGCTTCCTTATTCAGTGGAATGTGGGACTACATTACATATTAAACTAAAAACAAACAAAGTAAGGTTTGGATTGTTTATACCTAAGTCGTTAGCACATATGAACTAGTAGCCCAGGGCTGTATACTGCATGCTTACCGCTGCAGTTGTAGGACTATCTACCATCAAGTGTCCAATTTAAAGGATTTGGATTAATAAATGAGCTATATGCAATTAAATGTCTAATTTAAATTTTTTCAGGCTTAAGACCTGTGAAAAATTACCACCACCACCAACAAAATACATCTGAGTGAAACTTTCATGTGTGCTCAACTAGTATTTTTGTCATGTCCTAAAGTTTTAATGCCTCTCTGGGCTTTCTCCAGTTGCTATTGCCAATAATATTGAATATTTGGGAAGATACTAATTATGTATGAGGCCTTGTTCTTGGTTCTTTAAGTACATTATCTTATTTAATTTTCATAATATGTTTTTAAGAAGGGTGCCATTATTATGCTTCTTTTCACAGATGAGGCTCAGAAATGTGATGTAATTTGCCCACGGTTATATAACTGGTGGTTAAACTCAAGTCTGTCTTACTCCCAATTTGGTTTTCTGAGCTATTTCATTATACTGTTTCCTAGTCTATATGTGCATTTTAAATCCTCACCCAAGGATATGTTTATTGATTTTAGAGAGAGGAAGGGAGAGAGAGAGACTTCGATCTATTGGTTGCCTCCTGTGTGTGCCTTGACTGGGGATCGAACCCACAACCCAGGTATGTGTTCTGATTAGGATCGAACCTGTAACCTTTGGTGTATGCTCCAAACAAATGAACCACCCAGCCAAGACCTTAGTCTATATTTCATCACCAATGACAAACATGTAGGGCCCAGAGACATATGCTTCAATGTGTATTGAAAATAGTTGGCCCTTTATATTTATAAATTAAGATCACTGAGAGATGTGGTATCAATTTCAAACAACATAACGGCAAAAAAAAAGGTGAAGCAGGAGGCATCGGCCATGTTGAATCCCTTTAGTTTTGTTTTGGAATCTCGGAAAGCATGAATGCAGTAGGTGTGTACAGGCAAATATTGATAAAGTATAATTAGAGGATATCTCAAAGATTGGTCTATTATTTCTTCATTGATTATTTTTGGGCTGATTTATTATGCTTTTTGGGTTTTTTGCTTCTGTGATTTTGGTAAAATTGTTTATTCACTGTAAATCACTTTCTTTCAACTTATTTTTGTCTACATTGATTGCCATATCAGAGCATTATTTCACACTGATTGCTAACTACTACTATTAATCTTCTATTTTACAATATTTAACATAGCAACACATCATTTAAGAGTTTTCTTATATATAAATCACTGGTATTCTGATATTATATTTGAAATCTTGTTTCATGTTGCAAAGGCCTGAATGAACATATTTTATGTCAAGTGTAATTTTATAGTTGTCTATGTGAGATCACAACTCTACAACCATATCATACGATAATGCCAAATTTACATCCATGTAAAATATTTTAATTTTGCACAGCACACAGTATCATAGTAGGTACTTAAGGGTAGATATGTTGAAACATATAAAATATATGGTTTCTGGACTCATATTGCCATATTTCCTTGAATAGTCATGTTTTCTCTCAACTCTAAGTTGTTGATGTTATATTCTTTCCTACACCATATTTGTCCCATTTTTGCCTGACTTCTACTCATCTTTCAGTCTCATCATAGACTCATCCTTAGTTCCTCTGGGGAGCTTTCCTTGACCCTGCCTACCCCTCCCCCACAATATCGTGCTCCAGTGGCACATTTGTCATTGTGTAAATATATATTGTTACCTGATTGACTGTACACCCATCTGATCAAAGGTCATACCTATCTCATTCACTTGTTTTCCTGCTACATAGAGTAGATGTCCATAGATATTTGTTGAAAGAAAGAATAAATGAATGAATAACCAATTGAATCAAGGACCTGGAAGGCACCATTAGCCTTACAGACCACAAAAAACATATTTGCTGAAATGGCAACTTTATTTCAGCCAGAAGTGTGGAATCTTCAAACCTCTCTCTCACACTTTCACTGACTGTCCTGCCTCCCTCTTTCTCTTGTAAGGACCCTTATGATTACATTGCACCCACCTGGATAATCCAGGCTGGCCAACTAGCAACCTGATTCTATCTGCAACCTGCATTCTCCCTTGTCGTGATTTATAACATAACACAGACACAGGTTCTGAGAATTAGGACATGGACATCTTTGATGGGCCATTTTCCTGCCTACCATAATAGCTTAGCATTTATGTTAGCCTGAAAGAAAATGACATCTTTTCTCAACATAAAATAATAATAATAATAATAATAATAATAATAATAGATACTACAATAATTGAGTGTTTGTATGTTATAATCCTGTTTTAGGTTCTTTAAGTTTATTCTCATCAATTCTATGAATTGTGTTCTATAGTCGTGCTCATTTTACGGATGAAATTTAGGAAGAGAGAGGTTAAATTACCTACTAAAGTTCCATTTGAGCCCAAACAATATGACATCCGGGCCTTTGCTCTTTGTTCAGGAGGAAGGTGGCAAAGTAATTGAATGGAGTAGATATGTCTCTTAAGACATATCTTTACACTGCAAAGTATTATGTTGTTTTATATATTGTTAATTCTTTGAATATACAATATATTTATAGCTGTAATGTTGCAAAGTTAGTTGGAAAAGAATCAATTTTTACACATCTTTTGTGCTAAAGAAACTTATTTGATATTTGAGAGATTCAAAATATTTTTATGATTATATTAAAAGAAAGCATTAGATATTTTTACAATAATTAACTGGATGTTGTCCACTATGGATTTATGCTTTTCCTTGTTATTAGGGCAAACAGATAGTATGGTGCTTACATATGATGTAAAAACTAGGAATAGAAGAGTTAGAACGAGAACAATTTTATTTTATCACCCATTCTCCTGAATCTTTACTGTTGTCTTTTGGTGTTTCCTCATATCCTTTAATCCAATTGTGACTGCTCTTCATGATACCCTCTATGCATCTAGGAAGCATTAATTATAGTATAAGAAATAATTTTATTCACATATGAAGAAAAAGGATGAAAATGTAAAGTACTATGTCAGATCGTGTAAAATGATATAAAGCGGTGTAAGATTGATTTATTCGCAATGACAAAGCAGAGAGCAATGTGGTAGACAGAACTGGATGATATTAAGCAGGGAAGCCATGCTAGAATTAGTTTTAAAGATTTTTGTATTTTTAACAAGGGTTGACAGGAAGGAAAAATAAACTATAGTGAGGAAAATGACAGAGAAAAAAAGATTCTGAAACAAGAATTAGCTAATCACATACAGGAAGAGGAAAACAGATATATTTGATTACAGCAGAGGCCTCCCCTGAAAATAGATGAATATTTCCTTAGAACAGGGAGGGACCACACCACTGAAGTTAACAAATTGAAAGAGATATTGTTTGAGAGGTTTCCTGGGAACCTTGTTTACTATTATATCTCTAGGGAAATGATCATGAAATCTGAACTGTTGTTTTTCAAATAAATTTTTGGAAATAGCCTGTTTGTAAATCAAGACATGCCCAGAAAGTAGTGTGGTAAGGGGAAAGAGCTCTGCATAGTGGTCAAATAACTGACATGTAATATCCCAAACAGCTGTTCTACGAAAAGCCCCTGCAGGTGCAAGTTTATTTAAAAACAGACCACAACACAGGTGCCATTCTGCTAATGAACATTCAACCACAAAACACTACCCTAAAGTCTATGTGGAAAGCCGTTGGAAAAAAAGAGAATTCATTTTTTGTTGGTCTTAATTTTTTAATTTTTAAAAAGAACTTGGGATGCAGGGTCTCCCTCATGTTTTGAGGTTTTTTAAATTAATTTGGCTGTTGCCTCCTGATGTCTAAATATAAATTTTACATACACTGATTGGATACGGAAGCATATTTGAAGAAATTCTGCATGCAAGAACCAAAATGTTTAGGGCTGAAAACTATCCAATTAGAAGAAATTTCTTCATATAGATTCGAAAGAAATAATAATGGCTTTTGATTTTGTGGGAGGTGAAATGGACTGGAAGTTAGGAAGCCTGTGCTCCTGCTTCAGCTTTAGAGGGACTAAATTAAGTGGGAGGGAATAATGATGGGGGGAGAGCGGAAGGGTTTTCAGGAACATCTGTAAAGGACACATGGATAAAACCAAGGGGGTGGGATAGAAGCAAGGGAGGGAGGTGGGTTTGGCTGGGGTGGGGGAGAGTGGTAGTGGGTAAGCACAGACAACTGTGATTGAACAGCAATAAAAAAAAAAAAAGAATGACTAAGTTTGATTCTAAAATTCAAAGAAGACTCTATCCTTGTATAATTCAAGTGGGGAAAAAAGTTACTCTTGTAAAGAAGTCCACGGTGTCATCTGCTGTGGTTCTCCCCTTCTCTCTACTTCCCCTCCAGGGGCCTTGCTCTCTGCTGCTTGCCCTGTGCAGACCAAGCTCTTTCCTGTCTTGGGCCTTTTCCTTTCTTCTTGGAAGACAACTTTGTTTGACTCCGTGGTAGGCAGAATAATATCCCTCCAGAATATCTGCAGGCCCTAATTCCTAGAACCTGTCAATATGTTGCCTGTTATGTAGCAAAAGAATTTGGAGATGTGATTAAGGGCATGGACCTGAAAAATGGGAGGATTATTCAACCATTATCTGGATGAGCCCAATGTAACCACATGAATCCCTAAAAACAGAACTTTCTCTGGCTGGAAGCAGGAGGGATGAGGCAAAAGCAGAGGTCAGAGAGATTTGAAGCATGAGAAGGACTTGGTCTACTGTTGCTAGCTTTGAAGATCAAGGGGACACTAGCCAGGGGATGCTGTCAGCATCTAGAAGCCAAAGACAGCCTCTATGTGGTAGGCAAAGGAATGGGGACCGTGGCCCTAAAACCATAAGGGACTGAATTCCATTAACAACCTAAATAAGATTGGAAGTAGACTCTCTGCCAGAGCCTCGGAATAAGAGCTAAGGTGGCTGGCACTTTGGGTTTCCATATTGTGAAAGAGAAGAGGAGTTAGCTTAGCCTACCTGGGCTTCCAATTTACAAAATTTTGAAATGATGCATTTGTGTTATTTCAAGCCACTCAGTCTGTAATTTGTTAGGAGCACAGAAAAGTAGTACAGACTCCCTTTCTTTCTTTATTTGCCCATTTAAGCAAAAGTATATATATATATATGTGTATGTTTTGTATGAAATATTATTTTGTATTAGTCTACAATGTAGTGGTTAGGTAATCATATACTTTATAAAGTGTTCCCTCAATAGTTCCAGTACCCACCTGGCACCACACATAGTTATTATAATTTTATTGACTATATTCCCTATGCTAGTACAGGCTCCTTTTCATTTGTCCCTGTTTCAGCCTAGATATTACCGTTTCTGAGAGTACTTTCCTGAATATGTCCTCTAAAGACTACTTTAACCCTATGCAAATGCCCTCTATCACAATACTTTGTCTATTTCCTTCATTGCATTTATCTCAAACTGATTACTTATTTGTTTTTCTTATCTGTTTTCTCCACTAGAGTATAATCTATGGGAGGGCAGAGCCTAGTTGTTCACAGTCATTTATATCTTAGCACCAAGGGTTCAACATATCAGATGCATATTAGGTCTGCAACAGACATTTGTTGAAAAATAGTTTTGATTTAATAGTAAATGGGGTAATCCCAAATAGGGTAGTAGACACTTATGCAAACCATGGTATATCAACATAATGGAATATTACATAACTACATCAAAGGTTAATATGGCTTCTATGAGGTCTGTCTGGAAAAAGTCCAGGCACTGTTGATATAATGAGAACAGTTTGCATGATGTTGATGTAACTTGGCAGCCAAGGAGAGTGGACAGGAATGTGCATGTGTGAACAATGATGACTTCACCGTACTAGTTAGTGAGGGCAGTAGACACCATTGAATGAGCATGTGTACTGTGTGGCTGTCGCACTTGAAACAACTGAGTGTGTAGAACAATGAACCTACATCAGATTTTGGTTAAGCTTGAACATTCCTCCCCAGAAACTATTCAGATGATTCAAAAGGTCACAGCTATGGGCAACTGGTGATTGGCAGCTTCATCACAACAATGTGCCCTCTCATGCATTTCGTCTCGTGCAGAGCTTTTTGGTGAAACATCAAATCACTCAGTTGACTTGACACCCCTACAACCCAGATTTGGCGCCCCGTGACTTCTGGTTTCACCCAAAACTAAAATCACCTTTGAAAGGGAAGAAATTTTAGACTGTCACTGAGATCCAGGAAAATACAATGGGGCAGCTGATGGTGACTGGGAGAACTGTGTGAGGTCCCAAGGTGCCTACTTTGAAGGGAACTGAGGTGTCATTGTCCTATGTACAACGTTTCTCATACCTTGTATCTTCTTCAATAAATGTCTCTGTTTTTCATAGTTTATGGCTGGATATCTTCTGGACAGACCTCGTATATCAATTTTTGGAAACTGGTATGTAAAACACATGCGACAATAAGGAACACAAGATAGTTTGCACAGAAAGTACAATTGTGTAAAATGCAATTATATATGCTTTTAAAGATTAAAAGTTAATTTTGGAAATAAAGTTTAGTATTTTTAATTCTGCACTTAATACTAAGCATTTACTTAACCTATAATAATATTCAAAAGGTGGGGTCATTAGTTAATTCTTAACTGAGTAAATAGATCCAGAGTAAAGATTCTGAAAGGGAAGGGATAGGCATCCCTTGTTTGCAGTGATAATTGTGTCTTTTGGATAATAACTTAATTGTTTTAAATTTATTATGAGAATGCAAGTTGTAAAGGGTAATATAGCACTCATGTACTACATCTTGTTTTTTGAGAAATAAAGCATGGCAAATACAGTTGTAATCTTGTATCCTCCTTAGTATTATTAAACATATCTTAAAATTTTTGTTGATGATGATTCTTGGTAAGTTACACTTACTTCTGTGGAGTTGGAGAGAAAGAGTGCTCTCCAAGACTTCTGGAAAGTCCAGAGCAACCCAGCCAGGATCTTTGTGGGGAGGAATAGTTTGCCAGTCTGATCAGCCTTTAGCTCACTTTTGTCATAGAAAAACCTCTCTTCAATCTTTGTGAGTAACTTCGTGTACGGTGGATTTGTGGAACCTTGGGTGACTACAGGATGTTTTGGGACTTTTAGAATGTTTAAAAGTAAACTGATAACAATTACATATTCGTTGTATTGTGTATATATACACATAAAGTATTTTCCACTTTTGAATGCTTTATCTTGCTTCACTTATCTTGGAGATCATTTTTGCTGTTAGCTTCTCTCGGAAAGATCTTTCCTCCAGTGCTAATATGATCTTTCCTCAGTTAATTTTTGAGGGTGGAATCAAAAGTTACTTTTCTATTGACTAGTGTCTCAAAGGTACAGAAGATAGAGATAGAATGGGTATGGGGAAGGGGTAAAGACTGTTCCTGACGACCCTGTAACTCATTTCAGAAACCGTGGTTTTGGAGCTGTTTTGGGTAATACTATTCAATACCAAAACTTGTTTTTCATATAAAGTTTAAGGACAAGTGGGAACAATGAATTGTTACACTAAATGCAGAATTTAATCCATTAAAAGGAAAATCAAGACAGTTCAGCCAGATCTTGGATTTAAAGCTAAGAAGTTCTTTAAAAATATCATCCTCTCTTTTAAGTGTTTATGTGGCAAGATGCCAGATACAAGGAGCCTTTCATTTTATGGAAGATTTTTACGGGAAGTAATCACATGAAATTAAGACAGAGGCAAAGGAGAGATTGATTACATATCATTATTCATGCTATGCTTGTGGACAGAATGGAGAATTACAGTCTGTGTGATAGTATGTTATTATGTGAATAACTTGAAATAAACTACTATACCCCAAGTGTGCTTGTTAATGGACTGGTGTTAGCTTAGAGATGGGACTTTAGATGTATGTAATTGTGTTACGGAAAATAATTCGGAAAATAATGACTCTGGCGCGATTTGGGGTGATGGAGTGAGGCTTTATTACACGTGTGGACCCAGGGGAGGCAGTCTTCAAATTCTGGGCCCCAAACCTTGGCTGGGCAGGGCTTTTATTGCTCTCTGGATGCCATATCCCACGTGGCAAAAGCAGGAGGTACAGAAGCTGATGCAAAAATAACTCTAGCCTTGAGGTGTCCTTATCGGAAGCTGGGTGTACAGAAGCCAAAGCAGAAATTATGACTACCTAACTGAAACCTGACAGTTTTGCAGTTTCTAAGTAACCTAAACAAAACTCTTTCCCAGTTCCCGGTCCTTCTTCTGGGTCACTTTGTCCTAGTTGACTTTTCTTCTACAATAGAAGTCTATCTTCAGCACTACCCACTTTGAACATTTTTCTTAATGACTTAAATGAGGATTCTGATAGCATGGGTATCGAGTTTATAGATGCTGTGAGGCTGAGAGAAGTAACCAATGTGCTAGATTTCAGAATCTAGAATCAAAAAAGAATCTAAACAGGTATAATGTTGGTTTGAGTTTAGCAAGATAAAACTGGGAGACCAATGCTAAAATACATACCTAAATCTCAACTGTTTAATTATTAAATGTGGGGAAATTATTATTTTATAGGAACACATTTTTTAAAAGCGTGGTTTAGTTGACTGTATACTTAATAAAAGCCAATAGCATAATGTAGCCAAAAAGAGATACTATCTTTTCAAGTGGCATTTATTGAAAAATGTTACAGTTCTGCTATGTGTTGTCCTTGGTCAAATGATCCTTGGATTGTTGAATACATCTGGATACTATACTTAAAAAAGCAACTATGACAATATGGAGCCTGTCCAAAAAGAGACTAATATTATTAGAGGACTTAAGATCAGAGACAGTTTTCAACTCTTTGTGAAAAAGTTTTCCATTCATCCTTTATTCAATCAATACATTTTAGGCATTCCTGTGCTTGGTTCTTGGAAGAAGTGAGCAACAAGATAATGCCATTCTCAGGGAGCTTTTGTTCTAATGAGGAGGAGATAGGTACTAAATAAAGTAAATAAGAATTTCAAGCAATGATAAATACTATGAAAAATATAAATTTGAGCAATATGACAGTGACTAGCAGGTTGCTTAGGAGGATTAGCAACCAGGGAAATTCTCTCTAAGGCAATGGCATTTGACGTGAGACTTGAATGATGGTGAAGGGCCAGCCACGCAAGGACATGGGAAGTGTTCATGTGGAGAGACTAGAAAGTACAAAGGCCCTGAGCAGAAGTAGCTGGAGAGTGATGAGTGAAAGGGAGAATTGTGGGAAATCAGGCAAGATAAGGAGTTTGAGTTTATTCCAAGTGCAACGAGAAGCCAGTGGAGGGCTTTAAGTCAAATGTGGTCTGACTTTCCTTTTGAAAAGATTGCGGTCTGCTGAGTGGACAATGATTTGTAAGGGTAAGATTGGATGTAGAGAAGAGTTTGGAGCAGTGAATAGTTTAATGAGTTTAAGCATGAAACCATTTTTTTTCTCCCAATCATTCTTCTAAATTACTATAATTAAATTTTCCTTTGACTTGCCTTGAGAGTGTTATAAAAACCTTCAATAATTTTATTTATTTGTTTATTTTTGCTCATGGATGTGTATTTTAATAAAAACAATTCTATTAAAATACAACAGTTTCTCACCTCTGAAGTACAATTTAATAGAATGTTGTATGTTAGAATTCTCTCTAAACACTTCCATACCCACAAGTTTCATGCTAATGCCAAGTATCAACTTACAAGGACAAAGGCAGAACCAGTGTGCACAAAGTGGAGAATGTATGCGTCAGCTGTAGTTACTAATGGAAGAGAACTCTACGCAAAAAGGTGATGCCTCAGGCAGCCAGAGTCCACAATCTAGCCACAGGTGCAGGTGCATGGGACTGTTGGTCAAGTAGGGCTCTGCTGCCCAGCTGCCCCACAGCGTGCATACCTGGCTTGTAAGCAACCATGGGAACTTTCAGCTCTGACAGTTCTCTGCCTCACCTTCTTTGTGCTTGCTTAAGGGGTAGGAAGGTACTGGGTGGGTGGGCAGTCCCCATTTCTCCATCTCTTGGTATTTCCTTTTTGAAGGCCTACATCCAGCAGCAGACCCATGTGGGTGAGGATCGGAGTTCTGGCTTTCTTGTGTGGTCTGCCAATTTCCATCCCCTCTGGAAGAGAAATCATTTGGTGGTACAAGGGGAAAAGGTAAATAAGGAAGGCTGTTCCCCTAGGGCTGTTCACCCCAAGCAGGCTGTCTTCCTTCTGACTCTTTGGGTCAAGTCCAGTTCTTCACCGGGGCTCCTCCCAGCTGCCTTCCCCTCTCTCGGCTCCCAGAAGCAGGCTAGTAGGACTGGGTTGCATAAGGGGCTCCTCTGGCTGGAAGGCAGGCCTGGACTAGCAGCAAGACAGTGGGCTCAGGCAGCTGGGTTTTGGTCCTCTCTATAGCATGTAGGACAAAGGCTTATGTCCCAAAGGTAAACTGTCTAACTGGGACCAAATGCCTCTCTGGAGAGGAGCAGAGTAAACAACCTGGATTCAGCTGAAGCAGTGAGATAAGGGACAGAGAATGGGGAGATGGCCATGCATCCTGAGTGCAAGCCAGGAGGACACCTAACTGCAATCAGCATACAGCTGCCGAAGCCCTCCTGGGCCTTCTCTCAGATGCTCCACAACCCAAGCCCAGGCTCTTACCTCCATCCCTGACCACTTCTGAAAGTACCAGCTGCTCAGACCCTGCTGGCGGCCTCCCTAGTGCTGCTGAGCCTAACCCCTCACCCACACCCTCCACTCAGTTTTAGGCCCCAACAGCGCTGCCCAGCCCACAGGGATGGGGTTAGTCCCAGCTTTGATGCAAAAATGCCGTGTGACTTTGGCCAAAGAAGAAGCTTCAATAATTTTGGTAATTTTCTATTATAAATATCTGGTTTATTTGCTATGAATCTAAAACTGTCTAAAAAGTGGTCATAAAACTATACTTTGGTCTAAAACCTTATATCTCAAAGTCACTTTTAATTTCAAATCTCTGACACCCAATTCAAAATGAGATGGAATAACAGAACAAGATTTACCTTCCCACTTGAAACAACTGAAAAGAAAAAAGCTGACAAAATTTATAAAACAATTATTTCTAAGACTTTGGACATTAGGCAACGAAGGATAGTGGTCTCTGAGAGGCAAAAAACCAGGAGGCAGCCTCTGCAGTTGCCTCAGTTTCCTGCCTTGAAAGAGTTTCCAGACCATGGCCTCACTGGTGAAATCTGCCAACATTTAAAGAAAAAAATAATACTAATTCTACATAAACTCCTACAGCAAATTGGAGCAGAGGAAATACTTCTAAACTCATCTTATTGGGCCACCATTATCTTGATAATAAAACCAGGCCAAGGCATTACAAGAAAGGAATGTTTCAGATCACTATCTTTTATGAACCTAAAAGCAGAAATTCTAAGCAAAATTTCAGTAAATTGAATCCATCAATTTATAAAAAGGATATATATTACCTATTAAGTTGGGTTTATCCCAGGAATGCAAGGTTAGTTTAACACTTAAAATTAATGTAACTCACCATATTAGCCATCTAAAAAAGGAAAATCATATGGCCATTTCAATAGAGAAAAAGCATTTGAAAAAGATGCAATATCAATTTCTAATTAAAATAAGCTCTCAGCAAACTAGGAACGGAGAAGTTCCTCAACTTGATAAAGGACATTAAAGGAAAACCCAACATCGTATGTAAATGCTGAATTCTGAAGATGTGAGTATTTTAACAGCTTAATTGAGATGTAATTGATGCACAATGAACTACACACATTTGAGCCAAACAATATGGTAAATGTTGACATATTTGCACACTTGTGAATTCATAACCACCATCCAGATAATAAACATATCCAACCTCACCCCAAATTTCCTCATGTACCATTGTAATCCTTTGCCCCTCTTTCTAACTGGCAATCATTGGTCTGCTTTCTGTCACTGTAGATTTGGTTTCTTCCTAAAATTTTATTGAAATATATAATATTTAATTTAATATATGAAATTTAATAAAATATAATTATTTTTATGATGTATATTCCCTATATAATATAGGGAATCATATAGTATGTACTCTCCTTTCAATAGTTTGGCTTCTTTCTCTCGGAATAATTATTTTGAGATTCATCCATGTGTGTATTTCAACAGTTCATTTACTTTTATTGCTGAGTAATGGATACACTACAATTTGTTTTTCCAATTTATTTATGGACATTTAGGTTGCTTCTAGTTAGCTTCTAGAAAGCTAATGTTTCTTCTAAGTGTCCTCTGCCTCGCCTCCAAGTCAGAAAAACTCTGGATATATCCTTTCTCTTTATATTTCCCAGCTTTATTGAAAATTAATTGGCATATAACATTGTGTAAGTTTAACTTGTGCAATAGGATGACTTGATACACATATATATGGTGAAATGGATAGTACAATAAGGTTAGTTACCACATCCTTCCCCTCACATAATTACCATTTTGTTGTTGTTATGCTGAGAACATTAAAGCTCTACTCTCATAGCAACTTTCAAGTACAGTAGTCCTCCCTTAGCTGTGGGGACTCGTTCCAAGACGCCCAGTGGAAGCTGGAAACCTTGCATAGTACCGAACCCTATGCATACTATGCTTTTTTCCTCTACATACACAGTTCTTAACTTAAAAGAAGCAGTTTACAGTTTCTCTATTGGAATATTTGAATTGCCAGCATCACTACTATTCACTTTGGGCCATTATTACGCAAAAAAAAGTTACTTGAGCCCAAGCACCGCGATACCACGAGGGTAGATCCGATAACTGAGACTGCTACTGAGTGGCTGATGAATAGCGTATACAGCATGGGCATGCTGGACAAAGGCATGATTCACATCCTGGATGGGACGCGGCAGGACGGCAGGAGATTTCATCATGCTACTGGGAAGAGCGCAAAATTTAAAACTTATGAGTTGTTTATTTCTGGAATTTTCGATTTAATATTTTCAGACCACAGTTGACCTTGGGTAACTGAAGCCAGGAAAAGTGAAACTGCAGATAAAGGGTGGGGTGACTGTGTACAATACAGCATTATTAACTACAGTCTCCATGCTGTACCTTAGAACCTGGGACATATTCATCTTAGAAAGGGGAGTTTGTAACCTTTGACCGACAGCTCCCCATTTCCCCTCACCCCGACCCCGCCATCCCGGCCTGCAGCCACCACTCCACTTTGTGTTTCTAGGAGTTCAGTGTTTTTAGATTCCACCTATAAATGAGGTTATACAGTATTTATGTTTCTCTGACTTCCATCACTTGGCACAATGCCCTCAAGGTTCATCCACATTGCCACAAATGGCAGGATTCCCTTCTTTTTTTTTTTTTTTTTAAATATATTTTTATATATTTTTTAAATTTTAATTTTAATTGCATTTTACATTCAATGTTATTTTATATTAGTTTCAGATGTATAGCATAGTGGTTAGATAATCATGTATTTTATAAAGTGTTCCCCCTGATATTTCTAGTACCCACCTGGTACCATACATAGTTATTTTAATGACTATATTTCCTACACTGTACTGTACACCCCCAGGACTATTTTGTAACTACCAATTTGTACTTCTTAATGCCTTCATGTTTTCATCCAGTCCCCCAACCCCCTCCCCTCTGGCAACCAATGGTCTAATCTTTGTATCTATGAGTCCATTTCAATTTTGTTTATTTTTTCTTTAGATTCTACACATAAGTGAAATCATATGGTATTTGTTTTTCTCTGTCTGACTTATTTCACTTAGCATAATGTCCTCTAAGTATGCAGATTAGTACAGCCACTATGGAAAACAGTGTGGAGAGTCCTCAAAATATTAAAAATGAAACTGCCTTATGACCCAGCGATCCTATGTCTTGTTATATATCCAAAGAAATCTAGAACACTAATTCGAAAGGATATATGCACCCCTATGTTCATTGCTACCTTATTTAGCCAGAATGTACAAGCAACCCAAGTGTCCATCAATAGAAAAGTAGATAAAAAGTGATGCTACAAATATACAATGGAATATTACTTGGCCATAACAATGAAATCTCCCCTTCATTTTTATGGCTCAAAAATATTCCATTGTGTGTGTGTGTACATTTTTTGTCCATTCACTTGCCAACGACACCTAGGTTGTTATAAATAGTGCTGCAGTGAATATGGGAATGCAGATACCTTCTTAATATAGTGATTTAATTTTCCTTGTATACACAGAAGTGGAAATGTTGGATCATATGGCAGTTCTATTTTTAATTTTTTTGAAGAACCTTTATACTGTTTTCCATAGTGGCTATACTAATTTACATTTCTTCCAATGGCATGTGGTGTACCTTTTTCTCTACATCCTCATCAGCCTTTGTTACCTCTTGTCTTTTTTTTTTTTTTTTTTTAAATAATAGCCAGTCTAACAGGTGTGAGGTGATATCTCGTTTTGGTTCTGATTTGCATTTCCCTGATGGTTAGTGATGTTGAGCACCTTTTCACTTACTTGTTGGCCATATGAATACTTTCTTTAGAGAAATGTGTATTTAAGTGCTCTGTCCATTTTTAAACCAGATTTTTTCCACTTTGTTGTATGAGTTTCTTATTATTTTACATATTAACATTCTATGAGATATATGGCTTGTAAATTGCTCTCCCATTCTGTAAGCTGCATTTTATTATTTTGATTGCTTTGTGTATTTTGCTGTGCAGACAGTTTTTAGTTTGACTTAGTCTCAATTGTTGATTTTTGCTTTTGTTGCTTATGCTTTTTGTATTATATCCAAAAACTCATTGCCAAGACCTATGTCAAGGAGCTTTTTCCTTTTTTTTTCCCCTAGGAGTTTTATGATTTCAGGTCTTCCATTTAAGTCCTTAATCCATTTCAAGTTAATTTTTGTGAGTGATGATGGATAGGAGTCCAATTTTATTTTTTCACACGTGATATCCAGCTTTCCCAACATCTTTTATTGAAGAGACTATTCTTTCTCCATTGAGTATTCTCTTCCTCATCATATATTAGTTGACCATATATGTGTGGATTTATTTTTGGGCTCTTGATTCTGTCCCATTGGTCTATATGTCTGCTTTTTATGCCAGTAATATATTGTTTTTACTACTCTAGCTTTTTGAATATTTCTAATATTCCTTATAAGGGCCATTTAGCATGAACACATATCAGTTTCTATGTTCCCACATGCCTGTAACCCAAAGGAAAATGTCAAGCTCTCCCAGAAATGCTTCCCTCAAACTTTATTAGAATTGATATCCTCAGGTTGGGTTTGCACTTTCTGCAACTCAACAAGGAGTGACCAACATAATGATGATGATGTGATAATGGTTATGACGATGTTAGTGATCACGAATAATTACGTAGCACTTACCACAGGCCAAGATCTCTAACTTCTTTATATGCAATAATACATGTTAAGCCTCATGGCAGCCCTATGATATTGACATTGTCCCCAATTTACAGATAAGGAATTGAAACATAGAGGTTAAATTGTCGCATAGCTGGTAAGTGGTGGATTGGGAGGTAACGCAAGCAGCAGACTCAGAATTCTTTCCCGTGACTATTATGCCATACTGCCTCTCAGTTTCCCCTTTTTGCAGGGTCCCTGATCTCTCTGAGTTATTTTCTTGAATCTCTCCCTCATTTGACTATGAGGAAAGAAGAACACCGTGTCTTTCTCTTTCCTAAGAGAAAAGGGGGGGGGACGTCTTTTACCACAAACACTCCTATGTCCACAGGGTCAACAGCTCCTGTGATGACATTCTCCTTTTGCCCCCAAGTCATCTAAAGACTGGAGATGGGAGCTGGGAAGAGGTGGGGTGGTGGCTGATGGCAGTGAGCTGAGTTCTGTTGCCTCTTGTTAAGCCTTGGAGGATGTGTCTGACTCTCTTAGAATTTGCAGTACTTAACCATTGTCATCTGTTAGCTGTGAGTCCTAGTTACCAGTGCTGGGGCAAAGAGAAAACCACTTTTTTATTACCAGGGCTATTGTAGTAGTCTGAAAAAAAAAAAAAAAGGATGGAGCCTTGGATTAGGGTAGCAGTGAATATGGAGAGACTCAGATAAATTTGGGATATATTTTGGGAAAAAGCCAGCAGGACATGATGATAAATTGAATGTGGGGGAGAGGAAAAAAAGAATCAAAGAAGAGGGTTTTGGCTGGAGCAACTAGTTAGATGTAGGTGCCATTCACCAAGGAAGACTAAAGACAGAAAGAGTTTGGAGTGGTGGTGTGAAGGTGACTTGGTCCTCAAGAATACTGTCTTCCTGGTTACCTGTTAGATACCAAGTGGAGATATCAAACAGAAAGCCGGAGCTCAGTGGGCACGGTAAAGTCTAAAGTTATCTACTTGAAAGTCACAGCATGTCCTATATTCAAAGCCATGGGATCAGACAAAGTTAATTAGGCAGAAGCTGAGATAAAGGTGAAGGCTGAGGATTGAGGAAAATTCAGCAAGAGACTAAAGCCTCACCAACGAAAGCAGGAAAACAAGGAGAGTACATTTCTATGTCCCAAGAGAATAAAGTGTCGTGATTTGAGTGTCTCAAATATAATAAGCTGTGTCAGAGGAAGTGCAGCATTGACCTACTTCAGGTGGTTTTTAAACAAATGCTAAACTCAGACTGTCTGCTGAATAGGAAATTGAAACAAAACTTGAGTGGAAATAAAGAAGGTGAGACAAAATTACCGTAAGATCTTTTTTATTCAGGTGAGTCTATCACTGAACCTCTTACTGTAAGAATATCATGTATGTATGTAAAAACATAAATCATTTTTGGCGAAAAATTTGGAACATGTAGCTAAGTTCCCAATTACTTATTTCACTTGCTTAGAAAGAGTTCTATTCACATTTTACATTTTTTAGTGGGAAGAACAAAATCTGGAGATGAAATGGTTTAAAAAGTAAACTGCAATCTACTCTATATATATGTAGATGTATTTGGTTAGGATGTATCTATATAACTATATAATAGCCAATATATAGATGCATTTGTTTAGTGCTAAAAAGATGAACCAATTTGCCTATATCACAGAATTGTAAATAAATTTTCTTTAAAAATTACCTTTATTAACTTCTTGCTGTTTTATAGTTAATGCTGCTAGCTATTCCCCTACACCCTCCCCTCCCCCAGGCTTCTAGTCTATCAATTTTTACATTGTAGTGTACTTAACAGTCAACTGGAAGACTTTCTAATGATACATATTTCAAGTTTACATCTCCTGAAATTCTGACTGTAGCCAGGAAAGCTATGTTTTTACTAGTACTCTAAGTATTCTGGGGAAGATAATCCCTGGGACACGCTTGGCAAACTGCTGGTCCTGATGCCACATTGCGAGTCCCTAGGTAACTCTTCTGGTGGCAAAAGTGCCTCTTGTATCCCCATGCCTTATTTTTTATTAAAATTACTTTTAGATGTGCAGCTTGCCTGATAGAAATATAAAACTATAATATTGAAAGAATATAAACACCAAATATAGAGCTTTCCTTTAGTATTTATGAATCAGGTAATACTCATTGCTTTTATACAAAATAAGCTTTGGGGAAAGCTTTAATTTGACCCTAGGAATTTATCCAATTGTTTTTGGGAAGCAGTTTAGTCTTGAGTTTACTTTCAAGGAAGTAATAATTTCTAAAAAAGCATCAAGCTAACTTCTAATTACTCTTTTTTTGGAGTGATGGAATAAATCAGTTATTTAGAAACTACAGTTAAAGATGAGGAACTCTTTAAGTGGTTGGTATTTGTTTTTACATCCTGACCACATACCTAAAATAATGTGCTTTCAGATCTGTTTCTTCTTGTACTAGGTATAATTGTTCATGTGAACCCAGTATATTTTCTTAACTTCAAATAGTTTCTAAATGCTATGATAGTGGACATTAAAATGAAAGTAAATTCTGACAGTATAGTAATATTGTATGTTTTAGAGCTGGACTTTCATTCATATTGCTAAACTTTTAATACATATTGATTTAAGGAGAGCAATTATGTGCTAGATTTTATAGTTTTCATTCTGCTGTATTCTACTGCTGGCTATGAAATCTGCTTGCCCTACTTATGATCCTGAAGTATTTTTTTAGTACCTCTCAAAATTCTAGGAGATCCTTAAAAAATTAGAGGACTAAGAACCAAAATAACATAGATTTGATGTTGCATGTAAATATAACCCATATGCTCTTGGAACAAGCCTGCCTGAGATAGAAAATTCTAGTATGTTGGGGTGGTGGTGGTGATGGTGGTGGTAGCACAGGTGGATGCTCTGTCCAAAAGCTCAGATTTTTTTTTCGCTAATTAATGAAAAAATATTTACAAGAAATGCTACAGTGTTCTGTTTTCTGTTGAGGCATCTCAAACGAAAATCATTTTATGGGTTTATAATTCTGAAAGGTGTTACTACATGAACAAACACAAGGTCTGCCTTAATGTGATCCAATTACAATGTGCCAGCTGAGACTTCTAGTATCTACCTGTTTCTAATTCCAATTTCGTGTTTGAGCTTATATATGTATATATCTGTTGTTTGAGATATATCATATATACATATGCTATATATATATATATATATATATGGTAGCTTGGTTAATTAAGGACTAGAAGAAAAGTTGACATAAGATACAATTGGGACCTTAATGAGCTTTAATTCATTTATCCTCCTTCATTTATTGTTCCAAGCACAACAAATGTCATGTATGTTTGAAAACTTTATTATCCAGGGAATAAAGTTGAAAATCCTTATTTAAACATTCTTAATGGTCTCCTGCCTTGAAATTATTATTAGTCTTCTGCTTTAATTATATGGAGTAAATGTAAAATAAAACAGTTATCGCATGAAAACATGAGTTTTGGGGGGATGCTTTGGAAGAAAATAGGTAAATCTGAGCCATACATTTCTTTCCAGTGCAGCATTAAAATTTCAGACGTCAGCCACAGTCGTGATTGGTTTGTTTGTTAGCTGCCTGGAGCGTTATTTTAAGAAAGCAGAAGCACCATAGCTTGCCGCACTCCTTACAGATCACACAGCTTAACCCTGACTTTTTTGGCTCCAGTTTTCAAAAGAAGTGAAGGCAAGATGAAGAACCATTTGCTTCTCTGGGGAGTCCTGGCCATTTTTGTTAAGGCTGTTCTTGTGACAGGTATGTGGTATTTTTAAAATAAACCCAGAAAAAAGGAAAAATATAACACAGATTTGTTCTTCAGAGTGAAACATTAATGCTTGCGCTTTAGTTGGCCAGCTAGCTGGCTACTTTTTTCTAACTTGCCTTAATCTTTGTATGGGCAGTGATCTTTATTCAGACAAGACTCATAATTCTTTTTTTTTTCTTTTTCTCTTATTTGTTTGGCTACTATGTCTTGTCTTGTAGGGGTGTCCAACCTGTGGCCTGTGGGCTGCATGCAGCCCAGGATGGCAATGAATGTGGTCCAACATAAAATTGTAAATTTACTTAAAAACTTTTTTTGCTCATCAGTTTTTGTTAGTGTTTGTGTATTTCATGTGTAGCCCAAGACAACTCTTCTTCCAGTGTGGCCCAGAGATGCCAAAAGGTTGGACACCCCTGATTAAATTATACATTTCCAGGTAAGTCTTAAAAATCAGTGGTCCTCTTTTTGAGTGTCTTAAATTAGTATTAGGAAAAATGAAGTAATAATTACTATAAATATAACATAGAATGCATTGGGATTTTATTTCTTTAGATTTATTATGACCCTTTAGCAATGCTTAGTGTTCCACAGGGCCTATAACTAAATGGCTGAACTTTGGGTATTTTGTTTATTAACCCTTCAAAGTACTGTAGGAAGTGGAATACATTCTGAAAATAGAGGTATAGTTTTTCATAATTTTCATCTAGAATGCACATGAATTAGAAGTGATATAATTTCTCTGGATTGTTTCTAACATTTACTGAGCTTATTATTCTTATTTCAAGACTGAGTATTACATAATTAAGAATAATTTTAAATATATTTTATACTAATTTAGCATCAAGAATAATGAATTTCTAATAATACTTACAATATAAAGATAATAGTAAAACATGTATAGTATATGTTTCTATATGTATGTATAAATACAATCATATATATTCACATATATGAGCTGTAATTATTGAGCACATGTTTTGTTGTACACATTATGCTAATTACTTTAAGCATACAATTCTAATTAATTGTCACAACAACTGCTTGAGGATAGGTACCAATTTCTGACATATAGTTGAGCCCGTTGAGATTTAGAGAGGCTAATGTCTTACCTGAGGTCACTCAGCAAGTGTGTGGTAGGTAGAACTCAGACCCTCTGACCCAACAGTCCGTACTCCTAACTACTATCCTATTTTGCCTATATGAGGGAATCACCTTATAATAATTAGTAAATTAATTATGTTCATATGTAGTATGTTATTAAGTCTATTTTCTTATTTGTTTGAACTGAATTAAATGTAATAAATATTTATTGAGCACCTACTATATCTCAGGCGCTCTTGGAATAAAGTAAGGCACAGTCTTTAGTAACAGGTTTATTAGGAAAGATGCTGCCTGTCAGTGAGAGAGAATATTAGAACTGTGTAAGTTTGGTTAATTGAAGGCATTTGCATGTTTCCTAGTAGGAATATTGGGCTGCCTAATTCTTTTATATAACAATAGTAATGTTATTTCCCCCCTTAGGTTTCAGGTAAGAAAATAAACTATATACCATAAATAAAATATAGACATTTTTTATTTAAGACTTAATTGTCAAGTTGCATATTGATTCGACTTTTTCCTTTGGACTGGCACTGCTGGCTTCTCTGTATTTTACTGAGAAACACATTTAAGAGTCATGACACAGCAGCTGGCATGGTGACAGCTCTGAAGTCACCCTCCCCTCCACCGTGTGAGGAAGAGCTGCATGGTGCTCTTGAACCGATGTCATGATGCTTCTTCTCCAACACCACACAGACTTGTACTAGAAGGTTTATTAGGAAGTTGTGAATGATGACATCATATGCATTCTAAAGTACTTCAAACAGTTTATAAGTACAATATCAATGATTTTAAAATGTTTTTGCAGTGACTATTGTCATTGAGACTGAAATACTGCAGTTAGGGCCTCTCTGCTCTGGGATCACTTTGGAATAGTTAGACTTCCAGTAACAGTTTTCTGTCCCAATCATTTAACCCCGTTAACTTGAATTTATGTGCTAAATTTTTGTTTTTTTCAGTTGAGGCTTGGTGAGAGGAAGTTTTAAAGGTTGCTTAGCTAATATTACAAGACTAAAAAAGATATTTAACATCATTATTATTTGATTAGCACTGTTAAAAAAAGCTATTATTAACTCCTCAAGTATCTGTCAACTAGTATAAGTCCAGCTATTAATAAATTTACTTTGTTTATTCTTTGCAACACTTACTAGATCTTTTTGTGTAATATTCAGATTAGACAATAAATGTTGACACAAAGTTAAGGCCTTAGTGGTCATCTCTGTACTCATTCACTTACTAATTGTTTTCTGCATTCAGGCATATTAAATGAAATAGTGACTGTACTTCTCAATATTTTCTGAATTGTTTTTGCAAATTTATAACACTTCATGTCCATATATATTATAGCTTTAAAAATAATTCTTATAACAGATATGAATATAGCACCTATTATTTTATTTGATTGAATCATTATTATATCATAATAGCCAGATTGTTACTATGAAAAAGAAAAATATGATTAATTTTAGGAAAGTTGTAGTGGAGAATATTGAAAATCTTACAAAACAAGGCTGTCTTGAGGGGGAGTGCCTGGGCTCAGCTCTGATGCAGGGTAAGCAAACAGTGGGTGAGTGGGAGCTCAGCAAGGGTGCGAACCTTCAACTGGGCTTACAAAAACTGATGCTATTTTGGTCCACTGTTGAATGGATCGCTTTGGTCTGAGAGAACTGCAGTCTAGATTTTTGTGTTCTCTCTTACTTCGGGATCTGGCACTCATTTTTACAAAGGCTACATCATTCAGAGAGCCGTGCCTCTGTTAAAAGCCTTGGATTACAACCAGAGTTCTTTCTGTTCAGGTTCCCATAGACTGGTCCAAAGGAAGAAGAGGAAATCCTTTTGGAGTACCTTTCCTTCACTATGCTGTGAGATTCTACTCTGCTATTTTAGATTAGGAAGGAGAACAAACCACAAAACTTACCAACCATAAAACTTATTTTTTTCCGGAGGAAGAAAGATGAACTCAATACAAAGTTGATCAGTAGATTTTCATTTCCATTTCTTCTTAACACTTTTTTATCTTTCAAGCCCAAGATGTCGAGGAAAGGACTGTTCTTGTGAACAACAAGTGCAAGTGTGCCCGTGTCACCTCCAGGATCGTCCCTTCTCCCGAAGACCCTAGTGAAGACATCGTAGAGAGAAACATCAGAATCATGTGCGTGGTATTTTACGTTTCACGTTTTCATATTGTAAGCATAGATACTCTGTCATATCAGCATTGTTTGAATGTGATGCCTCCATCTTTGCCCCTCTTTTTGATGTGTAGCACCTGGCGTGAGGTTGAATTTGGTTAACATGCTTGATCCAATAACCTACAAGTTGAGAGCAGGAACGAGGTTTCCATGCAGTCGAAAACTGGTCATCTAGATCAAATGATGATAACTGAGTCTAGTCATCAGCACACCCTGTTTATATGGAATTATTTCATTTTTAATCAGAACTTTTAGTTGCTCTTGATTAGTTCAAACTGAGACTTGAGATAACACTAAAAGCTGTATTTTGTACTATATCTGGACGGAGTGCTTTACATAGTACTCAACTGTCTGGATACAGGTAAGGCAGACTAATCAAATTGATTTATTTGATTTATTCTTCACTTGCACATTGGACTTAATATACTCATTTCACATGTAGTCCAGGTTATAAGCTATGAGTCTTGATGTTCAATAGCCAAAATGCTAATATTTAAAAAATGAGATTCCTATCAGATCCAAATAATCCTTGAATAGTTTTTCCCCAACTGAGTGCCTTTTTTTTGAAACAACATAACATTCAATTCCATCTAATCAATGGAAGAAGTTGTAGCATTTAAAATTTTGTTTCAAGTTCTGGTTGGGCCACTTAATAGCTGTGAGCTCTTATATGCAAGTTACTTCTCTACTCTCAACTTTAATAGTATACATCTCATTGGGCTATTGTAAAGCTATATTGAAATTTATTCCTTTTAGAGAATGTATAATTCCTGGCATATTTTCAAAGAGTATTTGCTGTGGTTTATCTGCTTACCCTATGTGTCGGTTATCGTTGTCACTATACTTCTTAAAATACTTTTGCTGGTTTACTACTCAACATTGTTATTATGATAAATTAAAAGTGCCTCAGCCTAACCTCCAGCACTGAGCATAACTCTCCATTGACACTTTTTCACCTTATGTCTGAAAATCCAGCAGTACTGTGGTGCCCTTAGTTTTCCACACACATAGTGTTTTCTTTCTCTTCTATTTTTGCGTATGTGGTTCCTCTGCTTGAAGAACCCTTTTTCCCACCCCTCTCAGCCTGGCTAACTTCTCCTCAGCCTGCATGTCTTACACTTCCTCTAGCAGGTTTTCTCTGACCATTCAGGCTCCGTACCACTTAGCTCCCTGTTAGAGGTAGAGCAACCGGAGACGCAAGTGACTTGAAGGGCTGCCGTCTGTGACCCTGGCACCTAACCTGTGTTGAAGAGGAGTGTCCATCTTATGTTTAAACCTTCAGATTTGTAAATGGCACTCCATGATTCTCTGATTCAGCTTTTATGACCATTTTTTTGTGATTATGTATTGTTTTCTGAATTCAGATAATTCAGTTACTTCATCCACTTTGCCTGATGTGTACTGAGGGTTCTCTGATCTCATTTCTGAAAGTTCTATTGTCATTGCCATGCCATTATTCCCAACTCCATCACTTACTAATCGTATGACTTTGGGCAAGTTTCTTAACCAACTTGAGCCAGTTTCCTAAACTGTAAAAAAGCGATAATATATGTATGTAGATATACACTATACTTTATAGAGTCCTGAGGACTAAATGTGATAGTGTGTGAAAGCCAGAACAGCGTTTGACCATGGTAGACATTCATATAGGTTTATTCTCTTATCTCTATCAATACTTAAAGCCTTTTCTGATATTACTAGAGCCTTTTCAATCTAGTAAAGAATAGATTAATTAATTAATTAATTCATCTGACACACATTTATTGAGTGCTAGTGAATGCCACTGAGGCTGGAGTTGGGGCAGCACTGGAGAATTTTCAGTCCGGTAGGGAACTGGAAACAGTTAAAAAGAGTTACAATACAGTATTGTAAGTGCTATGACAGAAACAGGCATAGGATGCTAGAGGGCACCCGGTCCAGTCCTGGGGGCGGGTGGCAGTGGAGGCAGGAAAGAATGTTGGGAGGAAGTGGTGGAAGTGGATGATGGCAGTTAGCTGGCTGCGAGGGAGTTCGCTGGGTGAATGTGTGAGGCATGACAGGGTCGGTAGGTGGGGCAGGCCATTCCAGGAAAAGGAAACAGGGTTGCTGTGAGGGTTACATGAGATCATCATGTAACATGTTTACATAGTACCAGCCTCACTCTAAGCACTTAGTAAACGTTAGAACTGTTTTTGTTACTGCCAAGACTTGGAGATGAGAAGAGCATGGTAAATTTGCGGAATTGCAAGCTGTTGTTTATAGCTGGCTGTGGTGTAAAGAGGGTGGCATGCTGAGAGATGAGCCTGGAGAGTGATCGGCATATCATTAAGGACACCTGGCCATTTGTGGGAGACACTGTAGGTTTTAAGCAGAGAAGAGAATTAGGCTCGTACTGTAGAAACTTGGTTTTGGCATCAATGTGGCTAATGCATCGGAGGGGTCAAGACTAAAGGAGGGTATTGCTAGGAGAGAAGTGGTGGTGTCCTGAACCCAGTGGGTGGATTTCACAGATGCAAAGAATTAGAGTCAATTGACCTGTGAGATGGATTAAATGACCTCATGACAGAGAGGGAGGACTCAGGGATGTGTCCAAGTTTTTGCTTGGATACTTATGTGGATATTATTGCTAAACGTTGAGTTAGAAAACACAAGTTTTTCTTTGTATCTTTTGGGAGGGAGGGGTGCATTGATGAAGAATGCTGATATAGATGATAAGAATGTAAAAGTTAATGAAATCACCTGAAGTAGTTGATAAACATTATCTAATTTTTCATGGAAATCACCAAATCAAGAGATTTGGATTCCAGCTACCGCTTTACAACTCAGTAGTTGTGTGATCTTGGATAGGTTGCTAACCTGTCTGATTTATAATTTATGCATCTCAAAAAAAATGTGGCTAATACTATCTGTCCATTCATTCCACAAATATTGAACACATTCCACATGCCACACTCTAGCAAGGTGCTGGTAATGCATACATGTTTTTGCCTCAGTGAATTTATGTAGTCGAGAGAAGCAATAATTCTGTAGACAAGCAACTATGATGTGGTCTTTGTTATAACAGAGGTCTATGAACAGTGATGAGGGTACAGAAGAAGGGGTTTATTGAGGGCTGGAGAGGGGGAGCAACATAAACCTCAGAGAGAGGGGAAAACTTGAGCCGGCTGCTGAAGAACACAGATTTGCCAAGTAAGCAAAGATCATTGACCAAGGAATTCTTGTGAGGTTGATTTTGAATGGGAAATGCTTAAAATGTAGCAAATTACTGTGAAATCTGAGTACTACTGTTACTATAGATTCTCATGGAGTGTTAAATGTACCAAATGTAAAGGAGTAAGTACTGTCCTAGCAATATATCTGTTACCAAAAAATAGCAATATCTGTTAGTTTCATTATTTTGACTTGTTTTTTCTTTCCTTCTTTTTTTAGTGTTCCTCTGGGCAACAGGGAGAATATCTCTGATCCCACCACGCCTCTGAGAACCAAATTTGTGTACCATTTGTCCGACCTGTAAGAGATTGTCCTTCATAGTAATATATATATTCATAGTAATATATACATGAATACATATTCATATATATTCACATTATTATATTCATAGTTATATATATGCAAGTTAATAACTTTAAAAAATTAACTTGTTAGTAAGAATGTTTTGGAAAGTGTTGGGGTATAAACATTTAGCAATATAATTTGTACTTTTGAATACATTAGTTTTTATGTTAATTATTAAATATTGATATCATAAATTACAAGTTAGCTATATGTTTATTCTAAAGAAGAAATATTTGCCACTAGTACAGGAAGGGCCAATTTGTTTTAATAGTTCAGTAACTGGATTTCAGGCATATTAACATACAGGTGTTTCTTTGGACATTATAGAATCCAATAACAAACAATTTTTTAAAATTCTTCCTTCTTTGTTAGTATAAATAACTTGTTTAATCCTAGTACACAATATGTAATAAATCTAACAGAGTAGAAGTTGCTGTATGGTGTAGCATATCCTATTATTAATCATATTGGTTACTTTCAACTAATTTTTATATTGAAGGTTGAAAAACATCCTGTAAACTATTCTGTTATGTAGAGCAGCTGCGCTCTGAAAGGAGTTGCCCTTTGTCAGTTGTCAGGCCAGAGCTGCAGGGGCTCATTGGTTCTGGATAGAAACGTATAGTCACCGAAATGCTGAGACAGCATTTGATGGGGATTGTCTGATGCACGTGCTTGTTTTCCAGCTGCAAAAAATGTGATCCGGTGGAAGTGGAACTGGAAGATCAAGTAGTTACTGCTACCCAGAGCAACATCTGTGATGAAGACAATGAGACCTGCTATGCTTATGACAGAAACAAGTGCTACACAAACAGGGTCCCACTTTCACATGGTGGTAAGACCGTGATGGTGGAGACAGCCTTGACCCCGGAGTCCTGCTATCCCGACTAATTCAAGTCCTTGCTGGCTGCACAGCGCCTTATCTTGAAAGGCTCTCCATTTTGACCCAGAAAGTTAATATATTTACCACCAATGAATTTGAAACCATATTTTTTTGATAATGTAAAACTTTCCCCCAAAGTAACATTGTTATTTTTGTTAGGTGATTACATTCTAAGTGTTGACTATCTTATCATCCTGGGGTATATGATCTTAAGAATAAAATTTCTAACATTTAAAAGATAGGTAAGAAGAAAAAATGAAACTCGAAGTAAAAATCAGGATACAGAATTAAATTTTGTCTTTTTTTTTTTTTTTTTTTGCTTTGCCTTGGAGAGCCAGAGCTTTGCGCATTCTATGCTATTCTCTTTTAAAAAAGTAAAACTGTGTAGAGAAAAGTGATGTGTGAACACAGGTTGATTATAGGTCTTCATTAAGAAAATGATTGGAAAACATGCTTTAGAAATATTTATAAAAATAATTAAATTGGGATTTTTAATATTTATGAAACCAGTGAGCTGAAAGGGACATAATTAAATGCATAACTAAAAATATGTTTTGACATAATACAGATTTGATAGCAGATGATACATAATTTTTTTGATAATCTATTTTAGATAATCAGGATAGCGTAAGAAATTCATTCCCATTGGAAATTGTCAATGTTGTAACTGAATCTAACAAAATACCTATTTCAAAATATGTATTCTCTAGCACAGTTTGAACAATTAAATAGATTCTTAAGCATATACCTGTGTGAAATAATTTACTGGAAAAAAGACTGTGTTAATTTTGTTATATGTAAGTTAAATATAATTTATTGCTTATGGATAGTTTTTGTAAGTATGATGTAATTTTGCATTAATCACTGAATTCATACACATACATATCTGAGGTAGCTTTGTGATTTAAAACTGAAGTTAAATAAAAAGACAAGATTGTTGAGGGGAAGGGTGTGTAAGGGGACTAAATAGTAATAAAAAATAAAATCAATAAAAACAGAATAAATAAACAAAAGACAAGGTCTCTCCCAACAAACATAATGTTCATAATCTCAGTTAACATTTATCACATAAAATTACAAAAATTTCTTTTTGTTTCCTTGTGATAAGAACTTTTAGGGGGAGATTTTTTTTCTGGAGAGGCTCCTCTGAGCTCTCCCCATCTTCACCATTGTTTTTTCTGTGTACCTGATAGAAAAAGTGTTACCACATTGCAGACTCCTA
The DNA here is from genome assembly GCA_004027475.1 of Anoura caudifer. Taxonomy (NCBI): domain Eukaryota; kingdom Metazoa; phylum Chordata; class Mammalia; order Chiroptera; family Phyllostomidae; genus Anoura; species Anoura caudifer. The sequence goes on along the minus strand of PVKU01001006.1, from coordinate 100,515 downwards.
TCCCAGAATTAGTGCTTCATTAAATGCCAGCTGGACGAGCACCTCAAACTGATAGTCCTGTAGATTCTCCTTCTTTCAGAAGTTCAGCTAAACTTGAAGACCATCATATTAATAACAATTTAGCATTCACTACCTCCTAGGCATTGATCAGTGTTTTATTAAACATTAACCCATGCAACATAAATCCAGAGTAGCCAGTGGCTCTTCGCTGAGAGTTATTGAAGAAAGGTTAAAAGCCTTCCTGTGCTTAGTTTTACTCTTGCGTTTGCTTGTACTAGTCAATAGTTTAGTGGGGAAACACTAAGGAATCAATAAAAGGAGATGAAGCAGCTGTGAAAGGAGCCGCTCAGTTCTTTGCAGGGAGTATATTTGACCAATGGCTCTGGTACCCAGCACTGTGGGTGTATGAGGTTCATGGGCTCCTCTCAGCCAGTGATGACTGCGAGTGTCAAGGTACTGAGACAGGCCAGGTCCTGGGAGACACGGGACTCCTCTAGGGTGACTGACCTGAAGATTCCCCATCAGCTTCATTGAAAATTTCTTAGCACTGCACCAACATTAGATATTACCTACTCAGCCTTCCTTCCTATCTTTGCTCAACGTGGGTCAGACCTGAGTCAGAGTCTGAAGCCTCTCCCAGCCTTCTTGAACTCCCACCCCATTTTCTCCTGTATCTTTAATTTCATCTTGGATTCTGCCTCCAGAGGGCCTGAATTATTAGCATAGTAGCCAATTGTGCGGTATCTGATTTAATGATGATGTTGATACTGAACATTCTTTATCTGCCACATGATTCACCTATGCCAACTCATTTTATACCTGAGAATAACTCTTGGGTTTACTTTTATATTGTTAAGGAGAAAGTGAACTCAGTGCATAATTAACAATTTTACTAGTTCACTCGTCTAGTTAATGGCAATGAAAACCCAATTACTGCCATAGCCGTTTCATAGCAGAAACCCAATTCTGCCATACCAACAGAAGCTCTTTAATAATCATTTATGCCCACTATAGCATTTTCTTACAGTTCATGTGGTATTTTGAGGTTAATGTGACCAATTCATGGATCTGTTGTAAGTCAATTCTTTGCATACTATTTGTCCTCCCTTTTAAATTTTGATTAAATTTTGATTAACAAGACAGGCGTAGGGGGGATTATGGATGTGAATGTTTTTCTTTTGCATAGTTCTTAGCCATTTGCTTAAGTGAGCACACTCAGCACCAACCAAAGAAAAAATACATTAATTAGTAACAAGAATAACGTTCATCTTGTACCAGGACCTTAAAAACCAGTAGACCCAAGTCAGTATTCAGTTTTATGACTGAATACTTGTCATTTTGAATGGTTCTGTGTAACTTGATATTCAAAATGAACCATAATTATGCTTCTGCAGTCACAGATACACAGATGTGTACATAGTCGTAACCAGACATGTATGGACACCTGACTTGGGATCAGTGGGTTAGGAAAATTACCCTGTAATAGACTTTCTAGATCTTGGCTCTGGGGCAGCTGTGTAATGTAGTGGGTAGTCTGTGTCCTAGGTGGAGTACAGACTATATTTAGTGACTAAATGACAAGTCACTAAGGGCAAGTTCATTCAATCTGATACAAAATAGGAGTAAAAGCTATCTCATACATTTTTGTGAGAATAAGGATACATGCTGTGATGTGTGTATATCACTTAGTACAGCTATTGCAGCATTCTGTAACCTTCCGTAGAGTATAGTTTTGTGTTCATTGACTTCTGGCTCTTCTCTCTGCCCAGACAAAAAATCAGAGAAAAATGTGAACATATTGGATCAATGATTCTCAATCTTTAGAATGCATGAGACTCATGTGGAGGACTCTCGAAACAGATTGTGGAACCCCTGCCCTCCACCATGATGAGTAAGCAGTTCTGGGATGCATAAGGAGCAACTGCATTCCTAAAAAAATTCCCAGCTGCTGCTTGGGAATTGAGAATCCCTGTTTTAAAATTATAAACCTCCATCTCCACCTAGTGGTTAATTTGTGAATCACAATGCATATGCATTTTGTTTCATTTAATCCTCATAACCGCCCTATGAAATAATTACTATCTTCATTTTACATATGATAAAACTGAGATGCAAAAGGTTGAAGTAATCTTCTTAAGGTATTAAAAATAGCGTATGGAGAAGTGGTAATTGAATCCAAGACTGTCAAACTCCAAAGCCACTGCTGTTATTCAGCATGTTGCCCTGTCTAAAATACACTTCCAGCCCGTTTCCTTCAGTAATTCCACTTCTGAGGAGATAAGAGATAAGGACAAAACAGCATAAAGATATTTATTACAGCATTATTTATTATAGTGAAGAGTCATAGTAAACTTTAAGTCCATTGTCAAAGGGAACAATAAGATAGGTGTACTTCCAAATATTTTACAGAAAACAAAAATGAAGTTTTAAATAGTTTTAGTGTTATGAAAATTGTATAACATGAAAAGGGGAAATAGAATATTTCATAAATGAATCACTTTCAGGTCCTTCCAATACACACATATAACATAGGCCAAAATATTAACATTGGATGGTAGGATTATATATTATTTGCTTTTGTTTCCTTTTACTTTTCAGTATGTGTCAACTACTCTGTAATGAGTATGCATTTCATACTTAAAGGTATTCATTACTAATTTTTAATCAATTATTTTAAAATTTGGAAAATTCTAAATTTCTATCTTAATACAAAATGTATTAAAAGAAAAAGTGATGTTTATTTAGCATCTACTCTGTGTTCAGCACAGTTTCAGATGCTATGACCAATACATAAGAAGAATAAGAGTTGGGCCTCACTTTTTAGGAGTATTTTTCCCCTAAAATAGACAGAACTAACAGAAAAAAATCAGCACATGATACAAGAGAATATGGGATTAAATATAAAAGATGATGTGCTGTGAGCCTTCAGGAAAGCTGGGGTAATCTGGAGAAGATATTAATGTAACAGGGCCTTCATGGACGGAAGTGGAACTTTCTAGAGCCACATGAGCCACACAAAGAGACAGAAGAAGCATAACATAAATCAGGGAGTAGAGCTGGGAATGTCCTGCTCCTCTTTTTCTTTGTGTTTCTAACAAACCTTGCATTTACATGCTTCATTTATACACATGCCCCCCAAATTGGTGATGTTCAGGTTTTTCAGTGGTCAAGACCTTTCTCCTCCCTCCTTCGTGAGTTTGCAATGGACCCTTATCTGTAAAAAACAGCCAAGCATTTTGAAACTTCAAATTTGGTCTACCAACTGACTGATTCATCATCACCTGGTAACGTGTCTATAATACAGAACTGCAGACCCCACTCCAGATCACAGAATCGAAGCCTGCATTTTATCAAGATTCATGTGCATGTTACAGCTTGAGAAATGCTGGTAGAGCATGCAGTACCGTCAGAGACAGCTTGCATCCCGAGTAAAAGGGGCAGCTGCCAGTGTGGTTTAACAGCTAAGGGACTAACAAGGTCCGCCCCAATGTTTTCTACCATTATTCTTTCCTGCATATACCATGATTTGAATTCACTGTTCAGGGGCATGGTGGGTGATTTGGGAGGATTACATATTAGCCAGCACTTGAGCAGAAATCGCTTACCTGGTCAATCACAGCAAACACCTGCTTTGTACAGTGCGGCATGGTTATTTGGATAAGATCCAAAGAGAAAGTTACTGTCCAAGTTCCGATAAAGCACAGAAAAGAGGATGCAGAAGATAATAGACATGGAGTGCAGAGGACCTTGAACAGGGAAGCAATGGGCTTTGAGAGCTGTTCCATTTATTTCACAATTATGTCTGTGTCAAATTACAGCTCAAATTACTTCTTCCTTTTTTATTTGGAGAATTCTGCTCTGCCAGAATGGAATTGTGTTTGTTACCAGCTGAAACCTGTCTCTAAATCTTATTGGCTACGACTTCAAAGTGAGAGATAAAGGTCTAGTGGCTGATGTGACTGGCCTAAGGAAGAACAGGTGGACAAAACCAAAAGCTCTATTCCGTTGTGAAATAGCGATTACCTATTTTCCATCAAGTGCAGTTTTCTTCTGAGTTTTAATTGGGCAGTTGGTCTGAGTCACAGTGAAACTTCTGAGGTTTTGTGAAGAAGGGCCACAGTTGTTCACCTGAAATCCAACATTTCTGGTTCCCTTTTTGGTTTTTAGAAATGAAGTTTGGTTTTCTGGGGGCAAGAAGAATCTTCTTTAGGGTCCATTGGGTCATGACAGAAGCAGACTGGGATATGTCAAAACAAGTAATAAAAGAAACTGAGAGGTCACGTCTCGTGAATTTTCTTTAAAAGTGTATAAAGTTAAGAAGACTCCGATGTGAGTGATTAAAGGCAAACATGTTCAGGGCATTCAAAACGCCAGAGGAACAGCCTTCATGATAATGGCTGCCAGGCTAAGTTTTCAGAGAGGGCTAGACCCTACATTTCTTCCTGCTTTGCTTCCTGCTTAAAGTGCAAAAGCTTAAGACTTCCTGCAGACAACTGGATCAATGACCAACTACCCTCCAGAACAGGGGTTCCCAACCTTCGGGCCTCTGGGTGGTACCAGTCCAGGCCTGTTAGGAACCGGGCCCCACAGTAGGAGGTGAGCTCGAATGTAATGTACTTGAATCATCCCGAGCCTCTCCGCTTCACCCCCGGTTTGTGGAAAAATTGTCTTCTGTGAAAATGGTCCCTGGTGCCAAAAAGTTTGGGGACTGCTGCTCTAGAGAAATCTATTACAGGCTGTGAGACGGAAGTGCTTATATAAGGCAGGTGTGTGTTAGCCTTGCTAGGTTATGTCCTGTGTTGTCATCCTCAGGTGTTATTTTCTTCTTATTTATTTACTTTATCATCTGAAGACATCACCAGGATGTATCCAGCCATTTTAAAATTAGCAGGCGATGACCACTAGGTGTAGGAACTTGCCATAGAAATGGGGCCATGGCAGGGGGCTGAGAGCACTAGAGACAGGAGGGGATCACCTCAGAGCCTGCCACCCCCAATGCATGCACCTTAACTTCAGAGCTGACTTCCAAAGCTTTATCAGTAACTTAACAAGGGCACACAGAATAATTTCTTTGCTGTAAGGAACTCAGCCCTGGTATCATGTTTGCAGAAGGATACTTGTGTTGATGGAATGAAGAGTCATTTTCCACAGGGACATTTTCCCCTCTATAGTCTTGAATGTAATACATGTGTTTTGTCCCCTAGTGTGTTTACATGTTACATTACGGAGGTCTCAGGTGATCAATTAAGTTGCAGTGACTCATAGGTGAAGATGTGTCAACACATCTGCTAAAACAAATGTATGATCCATACATTTTGATGAAATATTGAAGTGAAAGAGTATTTTACAGTGAAAGCCATTCATATGTAGATTTAAAACCATTTGGAAAAAAGTAGTGAAACATAAAATGTAATTTTATTTTGATGAGGATAATTCTTAAGAGACACTTTATATAGAATAAGTTAATGATTTTGCAATGAATGATTAAAATATAAAATTGGTGGTGGTGGTGGATTTAAGCAACTAGTGGATGGCTTAGAATAGTCTATGTCTAAGATCCCTTCTTACCCTGAGTTTCTACAATGCAAACGTTGCTGAATATTTTAAGCTACAGAATGTGGTAGCTCATTCAGCATCCTCTGTGGTTTACCAGCAGGAAAAGCACACTGCTGTATTTTCAGGAGAGCTTTAAAAGCTGTTTTAAGAATCAATCAGCAAATATTTACTGGGTATCTACTATGTGCAAGACATTGTACCAAGAACTTTATAAATCTAAAAGGACAAGTTTCATTTCCTCATGAAGTTTTCAATACTGTATTTTTCCAGATTTCTGAGACCTACTTATGAATTCTGTACCAGGAAATTTTTTTCCTAAGAAATTCCTTAGAGTTAGAAGGTAACTTTTCTGGTAATTCTGAGAACTCTTTCTCTCTAGGCAGGAATATACAGATAGTAGGCCAAATGATGTTAATAAAAGCAAAACACCTTGTATTCTAAGCAAGACAATTTAGAAATGTCTACTTTACAAAATAATTTACACTATTTAATCAAGATATGAAGAAAGTGGGTCTGCAAATAATTCTACCAGGACATGAAGAATAAAAGTCTTTGTTACTAGTAGCACATATTGCTAGAATCACTCATATTGTACTACTAAAGAAAACTAGCCATTGAGCATTTCCCTTAATTGATTAGGACAGTGTTTCCCACATCCTGCAGGTGATGAGTTGGTGATGGGGAATGGCAAGTCCTACTCTTTTTGGTCTGGATGCTCAGTCACAGAGTGTGGCAATCCTTGCCCACCTACCTGCCCAAGCCGTGGTCCCCAACTGCTAGTTCTGGGTTACTAGCTTGTCTCCCCCTAAACTTGTCCTTGAGTGTGTTCCTTTGACTGAGCTACATCTACCTGGTAAAGAACATAAGAATATTAAAAACAAAAGTGGGTACTAGTGTCTACTATTCCTGAAATATATTCTAAAATGGAGGTTAGGCTAGGCCAAGAAAAAATTAGGTTAGAATTTAGAGAGTAGATACCATAAAAGGAGAGAGACTTTCAGTCTTAAGATATTAAAGTAGTGCAGCAAGGAGAGAGATTAATTGAAGGGAAGAAGGAGTCAGAGAAAGAGATTGAGTGACAAATAACACGTCAGGAGACAGAACAGAGAGGTGGGAAGAGAGGAAGACTGAATGGAAAAGGTAGATGTAAAGACTGGTGATGGTTAGAGATAGCTTAGTATGTAAGGAGTGGTAGAAAGATGGGAATAAAAAAACAGAAAGCTAAATATAGAATGATTGAGAGAGAAATAAAAGAAGGAAGATAAGAAAGGAGATGATAAAGGTGAAAAAAAGGTAGTGGAAGAGAACATTAACTCCTAGTTAATGTTTTCTCCTAGAAAAACTGACAAAGACCAACACAAAAAATGTACAATCATCAGGATTATATAGATCTCCATACATAAAATGGAAAGTTCATCTGCTTTTCTGTCTTGCAAAATCAAAGAATTTTGTAAGTACAGAACTCTGAGATAAAAAGGAAGAATCAGCAAGCAAAGGGAAACTAACCTGACTAGTGGCTTCCATGTTTCAGGGTGGTGGCAGTCATAGGCTTCCTGCCTTTATTTAAAGATCTGTGCTTATAGTGACAGCCCTAGATGTAGTGACACCCAGAGACCCAACCTCACCACATCACCTGGGCCACCACTCCTATCGCTGGAATGGGGAAAACCTAAGAATCACCAAGAGGGTCAGATACTTAATCAAGTCTTGGGGGGAAGTTTGATAACCACTGTGGGATATCAGGCATTTTTCTTCTCCAAAGAATACTTGGTTGATACAATCCCTAGGCCTGAAGTAGTAAGCAGTCTTGCACCTGGTCCTGTGGATTGGTCCCTATTTGAAAGGAATCAAATGGAGTGTGTTCATCTGCATTAAGTGGGTCTACATTTATACTCTGAAACTGAGTCCCAGTAGCTAATCCAGCCAACGAGTTAGGAATTTCAGTAGGCATTAATGAATCCCCACTGAATGGGCTTTGCCTTCCAATGCTAGATGGAGTTCCGGGGCTGGAGGAGTGATACTTGGCTAATTTGGAGCCAAAGCATGGTAACTGTAGGATGCTAGATGGTCTTGGTTGTTGCCTTTCACCCTCATTTCCTAGCACTTCACTTTGGATGTCTTCTGGCTTGGGGCCTTCATCAGGTGTCCCGATAACAAGCTGCTCAGGCATCAGGTCAACAGTCCTTTCATTGAGCTGGTTGCCTTCAAATATTTGTTCCAAAATATTGTTTCCATCTCCTCCAGGGTCATTTTTGAGACAAGGTGTGTTCTTTGATTGAAGGGAACTGGCTTCAGAAAATGACATAATTCCCCTTTGGTCTAGTTGATTCTTCACAGAACATGGCATGTTCCTCCTCAGAGTGGATACATCATCTCTAAAAGGGCTTGGATTTTGATTTTCTACAGGCTGTCTTTTCTCTGAGCTGTTTGTTTGGGTAGGTAGGATGCTTGTTGGGGAGACAGTATGTCTTGCATGCTTTGCATGACCATCTTTTGCATACAGAGGGCTGGTTTCTTGGTTCTCCCCTGGCACCAGACCAAAGGATGGAGTGTAGTCCTGTAGAGCAAGTGGGTTGTCTTTGTGTCCAATGGAGCCACCAGCACAGCAAGGGCTTCTCTGGCTAAGGTGAAATAAATGTGCTTCTTTTTGACCTATTGAGTAACCTGGAGGCAGTAAGTCCTGGAAAGCCAAATGTTCGCTGTCTGGTGAATTTAACCTAGTAATCTGCATGTCATGATTCAAGTTCTCACCTTCATGCCATGTTGGATTTCTCTGAAGCCCAGCTGGGGAGTTGGGATAAGGCTGGCTCTTCTGGTGTGGTGGACTAGCAGGGGCTTTGTGTAAGTTTCTTGGCTGATCCCAGAAATTTCTGTTAAAATATGGTCTTCTCTCTCTCTGCCCTTGGGCTTCCATCCTGTGGTCCCAGGAGTTCCAAGAAGGAAACAGAGTGCCTTCTTCTTGTCCAACAGCTCTATCAGCATAATAGCCCCTGCTCTCCACAGGTGGTAGTACAGTGGGAACGGCATTATAGGATGGAAAATTCTCATCCGGGTTCCAGGGGTAATATTCACCATAAGGAAAATCCTCCCTGGGTCTTGCTGGATTATCTAAGGAATAGGGAAGGTATTCCCTTGGTTGATTTGAGGTGTACTGCTCACCTTTGTAATGCCTAACTGTGGTGCCTTCTTTAAAGCTCGACTCCTCCACACCCCATTTACTTTGTTCCGGAAAAAGTTCATCTCCAGTTGGATCAATTGGGTCCTCTTCATTATAAGGGACTGTTTCTTTTGGGTCTGGAGTATTCATGGGGTACAGTGGATCTTCTGGTAGCCCCATAGTATTGGGAGAATCATCTCTCTCACCCCATTTACTGCTCCTAATGTATGGCGAGCTTTCCCTGGGATCAAAAGGATTAAAGTCAGAGCGGTGCACATCTCCCCTAGAGCCATGGGAAGGATGAGGCAAGTGTTCTTCCTGCCTGCCTGGATCTTCCTTAAAAGGTGGAGAGATTTCTCGGTGGTTCCAAGTGTTTCTTCCACCAGGATATTGTTCTCTTGCAGGGGAAGGGATTTCCCCAGGGTATGCAGGCTGATATGCACTGTGCTTTAATTCGGGCTGACTAGTTTCTGATTCATATGGGATCCTTCTTGGTTCTAAAATAATCCCTTTGGGCAAACTCTGGGTTTGGGTTTGTCCATCAGAATTTGGGGCTCTTCTGGAATCTCCTCTTGGGTAATAAGAGTTTTCATGTTGATCAATAGAATTAAAATTTGGGACTAGTACGTTACCCTCAGGGTGAGGCAGTTTATAGTTTGATTTATTAACTCCATAATCTTGAGAGTTTCTCCAGGAGCCAGTTGGATCCCTTGTAGGAATGACTATTCTTTCTTTTTGACCTAAGGGCTTCTCTCTCGGATTTTGAATTTTTTCATTGCGGCCAACAGTAGTACTATGTTTGGGAGGCAAAGGGGCAGTGTTGGTTCCCGTAGGGTGTTTACTTGGCCCCTGAGGTTTCCTTCTGAAATTTGTTGGATTTCCTGTAAGATTGGGAGAACTGCCTCTTGCAGTGGAAGCATAAGGTTTGCGATAGGTTGGATTTCCTGGACGAACTGCTTGTTTGCTTTCCAAAGCGTAGGAGTTCCACCGAGGACCTCTTTGGACTTGATTTCGGTAAAAAGGCCAATTCTGTCTGTGCCCCGTGGTGGTACCAGGGGGGCGCCATTGTCTTCCCACAGGAAAACTTTGAATGTTAGGATTTGGGTAATTTTCGCGAATATTTGGCTGACTTGGTCTCCATGGGATTTGACTTCTTGGTGCCCCCTGGCCTGAAACATTTACTGCTGTGGGCAGGACGACCCCGTTTTGAGCTGTAGGGTTGCCCACAGTGTTCGGTCCCTGGCCGCTGTTGCCTGTTGGACTGGTGTCATTTCCACCCGGACGCCCGCCGGGATTGGCTGCATTTGCTTGGGTAGAATTAGTCTCAGGAACTGTTGAATTCGACGAGGGTTCGGTGGCTGGACTCTCGGTTTTAGGAGGGTCTTCTTCTTTGGGTTTTTCAAAATCTTGTTCAAACATTTCTTCTGAGTAATATGGAGGACGACCCCCAAATCCCTGATATCCAAAATATCCAAAGTAAGGATTCTGTAGGGAAGAAGGTGGACATTGTTAATTACTCTTTGTTTCCCACCATGGTGTTGCTTAGAATTTTTTAACGTGATAGGGAATCTTATCAGCCATGTGCTTCTTTTGACTCTAATGACTTAAGCTTTCTGTCTTGAAATTTAACTTCTCCTTGGGTTCCATGACCCCACTCCCTTCTGGTTTTCTCTTCTGGGACTTGCACTTTCTGACCATTACTTCTCAGCTTTCTCTTCCTAGGCCTGGATTCTGAACCTAATTGTTTTTTCAAAGGTTTCCATCCTCCTCATTCTTCTGTTCTTGTTTTACACATCTGCTGTGCCACAAACACTACAATGACTTTCGCAGACATGCTGCTAGACTGCAGTAACAGTACATCTCTCTGCGACATGCGTTTGCTACTTCTCCTAGTGTGTGTAGTAAAAAGTCATGGGGCTGGGGGTCAGAAGGCTTGGGTTCTGGGAAAAGTTTATCCACTCAGTAGGTGAAATTAATTAGTAATTTATTTTCTCCGGTATTTAATAATATTTGCACAATGAGGGAGTTAGATGATTACTTAATTCTCTTCTGGGGATAACATTCTAAGATTCTCTTACTTCCTTTCCTGTTTTCTAGTGGCTCCATCACTGTCTAGGGTCCAGCATCTACCTGGAGCATAGGTTATTAGGTTAGCCTTCTTTGAGAGAAGGAGAGAGAGCGAGAGAGAGACAGGGAGGGAAAGCAGGAGGAAGATTTCAATACACGGAGAGGAGAAATGATGTATCACATTTATTTTATTTTAGGTTACTGGCTTGTTTTGTTTCACTTTTCCCCTCTTATATCATGGACATGAGCTATAGTTTTTCATGTGTCAGATTTTAACTTTCTTATTAGGTAGGGGTGGAAAAAGCAGAGACTAAAAGGTTATTAATTCCTAATGGGGAATGTAATTTTGCTTATACTTACTCCTCCTTCTTCATTGCTGACTGGTGGGCGTCCGTAACCTGGTGGTACCCTCTGAAAGGTGAAAAACACAGTGAACGTAAGAGAGAAAACCACTTTCTATGCTGCTATTTGCTTGTTAGACTTGAGGGGTCTTAAAATAGTTTATATCAGTGACTGGGTGTCAGCACCATTAGCTTTTAGCATCTGAGTCATTAGCTTTCACAATCCAGCTATTAATACCTATAATTATAACCCATCAGTGAATACTGGTGAGTACAAAGGCTTCAGAAAGATGGTAGGTCATCCCACTCAAAATATCATCTCCTTGCAGTCACTGGTCCCATCACCCCAAAACACACACACACACACACACACACACACACACACACACACACGGAGTGTTGAGTGCCATCAGGGTCCAAACATCCATGTTAGAACATGTAATAATGGAGAATAAATAATGATGCTTTTTTAGAATGTCTACTTCTCATTTAGGGTGACAAATTGACAATCTTTCCTGGATTATTACTATAATATTTTTATTTGATCAAGGTTTGTTTTTATAATCAAATTTGAAGGCTGAGTTTCTACTCAGAGGAGGGTTTAGAAAAACAGTTCAACTGCTACAGACCTTGAAGAAATTCTGTGTAGATGAGATTAATAGCTACTTCAGCGTGAGAATCATGTTCATCTGCTTTTTAAATAGTCACCTGGTACTGCCTCAGCTTCCTTAGTTCAGTATGGCCAGTAAAAGGGAGTGACTCTTTTATGAAAAAAAAAAAAAAACCTAACAAACTCTTATTGAAATGAATTGTTCCTTGTTAATAAGAAGCCTTCTTGGTCATAAGAATAATAGACAAGAAAAACTGGTGCCATAGCTGAAGGAAGTCATGAAGTATTTCTTCTTTTTCTTTTCTTTTTTTTTGTTAATTTAACAGCAACTGGCCTTTACTATTTCTTTGATTCAAATAGTTTATTTTGCAATTCTCATTTTAATATCTATGATGCAATTTCAATGCTATATTTTAATGACTTTAAACTTTAAAGGATTCTTGTAAATATTATTTTGTATGATGTTTTTATAATGAAATATCTGTGGCTAGAAACAAGATATGATGGAAAGATGTTTGCCTAATTATCTTATGATTTTCAAACTCCATTTTGTTCCAATTTCCCCATTACATTAAATTAGGATAATCTTTATGTTTTCTAACCTCTTGTGGAAGCAGGGAATCATGATGAAGTAGCACAGCCTTTAAAATTAATTCACTAATTAAGTAATTAGTGATTGGTGATTTAAGCTGTGTTCATGTCAGCAAAATGAATAAAAAATTCACTTAAAAAATTTTTTCCCTCCATGATTACTGATGTGATGATTTTGTTCCAGATTCTCTACTGATTGGCACATAGCAGTCCATTTAGCAGTATAAACTCATATTAATTTGAGATATAGCACACTAATATTATTTTTTATTTCTAACATAAAGGAAAAAACTCACATGTGGAACTTGCCACGGTGGCTGTTGATAGGGAAAGATCCCATTGCCGAATGGTGGGAATGGCTGGAGAGAAAGAAAGAATCAGAGTGACATGGAAGTGAGAAGAAGAAATGAAAAATAAAATAAACCTAGTACATACAATTATTTGAAACTTGGGTGAGTTTATGTCTTGCCTTAAACTGTGATTTTTAATTTTAGGGCAGAGATGATAATAACAATTAGTATTAGCATTATTGAACACATGTTCTAGGTTTTGTGCTGAACACTTTATAGTGAAAAGCTTATTTAACCTCACATTACCAAAGAAAATATGTGCTACAATTATTCCCATTTCACTTAAGATTTGAGGTTCAGAGAAGTTAGTCACTTGCCCCAAACTGCATAGCTGGTAAATGATTGAAGCCAGGATTCCAATCCAGGAGAGTCTTTTCATTCAATTTCTACATTTATAATAGTGTCAAATAATAAATGCTGATTGAGTGAAAGACAATATTTGAGAAGCTCCACACTAGATGAGATCTTGAGAAACCACTTATGCATTTTCTTGCTCTAAGTCAGGACCATCCTGAAGTACTGGAAGCAGTGCAGCCTTTTGGGGCAACATTTTAGATCGCCAAAGCACAGACCTTGGACAGGACTTGGAGAGCATTTTGTTTACTCATGCGGAACCTGGATTCTAGAAAGGCAAAGTGACTTGCTCAAGCTCATGCAACCAATAGGGGCAGGGGATAGAATGCGAATCTCTGTTCCCTGAGTCTTCCATTAGTGTTCATGTTACCTCTATATTTTAAAAGGAGCTTCTTTAAGGCAAGAGTTTTGAGGTAATTTTTAATCAAACAAGGACCAAAATTGACTCACTAGGCAGTCTTGGATAGGTGATAACAGCATCACCTTGGAAGAAAATGTCACAACTATTGCTTCTAATTTGTACATAGTAGTACCTGGGTTGAGCAGTACTGAAGCCAGTGTGTTATGTGGGAGGAGCAAGGCCCTGCCATCACTTTGAGGCCATATGATTTGCTCTGGAATTTTGCTGGGCAAGTCTCACCTGAGGTGGCTGGGCTTCCTCTTGTGGTGGAGTTGGGGCAGGTGGTGGCTGCTTTAAGGGCCGCTTTGGTGGTGGCTTTTTTGGTTGAGGCTGGTTGGGTTTCTGGGTCTCTGGGACTTGATCGGTCCTACTCTGGTGTTTGGGTGTGGAAGGAGATGAAGGTTTCCGTGGGCGCCCCATTTTGGGTGGTGGCTGGGGCCACATGGGCATCTGGTACTGTGGGAAGAGCTGAGGAATTTGCGCACCATATCCGTACACGGGGCCCAGCTGTGCCAGCTGCAAGGGTAGCAAATAACAGGAAGGTTACCTGAGGGCTGAGATTCTAGCTCTCCCTACTCTCTTGTGTTAATCTCTAATCTCAGCCAGGGATCTTAAAAATCCTATGGAATTTAACAAGGGAAGCATCAAGGTCTTTAGCTAGCATTCTTTTAAGTGTTATCTTACAGGAATGAATTTCATTCAGTTTTGTAGAAAACCAACCAACCAAACAAAGCAAAAGGCCGAAGTGGGGCGGGGGCGGGAGAACTTCAGTTTAAGAATGAAACCCTGACAGGTAAGAAGTGTATAAATCGGTTTATAGGGAGTTGATGTCAAATTCAAACCTGCTGTGGCTTCTTAGAGGCTGGAGAAAGAGGAAGAAAAGCAAAAAGAAGATAAAGAAAGTGAAGGTGTTAAAAAAACAAATGAAAGAGGGGGGGAGAGAGAGAGAATATAGAAATTCTGCTGTGTAAACACCCTTAATGGTGCCTGTGCTTCTTGATTACAGGTGAATTCTGTTTTCATTATCAGAATCTCCACAACTACAAGGTTGACAGGGAAACAAAAGTAGTTATAATGTGAAAATGCTAACGAATGAATTGACCTCTTACAACGTCAATTGCCATTCAAATGTTCCTTCTCTGGCTTAACACCAGTGTCTCTCCCTGTCTTCAGTAATTAATCTCTTCCTGTCTATTGGATGATGTACACACAACACAGTGAAAATGCCACGTGGGCTGAAGAAAGGTAAAATTGCAAATCTTGCATTAAGATGCAGTATTTTATGACAACTAAGTTGGTGAACATTTCAAATTATAGGCAAAGGCACTGAAACCAAGAATTGAGAGTTTAAAAGAGTTAGTCCAATCAGTAGCTGAAGATGAGAAAATTAACCATGATAATAATTTTAGGTGAGGGGCTTTAAAAGAGAATGACTTGAATAAAAAGAAAATTGATGAAGTCCTTGATTTTCCCCCAAAATGGTTTCTATAATTATATCACAAGTCAAAAGTGACATATGATATTGCTGTAGTAAGAATCAACACCCAGTGGTATCATCTAAATTTATTTAAATAAAATAAGAATTTATTTCATAATTTTGGTGTTATCTTTCAAGATAATCCATACCCTGAGTATTTACTATGCTATTTTCATGTTCTCATTGTTTGTGAATAGTTTTGTGTGATCTTTTCCCAGAGCCCATTTCTCTTGGCTTTAAAGAATACTTGTAATTAATAAATGAGTTTTATGTACTCGAAACAACAATAGTAATGAATAAGAAGAAAGTTTGAGCCCTGGCTGGTGTGGCTCAGTGGCCTGAGCATGGCCAGCCACCAAGGAGTCACCAGTTCAATTCTTAGTCAGGGCACATGCCTAGGTTGCGGGTCAGGTCTCCAGTTGGGGACACATAAGAGGCAAACATGCATTGACGTTTCGCTCCCTCTCTTTATCCTTCCCTTCCCCTCTCTCTAAAAGTAAATAAATAAAATCTAAAAAAAAGAAGAAAATTTGATGTAAGGGGACAGATGAAATTATTTCTCCCCCTTGAGACTCTTATAATGGTTATATTGTAATTAAAATGTATAGATAACTATTGGTGTCTTAATTAGCTAAGACAAACCCTATAATGTAATTATGGGTGTATAAACAAGAAATCGTCATAAATAATATAAATCCTTAGAAATAATCACTTACATGTGGAGAGTTCATGAAGTTGAATTGACCATACCGCATCATCTGTAATCAAAGGAATCCATCAATGGAAATTTTTTCATTCAATCAATCCACAAATCATAATAAATAAGTTGAACTTCTGACTTTAAGGTACAAGAGCCCTAATATCTTTTAGTGGTTATTAATAAATTAAAAATAAATATGCAATAAAAATTTCTATGGAATTTTAATTTTTTACTCAGAATTTTATTTTGAGAAGAATCAATATAGAATAATAAAGAACAAAAATCTTGGTTATTTCGAAGTTGTTGAATATTCTACTGTACTTTTTTGGAGTTGAAGATTTGGGAGTGTGATAATTCTATAAAAAGATGATCCTCCCTTCTGATGTGTAATAAATTTGGCTAATGATCCTGGATATGAGTCATGTAAAAGTTATTTATATGCTTAAGTTTCTACCTTCTAACAGCCAATGGTACAAATGGCTACATTTGCTAGCTTGAAAACTTAGCAAAAAAGCTATTTATATGTAACACAAATTCACATTTACCTTGAAAAGGAATATTGAAATACACAAGTAGGATGATGTTGGGGAAATTATTAATTTGCCTTGATTTGAGAGTTTAAGTCTCTCAATCTCACTTCCTCTATCTCTTTCATAAGCAGTTTTATATATCAGAAAGTTTTCCAATATTCTCCCTCTTAAATGAACTCTCAGAACAGTGCTCTGGAAAACTTTGCCCCAGAGACTAAACATACATACCTCCTCACTTTTACTGCTAAATCCAGGCATTCGGGGCATTTGCATCTGGAAGTGAAAGAATATCAATGACAAATTCAGAATGTCAGTTGAAATAAGCCCAATAATTTCCTCTAAGATATGTAATAAGGACACAAAAAAAGTCTTAAAATTTTTAAAAATACTCACTGGCATAGCAATAGAATTACCAAGCACACCTAGAAAGACCAGTAGAATCTTCATTTTTCCATTTGGTACCTGAAATCAAAACGTGTATTTTATTTTTGAACTATGAAATAATTATGCTTGGGGTACTCTGCACTTATTTAGGCACTAGCCCACCTGTCCATCAAGGGGAATGCAGAAATAGACAGTGATAGGGGTCTCTGTTGCCATTCTTATTTTACATTAAGAAACTATTAGATAGTTGTTACCTGGAGCTGTTCTAACTGCCAAAAGGGTCAAAGTGAAAAGAAGAGATGAGAGATGAGAGAGAGAGAGAGAGAGAGAGAGAGAGAGAGAGAGAGAGAGAGAGAGAAAGAGAGAGAGAGAGGGAAATATTGATGCTTGAGAAGATGAAAGATGGTTCATAGCACTGGAATGTGAAAATTAAAAATTAGCAGTTTACCTGAAAAATATGAATATTGCTGGTTTTGAATTTCTAGTTGCTAGCCTGGTTAGGAAAGGCATATTAATGTCTGACTATATTCATTATTCAGAATAATCTCAGTTTCAATGAGGGCACACTCCAAAATCAGTACTTTGAACTCCTATCTAAGAAGCTATAGACAACATCCAGTTATATAGAGGCTAATTAAATAAGCTAGAATAGTCCAGAATTCTATCCTTTTCTTTTTTCCTCTATTGTTTCTTTATTATCATTTTATCTTTTTAAAAATCACTTCTACTCAAGGGCTGATCAGAGAAATAGAAAAACATAAGCAAAACTAAAATTTCATCTCTTTGTTAGATACTTTGATTGAACATATAGAGGGAGATATTGAAACTGTAGGCATATATGTAGCTCGGAGATTATTTTCATGGATTTCATTTATCCTACTTTAGTTAATTATTCAAGCCTTGTATAATTAGAGCTTGTATTTATGTCTTTGAACAAGATTTGTTTTGGAGCATTTCCTTAGATAATTCCTTAAGAAAACTGCTCTATTTGCAAGTATGATAGAGGAAAATAAATGTTCTAATCAGAATGATTTATTTTTCTTAGTATATCAGGTACAACACAATTCCCTGCATAGTAACCAGCATATAGATGCCAAGAGTTTTTCATTCTTTTTGTTCCTGCTGCTTCTTTCTAGGCCTGAAATGCATCTAATAGTGATTTGAACCAATGCTCTCCCTGCTGCTTCTTTCCTAGCGATATAATTAAAGGATACTTCAGCATTTTCCTAAAATTTAGGTGTAATAAATTACCTTTTATATATCGGAGAAACTGAGATAGTGTAATTAAACAAAGGAAGCAGTAATATGTAAATGCCTTGTGTCCTAATTAAAGATTTTCAGAATTATAATATTGTAGAGAATTAAAAATAACAACTGAAGCTGGTGTGTTTAGTTATAGCCTGCCATAATACAAGGAAGCTAATAAAGAGAATATTGATGAATGCTTTTTACCCTAAACTTACTTTCTAAGATTATGGCCTAAGATTTTGGGGAACTTTTGGATGTTTAATTTCTCTTTTGCTTAATCATCCATCTCTATAATAGCTGTCACTTAGGTTCTTGATAATGTTTCATATTTATGTAGGATGATGTGGTCTTTTATTTTGCAAACATAAAATGCTACTCATTCTGTCTTTTGTAAAATTAATATGTTATGTTGGATGACTTTTAAGATTCCTTTCAATTCTAAAAGTTCATGATTAGATGAAAATTTATGATTAGTCATTTTTTGAACAGAAAATAACACTCATAATGATCACTATGGAATATGATGGCTGTGTAAGTTCCTACTTTTTCTATCCCAGCTGTCAACTCAGATGCTCTTTGTTTCTTCTGACATATTGAAAAAGTGTTTTATTCCATCCAGTGTACTTCTGACAATATTTAGTTTGGTATGGACCCTGTGTGTATTAGAAAAAATAAGTGAAAGTACTCACCAAATTATCTAGCTTAGGAAAAGAGTCTCCATGTCTGCACTGAAGCAGCACCATTTTTTCACCAAAATTTTCATAAGCCTTCGAGAGAGATGGTTTGGCATGAGAAAAAACTCATATAGAAATGAAACAAACAAAATGAATTGCAAAGCTTCAGTTCTATGGCAGCACATATACAGTTAATTACTTTACCCAATCATACTTTTATTAGAGGGTCTTCAAAATCAAGCTTAATCTGTTCTTTTAAGGGTAGAGTAGAAACTAAACCAGAGAGAAAATGACCTGGGCACTGTATTATGAGATACTTCCAGTGCAATGTTGATAAAACTTGGCTGCTCTTTTGGAAAATGTACAACATCACAGTGTTAAATGAGTTGTAAGTAGGTTGGAAGAAAACTTGTAAGAAAACAAATACAGCAAATAAACCAAGGAGTTTCAAGTTTTATCAGAAATCAGTCTGCAAACAATGGTTATGCAACTAATATCAAAGAATGCAATAAAGAAGTCAACCAACACCTATGAATTAAGTTTACTTTTGTCTCTACATTATTTATGTTGATAATCTCTAATACTCACCCAATGCCAGTTAGAAGCTCCAATATTTAAAAAATAACTTTTACTTGACTTTCATTAGCCTGTCTTTGAAGTATATTCTTAATGGTCTACAGTGGAAATGACTACAAATTGCTGAAGCCAGAGAGATTTCAAGAAGCGAGACACATTTATTTCTGAATAATAAAATAAATTCTTCATAAAGATACCATGTTGGTACCAAAAAGGCTCCTCCTTGTTGGAAGAGCTTGGGAGAGCAAGGTCACATTTAAGCACCATTGCTGACCTACACAACCAATCAGCTTTGAGAAAAGTGGTTTTGCCCTCACAAGAGTTTAAGGTAAAAAAACACATCCAATGTAAAATTTATAATGTGTTATTATAGACGCTGTCAAATCAAGTCTCTTATTATGTATAATAACAGTCTAGGAAAATGAGCTTGCAGCAAGATTTAGAAGATGCTTTCCTTGATGAATCTGGGCTTTTCTGGTATAGAAACTCTGTTTATACAAAGATATTTAAGGAACAAAGGTGAATGTTTACTACATGCTATTGTCATATATCATCAAACATCATCAAAAGGCAGGCTAGTATATGTATTTAATTTAATGTGTAATTAATATATTTAATATATATAATTAAAATTAACTGGAATGTCATGTTCATGGACAGGCTTGATTTGCTTTGAATTATGTAAGGCTACCAGGACATAGTGTTCTTTCTGAAGTCAGCTATAATTCAGTCCCTGGGGATTCAGAGTTTCAGAGGAGATGGGCATGATACCAAATGAACTCTCAGCTATTTATGACAATACAACTTCTTAAAAATATGAGTTGAGAAATTCACTCATAGGGGTGAATATACTATGGGTTTTTTTGAAACCTGACTTACCATAATGAAGATTTCACTTCTAAAATAAATGGGACATTATACTTTTCATTGACAAGAACAAGCTTTGCTATCTTTGCTGAACTTGAAGTCTCCTGTTCTCTTACAGCTCCACAAGAGAAAACATTTGTAGTGGTGAGTTTGCTTATTTTAATGTTTGCATTTAAAAATTAAAAATGTTAAATTTGATGCCAAAAGCTGGTTCCTATTTTGTATGCCTGTGCACATCAGTTCACCAGGGGTTGTACAGGCCACTGTTTTTCCAAATCACGAGAGGGTTCATGTCCTGTCTCTGGAGCCAGATGACATTGCACTTCTTAGCCCCACTACCACACCCTGTATGTATCACCTCAAATTAAAATTGCTCCAGAATATTTGATTTTAAATTAAGCTTTAAATATCTTTTAAACCTGTAGGTATCAAAGATGTGCAAAGGTACATCTTAGCCTGGCTGTCTTTGTCTGATTTTTGTAGAAGCTGAGTAGAAATGATAATATTGTATGCACTGTGTGTACATTGAGATGAATTTGCAAGTGGTAGGACACCTAGGGCGCAGTGTATTTATGGAGGTGAAATAGGAATTGTCTTGTGCGATGACCCCAGCCTCTGCCAGTATCCTCCATGTAGAGGCTCAAGTTTTGCTTTCAGCCTTAGCTGGATAGGTTATTGGGAAATGCCACTAAACCTCACTTTTGATCACCTTCTCTATTTATCCTGTTCCCACGGCCACAAGAATGATTAGTGGTTGTGAAATAATCCATGTTTTAAAAATCCAGCCAAGCTATTGAACGGGAGAACTTTCAGTAGCGGTGGCTTGGATTGAGAAAACAATTGAGTCTCTTTTTGCTTTAAGAACTCTGAAGAGGTGCTTAACTCGATATAATATTTTGAAACCAGTCCTTTGCAACCTTTCTCCATCTGCTTCAGTCATCTGTACTTATTTTATAATTTTTCCCCTTCCTGTTGGCTAGCATGTTTATGATTTGGCTTTTTAAAAAGTGTAAGTGTGCCTGTGTATTGCTTGTTTGCCTCCCCTCCCCATCTTCTTGTCCATAAAACAAGTCTTCCTAAACAGGATCTGCAAATCCATGAAATTGTATATAAGTATTTGTGTGTGTGCACAAATGCACTTTTATTTTTCCCTGAAAGAGAACTCATATCCTCCAAAGGTCTGTGACCTCCCCACTTTTCTTTTCCTCCAATTGTTAAGATCCTCTCTTTGCCTTAGAGCAGTGATTTTCAACTGGTGTGCCACAAAAAAATTTAAAACATGCACTACCTGACTATTTAGTTAGGGGCACTGACCTCTTTTTCCCTTAGATTGCCAAATAGAACAAATGACAACAGCCAACACAACAATATCCATCCGGTGTGAATGAATCAAAATTATACTTATTTTTTGTCAGATTGGCAAAAATAATTATATTTTTGGTGTGCTACACGATTTTGGTAATTAGTTTATGTGTGTCATGAGATAAAAAAGGTTGAAAATTGCTGCCCTAGTGTTTAAGTTGCTGGGAGCAGCAGAGTGCTCTGATTTTTTTTTACTTTAGGTGTGGTGGAAAGAGGCTAGGCTTTGACGTTGCCAGACCTGAGTTTAAACGTTCCACAAATTATCCAAGTATTCAGTTTCCTTTTCAGTAAATTAGGGAGTAGTAAGTTTATTCTGAGAAGCACATGTAATGACGTATAAAAGATGCCTGGTACCTGGTAGGCACTGAGTGATGATCAGCGACTAGGTGATTAATATGTGAGTTGCTTGCATGGTTCCACATTTGACCTTACAATGACTTACTAAGGACTTCAGAGTAATAAAGGCAGTCTGAAGGTCAGTGGATTATTTTTAGTAGAATACTCCAACACTGCAGAATTTTTGAACTTGAGACACTTGAGATAAAGTTGTGTCTCAGGAATCCACTATTGGTGACCAAATAGTGTCTAAGAATCCACAACCTTGACCTCTCTGGAACCATTCAAATAGCATATCCGCAGGCTCTAAATTTGAGAAACTTTTGTGATTCAGGAGGAGAGGAGTGTAGTTTCATCTCCCACATTCTAAATGATTAATAACCTTTTACTCCACAAACATTTCTTGAGTGGCCTCTCATGAAAAACCTCAGCTTAGGTGTCCACCCATCCTGTATGAGACATTAGGTTAGGAAGTTTTCTGAGTCAGAGCTCAGAACTGGGTTTCAACTTTGGCTTCATATAATGACTTACATGTTTTCAAATCTTTATCAAGTGAATTAATCTCTTTATATCTAAGTTTCCTCATTTGTAAAGTGGATGATAATAGTGTTTCCTTTATTGGTTTGTTGAGAATTTAATGAAATAATGTTTCAAGTTCTTAGTAGATAGTGCAAATACATGTTATAAATAAATAGATATATAAATGTTGCCCATTAATGATTATGATTGCAGTTTGCTTAATAGTTGCTTTAACACCGACCACAGACATACTTCCTAAAGAAGTTTTGAGGGAAGTTTCACCTCATTGTGCTTATTCATCAAAACAAAACAAGAAAACAGAAAAGAAACAAAAAACCTCCCAATAAGCAATCGAACATATCTTACACATAATTAGAAGAGAGAAAAAAAACTGAATCATAAAGTTTATCAGACTGATCCAGTTTCAGCCCAGCTTTTGTCTACAAATTCGAATGTTGCCCTGTGGTGTTGGCGTGTTACAGCCGGTGGGTGGTGATTTCTGCAGGCCACCCTCAAAAGTAGTGTTTATTTCTTGCAGCTCTGAGTAATCACTCTCATACATGTACTCAAGACGGGCTTTAAAATGATTTAGAATTTAAGAAGACTGTGTTCTTCTCCATCTTCTCTCCTCATCCTGAGAAGGAAATGTCACCCAGTGGTTAAGCACATGGGCCTTGAGGTTTGCGATACCGAGTAATGTGTGCACTGGGCTTTAGAACAGCGCCTGGCACATGGAAAGTGCTTCATATGAGTTAGATGTTCTTACACTTCTTATACTTCATATAATCTGGTTGTGATGTCATGCTATCATGGAGAGATATCTGTATCGACCATTTACTGCATGGACCATTACTACTACTCTAGGCACTTTTTATGGTTTAACTCTTGCATATTCCTCACGACAACCCTATGAGATAGATTCTATCATTATCCACACTTTACTATAAGACACAAACATTTAAGTACTCTGTTCAGGGTTTCACAGCCAATAAGTGGCTAAAGCAGGTGGTCTGGCTCCAGAATCCCCGTTCTTTCCTCTACTCGCTGCCTTGGCCTGGATTAAAGCAATGAGGCTGTCACACAGCTTCCCTAGCTTTTCCCTTCATAACAGTGGTTGCCATTGGCCCTGTTTGGCTGTCTTCATTTTAACGGTGGAGAAAAAAGTCACAGGGAGTCAGAATATTTAGTTTCTAGTTCTTGTTCAATCACTCACCAACACTAGGACTTTGGAAATGTCATTAGACGTCATTTCGTTTCCCCTTTCTTAACAAGAGCCTGTCTATATGTTTTCCAAAGCACATGAGATTTATTGTCTTTCACCCACAGAGCAGAATACTAGTAGTCTGGACTCTCAGTCTAAGAGAACCTTAAAATATGTGCAGTTCAGTTCTGATGAAATGCCTGGTTGAGAGAAGTGGTTTTAGGGAAAACACTATTCAACTAGTCTCCTGGAAACTCTGAGATCTGTCTGTGGATTAAATCATACTATCAGTACCCCACATGTTTAGATTAATTTAGCGCCTTTAAAAAGCACCTTCATGAAGTTACATTTACTAAAGCCCCCAAATAAGCGATAGACACAGGAAATCTGCTCTAATTAAGTGCCCAGTATGTTCCAGGCACAGTGCAGTGAGAGGTGTTACAATGGTGAACACCATGAATGGAGTCTATGCATTCGCAGAGATGTTTATGCAACAGACATTGTAATAGCAGATGCAATACTGTATAATAAGAAATAAGATTGGACGAGTTCAGAGCATGGAGGAGGGAGTTTACAGAAGGAATCCCAGAGGAAGTGAGATACCAGCTATAACCTGATGTCTGAGGTGAAGGTAGACACATGAGCACAGAAAAGTGTTGAAGGCAGAGCACAGTGTTGGTGAAGTCTGGAGGAAGAATCAGCAAGGCTCATCCAAACACCTCTCAAGGTCTGGAATGGCTGGAAAAGAATTCCAGGGCTGGGAGTGGTGAGAGAACAGGCTAGAAGAGATGAGCAGGGAGAGCCCAACAGGCTCTCAAGCCTAATGAAGCACTTTTCCGTAAAATAAAGTTGAAAACAGCACTGCATCACATCACACATATCATATAGAATGCAACAGAGGAAATTTCTTCTAGAATTTTATTTCAGGAAAGACCTTGCTGTCTTTGACATGTATTAATTTATTTTTCTGGAGCCACATTGCTAGTGGGGAAATCCAGACCAGTGTCTTTGTATTCTACATCTTGTTTAAAGACTATTGATCACTTTTCTCACAACTACTGTTATGATTTATTTCCCTCTTCATCATAATAAGAAGCATGTAATGTTCTGTGTTTTCCTATCAGTCTGGTTACTAAGAAACTCAGAGCTAAATTTGATGCTTAATGGTGGATTCATGTTATGTGAGGCTTAAGCTAGTATAATTTAAGGGACTTTCTTTAAGAAAGCAAAATTTAGGAAAGACCGTAAATATTTCTTTAGATAAGAGAAGATTGCAACAAATTTCATATTTTAAAAAGGTGACAAATAGTGCAAACATCAAAAAATCTGGAGAAACAATGTATTTACTAACTGTCCAACCTTTATCACAGCATCTGTATGCTTCAAGCCCTGTCTCTCTTCCACTACTCACGTGTTTTTAGCATCAGCAGCCAAGGACACATTCATATCACAATATGATTACTGGTCTTCTATCTTTGGGGTCACCTGTGGAATGAGTAGGCATTGAAAGCTAGGCATGGGAAGTAGGACTGTTCTTAAAAGCCACTATTACGTGAGAATGGCTAGTGTTATTTTCACTATATACAGAAGTTGACTGTGGATCACATAATATATTGCAGGAAACACAAAGAAATGTCTCCCCCTTACAATTTCCTCAAAATGCCCATGGCTATTCCAACACCATTTGAACTAGGAGAAACTGGATGGAGGGAAGCTATGAGAGTGGGAAGAGACAGCATTCTTAGATAATCGCAGGCAAATTTTACAAAACCTCACAGCCACGTGAACACACCGCCTGGGCCCCTCCGAGGGTGTGGAAGGGCCCAGGCCACATGAGTTTCACTGTGACTCTTACTTCTGACTCCACATTGAACCTGTCTGTGAACTTCCTTTCTGCTGTGCCTACCTTCTAATTTTATCAATGTTATGACTATTTCTTGCTGTGAACTGTCTAAAAATACTCTTTGAAAAGAGATAGATATAAAAATTTAATAAAGCAGCAACAATAAACCTTGTCATTATTGTTTTCTTGTAGTAATAGCACCTTGGAATGTGTAACAGTAATAACTTCATTTATTATGTGCTGGGCATGGTGCTAAGTGCTTTAGATGATTTATCTTATTTAACATTTACAAAAAACCTGCAAGGTAGGTGCTATGATCCCCCCCCCACCAAAATTTTACCATTGGAAAAAAATGGAATCTTAGTTAAGTTAAATAACTTGCTGAAGGCTAAGAAGTAGAATGGGGATTTGGAGCTAGGTCCTCCTGCGGTTAACCGTTTCATTCTGGCGTAGCCGTATGCAGTCTGCATGTTCTCACCAGTGGTGTCAGAACAAGATTCTATAAAGAGCTTCCTGTAAAAATGACATGGGATGTGAACTGCAAGGAAATTGGTCTGTGCAGCTTCAATTCCAAATACTGACATGGATTATAATTTTTTTGAAGTTCAATTGCATGTGAAGTTAAAAAAAAAAAAAACCTCTTGCTCCTCTTGAAAACAAGAGGCTCTCTCTTGGTGCTGGGAGTGTAGTGTATGCTGGGCAAGATGAATCAATTTTAAATAAACAGTTAGAGCAGACTAGATAATTGAGTGAGTTGATGCTTGTGGAGTCTATCATGTCATTTCTTACCAGACATCATCTAATCACTTTTTTCAGAAAGGCTAACATCTACACAGACACATCTACACTGAACGACACACATATTTGGCTCAAGCTCCTCTTCCTAAACACACGGGGTGCAGCCCTCTGTTTATGGCTTTTGTGTTGTATGGGTTCCCTTTCCCACCCATCACCACGCAGATTCACCCATCTACTTATAGGTAATGGTTGTCATATGCCCACCCTTGGGATGCTAGACAAACATGTCCTTGAATTCCAAGGTGCTGCTACCCATTTGTTCAGCATGTGACCTAGGGAAAAAGGTGTGTACCTCAGATATGTTGTCTTTTCCTCACACCTATGAACAGTAGATATTTAACACTTGTGGAAACCGAGGATCAGGGTGATAAAGGTACAAACAGGAGCTGAGGCTACACGGATGAAGTGTGGGTCTGCACCAAGGCTGTCTGCCTCCACTTTACGCTTGACACAATCTGTTCTTCACAGGGCTGGGCAAACGCCAGGGCAAGGGGCGCCGCTTGACTGGGGCCACCAGAGTTAATAGGTCAACGTGTCAGTCATAAGCAATTTGCTTCTGTTTCTGGGCATTGTTCCATCTTTCCTCTGATAATAAGGTTGTTCTGTCTGCCCCACTCCCTGCCCCCGAGCAATTCAATACTTGCTTTATCTATAATAAAAGTAGTTATATTCCTAACCCAGCACAATTTAGGTTCAAAAGGCAAGTGCTGAAAAAGATTGTTTTTCTTTTTAAAGAAATGGACACCTTTCTTTCATTGTTTTTGAAAAAGGTTATTGTCATAGATTTTCCTTTATTATAAAGCTTCCATAAGAGAGAAAAGAATTTAACAGAGATTTCATATTTTCAGGTTTTTTTCTAAATGAATGGAAGATTCTACTATGAAGAGAGAAAAAAGCTTCTTTGAGTCACATAATCTCAGAGTTGTAAGAGACCTTAGGATCATTTACAGGAGTATGTCTCTGTCCTTCTAGTTTCACAAACCTAAAACCTTGGGGTTACCCTTGACTCTTTTCTTCCTCCATTCCTGAGCAAATTCTGTCAACTCTGCATTCAAAATAGATCCTGAATTGGACCATTTTGCACTGCTGTGGTCCAATCGTACCAACTTAGTGGTCTCTCTGCTTCTTGTTTCTCTTCAGTTTATTCTGAATTGGCAGCTAGAGAAATATACTAAATATATAGATCCTCACCTCAGCCTGCATTAAGGACAGTAACTATCTGGCCACAAGGCCCTATGTGACCCGATGCCAGCTCTCTGATATCCACCTCCTCATACTTTCTGTCCTTCCTCTTCTTCATCCACACTGGCCTTGTTACCTTAATTTGGTCACACCAGGGACACTTCTGCCTCAGGACCTTTCCACTAGCTGTGCCTTTTGCTTGGAATGCTTTTTTCTGGAGTCTACATGGTTCACTCTCTTGCTTTCTTTACGTCTTCATTCAAATGCTACCTTTTTAGTGAAGCTTTGCCTAATCAAAATTTTAACCCTATCATCTTCCCCAACCCCCTTTCCTGTTTAACTTTTCTCTTTTACTCATCATCTATTAACACATATTTTTTTAATTCATTTTTTTGTCTCCTTTTTTCCCTACAATAAAGGCAGGGAATTTTGTATATTTTGTCCATACTGAATTCCTAGCACCTAGAAAGTAGTAGAAACTCAGTAAATGCTGGTAGAATTAAATAAAATCTGGTAATTTAACACTTTTATTGTATGGATAAGGGAATTGAGGTTTAGAGAGATAAATTAATTTTTCCAAGTTCCCATTGATGGTTAGGGTCAGCAGTGGGGGTTTTGACTTTCAATTTATTGTCCATTTCACCATGTGACATTTTGTTTTGATCAATTTTTAGCAATCGATACCACATTTTAATTTTTTATGTGTGCACTTGACTAATTGTTCTTTAAGGACCTTTCAGTTTTGAAATCATTGCTTTCAAATGTCACCTCCTCAGAGAGCTCCCCCGATCAGCCATAGTTCCTTCTTCCTCTCTTTTCCTTCACGCTGCTGTAGTTTTCTTCACAGTGTTTATCACTACCTGCCATCGTATCAGAGATTCCACGTTCATGGTTCCTAATGCCTAGAACGGTGCCCAGGGCATGGTGTTCCCATGAGTCTTTGTTGAAGAGACATGTTTTACAGAAGATTGGCATACACCATAACCCTCAGAAGCAGCATGTCATCTTTTACAAAAATGCATGCTTTGTGCTAACCTTTCTGAAACTACAAAAAAGGAAGCAAATGTTATGTTTTTTAGAATCTGCTATTTCAGGGAAAACTATACTTCATAATCTTGGTTTGAGAGTAGCCGACTTGGCATATTTGGGTTTTGGGTGGATATGAAAGAACGCCTTAGAGATCCAAGACAGAGAGACAGACAGACAGACAGTGTCTATTGGGATTTCTTTCTTTCTTTTTTTCAAAGGTTGCTACCAGCAGAAAGGCTGTAGTTTCTGTCGTTTGGGACTCAGTCCTCCTTGTCTCATGGAGGTAGCATAAACTAGACAGTCATATTCGAAATGATGTTAGACATACTGTGCTAGACACATAACTCCAGGGGTGACCTTTTCATGTCAGTTTTTCAAACAAGCTTTAAATAACACCCAGACATCTCTAGTTTGTGAATAAATTAGAATGTAAATCCCTATCCACTCTGGAAAACTCAGTCATTTCCTTCACTATGCTCATTACAGCTTATTTTAAAGTCATTATCAAACTGGTTGTTAGGTGGATCTCTCGGTAGAAAGCTGCTGAACTCTGGGGAAAGATGAAAGTGCAGGAAGAGAGCTGAAGGCATCAGCAAAAGGTATTCTGACAACAGCTTCGTAACGATCATTTCTCAAAGCTAAGGATTTTGTTTCTAATGTCTGGCTTTTGTGAAGTGTGGTTGTTGGTACTTCTACTTTCCTCCTAGTCTATAATGTTCATGGAAGAAAGAAATTGTATAAACATCTGGTTTGATCTTTCTTTTTAGAAAATGCAGCACAGCCTGTCTGTTGATGTTGTTTGGAGTCATGTGTTGTCTATACGAGTCAATCCGTCAGTGCTGAGAAGTTTTTTCTCCTTTGGTGGGGGGAAGGGGTGGTGGTGGTGGGAGAGAGAGAGAGGAGAGAGAGAGATATCAATCTGTTGTTCCACTTACTTATGCATTCATTGTTTGATTCTTGTATGTGTTCTGACCAGGGATCAAACCCACAACCTAACTGAACTACCTGGCCAGGGCTTGTGCTGAGCAGTTTTGGATGGATGAGGAACACACTTAGGAACTCAAAGCTTTTATGTGTTCAGGACATATTTTCCCAAAGAAAGTATTTTCTAGTTTCAAAAAAATTCAGATTGTGAGTCTGGGTCAGTTTGAATATTTGCTTCAACTTCAACATTACCATACACTGGTAGGTATTTGAATGATCAGACTTTGGGCTCTCTGTGTAATCACTGAAATTGTTGGCAGAATTTAATGCGTTCTCTCCATTTTTAAGGAAAGATCATTCATAGCTTTCATTATATTCTCAAATGAATGCTTGACCACTGTGGTGGTTCTCTGTAGCAGAGTGCAGAACAGAAATCCTGAGGTCTGGATTTTCACTCTCTAACACCAACCAGAGCTTGAAAAAAGATAGCACTCTTCCTTACACATAAATGAGAAGACTGAATTAAATCAATGTTCTTTTCACACTTTGTTCATGTTCATAGTCATTTATGTACTGCCTTATGTACTGTACTATTCCCTTAATATTTTTGAAATGATTTATTTTAAAAGGAACCTCACTTTTACCTTTGCAAATGGAAAACCAGCATCACCTGATGTAAGTAAAAATAAGATTATTCAAGAGTTACATAAAAATATATCCCCTGAGACACACAGGTATAATGGATAGATTATGTTTGCCTCTCCCGATTCACTCTCTCACCTTCTCTATCCAGAAGGGTCCAGAAAGCACTTTCTTCACTAAGTTTTATGAAGAACTCTGTGGTTTTATCCTCTGGAGCATAGATACGATGATGGGAGATGTTGATTTGGATTCTCAGTGGGAGAAATAAGACTATGAAATAGAAGGCAGATTGTGTGGCCAAAATGTCAGAGACAAGGAAGATGCAATAGGTCACAGAATGAAATGGTAATCAGGGTGCTTTGACCACTAGGAACAGTAGATCATGGGTTTGTGGGAAAAAAGTGGTAGATATCCTCTTATTGTGCTAGTTGACATAAAGAGGCAAAAAAAAAAAAAAAATTCTAGCTTCACTGAGCCTAACTCAAATCACTATGGTGGGATTCACATTTTCTTATCCAGTTCCCAGACCTAGAGCCTTCAGCCAAGGGGAGACCAGATTCCTATGAGAAAAGACTGAATTTGGCCACATGTATAGACCGTGGAAATCTCCTTAAGCTTTCTTCAGAGGGACCTGAGCATTCATGAGGGTGACTGTGTAGAGTGGGGCGGAAAAGCGGAATACCTGGACTTTCTGGAAGTTATTAGATAGTGGTTCCTCACCTGAAAAGCCTTCATAGTTTACCAATTAAAGCTTACAGAAGTCAGATGAGAGATGGAATCTGGGTCCACATCTATGTAACAGTGAGTCCAAAGCATCTGTCTTGTGCTTTTTTCCCCAGACCCAGAATGTATAATGAGACTAGTTATACCTAATGATTGACTGGCAGAACCCCACATCGATTTCTACACTGGAGAAATGAAAGCTATCATGGTAGGAAGGGCGAAGTGGAAGAAGCTACTGGAGGGGATGTAAACTTTCTTCCATCCTCTCCCCAAACCCCCAACAAGATGCTAACTCCTGTAGGGGGGGTTGCAGGGCTCACTGGCACCTTTGAAGACTTGAGAAACATAGGGAAGTTGTCCTACCACAACCCCATTTAACTCAACTGTTTAGCTGATACAAAAGCTAGATGGGTAATGGAGAATTGCAGTGGATTACTGCAAACTCAGTAAGATGGTGATGTCAGTTGTAGCTGTTCTAGATGTGGTAAGTTTGGAGCAAATCAGTATAACCCACGGCACGAAGCTTGTGGTTATTGATCTGGCAGATGCTTTCTTTCTATTCCAATCAGTAAGAAAAATCAGGGCCAATACAAACTTAAACTTTCTTGACCCAGGACTCTGTCACCTCTCCTGAAATTTTTTATAATACAGTTCTAAGGATTCTTGATCATCTTCATCTTCCACAGGATGCCACGCCAGCCCACTACACTGAAGACAGAATGCAGTGGGTTTTGATTAGCATAGAACAGCAAGCCAGAGGGTGGAAGATAAATGGTGCAAAAGTTCATTGGTCTGCTAACACTCCTACTTCTAGAGGCCTAGTAGTTGGGGCACATCAGGGTAGTGAAAGGGAAAGGCAGGCTGCTGCAGCTTGTAGCACTGTTCAAGGAGAGACAACCACAGTGCTTTTTACACTTCTTTGTGTTTTAAGGCAACATACAAGGGGAGGAACCCCCAAACCCCAGAATTTATTTATAAAAAATTGTGCACTTATTCTTACACGTTTAAATTTCAGTCACCTTAAAAGTATTCTCCATTTGGTACAATATGCCTATCAAGATTTTTTCCCACTGCCCAAAATAGTTTTTGAATTTGTCAATTTTGATTCCTTTTAGTGTTTCTGCTTTTTTTTTTGTTTTGCCTCTTCCACATTGGCAAATGTTTCCTTTTGAGGAATTTTTTTTCATCTGGGGAAACAAAAAATAGTCTCTGGGGCTAGATCAGGTGAATAGGGAGGGTGGGGCATCGGGGTCATGCTGTTTCTGGTCAAAAACTGCTGAACATTCAGCATGGTGTGGGCAGGTACACCTGTAAATCACCCATCATGATATGTGCAAATGCTTTGAGTCTTAAAAAAAAAATTCACTGAAGCTGAATGCAGCCTCTCACAACAAGGTCAGCTGGTACACTGATACACATGAGTTCCTAGAATAGTCACCTAGCAGGGGAAGCCTGGACTACAAGGGGCCTGCCCTCTAGAAGATAATTCCAGTGTTTTTGTCCCCCTTTGTATACTACATACTGTATAACTTGAAAGGCTTACAGTTTCAAGAGGACTTAGGGTACGAGAGGGGTTTGTACTGTAGTACATGCTTCCCTGCCACTTGGGCATTAAGACACAGGGACTGAAATATATTGAAACTATCTATGGCTGTATGGCACCTCTGGAAAGCCCTGACAGGATAATACCACAGAACCTTAAGGGTTTTTTTTTTTTTTTTTTTTTTTTTTGAGAAGCATAATCGTTTTTGCCTCGTCACTGAACCTTGATAGAGACAATGTGCCTGATTATGGGATGTCAAGTGAGTATCCTATCTGAGTTGCCCATCTTGAAGTAGGTGGTAGATAATCCACTGAACCATAAAATTAAATATAAACAACAGCATTCCATTTTAAGTTAAAATGATGGGCATGACCTCAGTCTAGAAAGCCCAAGCAAATTGCATAAACAAGTAGTTCAGACTTTAATGTACTCCCTTTTTATAGCTTTGATGCCTCCCCCTCATTCTGCACATTTGGCTTCATGGGGAATTCCATATGACTAGAATAATCAGATGTCTGGGTTTTTCCTAGGTATTACTGGTTTATATCTGTTCAACATTCATTCATCATTCACAATACCACTTTTAATCAGCAAAAGTGTCCCTGTTTGGAGAATTAATTATATGGCTATCCTATCTATGATCAAGTCATGGAGAGAGAAGAGTGTGTGCCTGGTTCATGGATTTCTGTATGGTATTCTGGCATCAGTTGGAAGTGAACAGTTAATGTGCCATAGCCCCACTCAGTGGGCAGAATTTAAATGACACATCTGGTTGTCTATATCGTCTAGAAGGAGACATACCCTGAGATACAGACTGACACTTACTCAGGGTCAATACCAGATAGGTTAGCCAGTCAGGGACTTTGAAAGAATAAAATTGATGTATTAGTGATAAGGAGGTCCAGCAGGCAGGCTATTTGTTTAGACCTTTCCGAATGGGATACAGTATGAAGATATTCGTTTCTCATGTAAATGCCTTGTAGAGGGAAGTCCCGGTGGAGGAAATTCTCAGTAATTAAGATCTCCCTCACTTCTTGGGTGACATTCAGTCTCTTTCCCTGGCCATTTTGGTGTTTGCTCTGTGGGTCAGTGTTTAAAGTGTATGGCGGCAGGGACAGAGGTTATTGAAGGGTTCAACAGCATGGTATTCCCCTTGTCAAAGTTGATCTATTAACACTATTAAGTGCCTGGCCTGCCAACAGCAGAGGACAACTTTGAGCCCTTGATATGACAACATTCGTCAGCAAAACCAGCATATGTGATCCCACAAATGCATGTTCCAAATTACCAAGAAGGATCAGAAGGGCAGTGTGTGGTGTGTGAGTAGAAAAGCACAAATTCATCAGGGAGAGAGAACAATTTCATCCTTCCATTGTTCCTGCAGCTATTTTGCTAGGTTGTCTTTATGAAAAGGATCAGTAGGAAAAAAAAAAAAAGAAACTACTACAGTTCAGCAATTTTATTTGTGTTCTTTATCTCATTTGCATCTTACAGTGACCTTGAGAGGTGGGTTGGGTTGTAACTCCACCATAAAAATGGCAACACAAGATCAGAGAGATTAAGCCTCACAGACTCATGGATGGTTAGATGTGATGTCAAGGTTCGAGCCCAGGTCTGTTTTTATGCCTGTTTGCATACTGTTTGTTAAGAGATTGTGTGGATTGTTAAGGTAGGTCTCAGTGGGCTCTCAGTGGAGGTCATTCTCCTGCCCTTGCACCTTTGCCAGAGACACTATAGGATGCAAACTGAACATTAAACTCCTGCATGTCTCTTTAGGCTCTGGCCACCGAGTGGGGTGGCAGAGCTCTGCCTGAGAGAGGGAGACAGCAGGTGGTGTTCGCATGCTCCTGCTAAGGCTCCTGAAGTACCCCAATCAGGAGCCCTCGCAGGGCTCTTTTCCCACACCCCAGGATCTTTGTAGGGGATGAAAGGGAGTCTCAGTTCTGTGGAGTCTAAGACCTGGACTGGGCAACTTGGGAGGAAGTGGAGAGAATGGGGCAGGAAGCTACTTCTCAGGGGTGACCAAACCTGGCTTGGAACCTCTTAATTTAGTCAAATAGCCTTCACTGTGCATACCTAGTTTGGTGACAAGGAATAATAATTTACTGGGCCCCCTTTTCCCTCATTATATTTCACAGGGAAGAGCTAGTTCCCAGATGGTATTTGGCCTTTTCAAAGCACTTTTCACATGTATGGTGGGTTTGGAAATATCTGTTTTGCAGTGTTGTTGTGAGATAATATACACAGTGGACTTCAGCTCAGCCCAGAGTGTCTGTGTTTGTTGTTATTGTGGTTGTCTGTCTACGTTAAGTTGTGAGGGAAGGGACCATGTCCGTGTTGCCTAGTATAGTACCTATGACGTTGATAGATGCTCAACAGTCTTTCCGTGAGATAATGAATGAATAAAATAAAACGAGTTAAAGAGTAGCAAAGGTGGGGGATGAGTTGCTTTTCCTAACCATTTAAATATATGTAAATAATAAACATATAATGCCTGATGTTTTCAGTGAGAAAAATTCTTTATTTAAAATAGGCTAGATGTTTTTACTAGATTAAATAAAATACTCTACAGATGAGAACTTAAAATCCAACATACCGAACCCAGTAACACCAGTCAGATCGTCCACCCATCCCCATTTAATAACATTTGAATGAAATAGCTTATAATTCTGAGAGTATGTGCCTTTGCTGAGGGAAAAATATCCAAAGCAGTGTCACATTTTCTGTATCTAACAGTATTACACTAGTAAGAGAAATTCTATGACTCCTGTGACAGCTAAGAAACTGATTTTCAAATGCAGAGATTAATAGTATTTCTATGTCACAGAGTCAACAGATTTTATTTCGATAAGGGAATGAAAGCAAGAAGGGAACCTACACTATTTCTGCCACTTGAATTTATTAATATATGCTGAGCACTTGTAATGCCTTTGCTGCAGAAGGGTAATAAGTGTTTTGGGAAGAAGTTAGGCTACGGGGACAAAGCCAGGGAGCTTGTGCCTACAGAATGTAGCTGATATCTCAAGGTTCTCAGGGTTCTTGGAAATGCCACATGTTTTGCATAATATGGGGCTGCTGGGCCTTGTTTCCTGGCATCGATGTTTGCTCTGTGTCTGGGGTCACTGTGGTATCCATGGTCATTTCTCCCAAGGGTGTAGTCATATCAACACTGTAGGGCTCATAAACATCAGCTAATTCAGGGGTCATCAGTGGATCAGCAGCTGCTGGGGTAACCCTGGGGGATCCCTTGTTATGCTCTGCAGGGTCTCCAGTCAGGCTGGGAATATTGTCCTTTGGGAGAGCAAGAAGCCCTCCAAGGGAACCAGGAGCCACTGCCTCTGGAAACAGAGCTGGGTTTTCTGGATTGACCGGATTGATCTCTGGTGGCACAGGAGAGCCTTGCACGACTCCTTCTCCCTTCTCTGGGCCTTTGGTTGCAGCCATTGGGGTGTCAAATTCCAGGGTAAAGTCCCCACCCATGCCTGGATGGGGAGGCATCGCTCCAAGGCTTGGCCTCATGCCTCCAAATCCTGGGAACATGGCTGCATAGGCCATGGGACCTCCTCTGCCCCCCTGGAAAAAAAACATTTACCAAAGACACCATTATCACATACAATTCTATACCATGAAATTATACCTGGTCAGATTCACCGAGAAACCATACGAAACTGATAAGGAGCAGGGAGCTGGCTGACAGCTTTGTGTGAGCACGTTTCTCACTAAGCTGGCTTTGAAATACAAGGGAGAGAATTCTGCACTTTCCTGGTGGGGGAGCCCACTTGTCTGAAAGGGAGACAGAGGCCCTTTGCCACGCCTGGCTAGGCATGAAAGAAACAAGTGGGGCAGAACCAAGCCCTTAGGCAAAAAGTAACTTGAATTCAATTTTAAAAAAATAATAAGCAACTAAAAGGGGCAATACTACATCATAAAATAAACAAAAACATATCCATTCCTGAGCTGATTGAGGGATGTTTTGGAGGATTGCGTCAATATCATTTCCTAGTGTCCTGCAAATGAATGAAGCCCCATGTAAGGCTGTTTCTTTTCCTTCTTTAAAAAAAAATATGTGTTGAAAAAAGAAGCTTGATTTCTCTGGAGGAACTGTAATACTTTCTTCCTTTGGGCAGTTAGAATTCTAGAACTGAACATATTTCTTTTTTTTTCCTCTTTGCTGCCCAAAATTTTGACACCAAAATCTCGGGCTCTTCTCAGGAATGGCTCAGGGCTTTGTAACTTACATTTCTGTATTCTCATTTTCTCACAACTTTGATTCATTTAAACTTACATCTTCAGTTTTTTGGTTACACTTACTGTGTGTTTTTCATAAGCTATAGGAAAGGCTTTTGAATATGAGGCAGAATATAAATAAATTAATTAAAATTGTAAGATGATAATGAACACTTACTTGAAATTTCAAACCAGTTGTGCTGGTGCTATACAGGCACAATCCTGTTTTCTCTCACCTCCTGTCTCTCTACTCTTACCTTTCAGTATCACCTCCTACAGAAGGTGGCGTTTCAGACCCCTAGGCTGGGCTAAACGGCCCTCTTCTTTCCCACTTTTATAGCTCTGATGGGCATATCACAAGATTTTGACATTAGCTGCCCTAGTACTGATCTCTTCCATCGATGAGACTGTAAATTGGTTGGGAACTGGACACTTATTTATTTTGCCTCTTGTATCTTTCTCTGTGTCTAGCTCACAGGAAGTGCTCAATGTTGAGTTGCAAATTTTCTTTCAGAGATAGAATGTGGGTGTCTTTATTAGTTTGCTAAGATCTGCGGTTGCTAATGGGTTGTAATTCAGTATGATTTTGTTTTGCCTTGTGCTCTAACAGATGTAACACGAACTTTCTCAGAGAAAAAGTCAAATTGTGTGTCTATGGACTTTGCATTTTAAATTTGTGAATTGCAGAGATAATAATAACAGAATAGAAATATACTTCAATTAACTTTTAATGTTAATGTACTTTTTATGGTACTTTTGACTATATAATTGTAGTTTTAATGTACTTTTAATGCACTTTCAATTATATAATAATGAAATTTTAAACTTAGTCAATTTTCTTTTTCTTTTTGATTTCTCAGTTTTGAGGCCAAATGATTTGTGATGCTGCTGAATTTGTTTCGAGGGGTTAAATGGTCTGAGAAGGAATAGGAACTTTGTGTGAACCAAGGGTATCTCTCTTGGTTTGAAGTGTTCGCTGTTCAATGATGACTTTTCAAGAGGGATTTCTTCTCTGCTCATAGTTAAGAAATAGGGCAAAACCCTATGCTCAAGGAAGGTCATCACTCAGAAACATGTATGTGGGAAATATGATGAAATCTTTGCATGCCACTTCAGAATCAAGCTTTTGATTTTGGAGCGGAACAATCTGAGTCCCATGCTGTGTATTTGGCTACATCCATAGCCAATACCTTTTGCAGCCAGTCATCTGTGACTGTTCCCCTTGGACACTATTTTAAGAAAAGGTTGAAGATATTACTCACCACCATTTCTTCTGAACTCATGATACCAAGTCTGGTAGGAGCACTCTGTTCAAAAAGAAACACTGCGTTGTATTAGGAACCAGCCTACTCCTACTGCAGCTACTTAGGGCAAAGTTAAAGGTCATGTGGTTTCTCCTTAAAATTTAAATCTTAGCATTACAGCTGTGTCCAGAGGCAGAGTAAAGTGGTGAGATAGGAATTATTTAATAAATGTAGCCAATTTGGACAATCCAGACATCAAATTTACCTTTTCTTTAATGCCTTGTGTGTGTGTGCGTGTATGTGTGTGTGTGTGGCCAGAATTATCCAAATAGGAAGGGTCTCCTTGCCATTTCAGTTGCTAACTTAGGTGTTCAGGGAATATGGAATCTATTGTGTGAAGATTGGATTTTATAACTTTAGCTCTTAAGATAACATTTAATTAAAAATGGCACTTTTTATAGAATACAGACTTACCAATTGATTTGCACCATAGGACATGTAAAACATTCCTGGAAAAAGCTGAATATAAATACAATAGTCAACACAAAATGCATTTTCCAAGGGAAAAACTTTTAAGTGAATTACAAAAAAACACTTACTGGAGATGGTTTATTTTGTGGAATTGGTCCCTGAGATATCAGATGGGCTATTGTGAAAATCTTTAAGGGGTAGAAAACAAAATAAATAATTCATATTTGCTACAACACAGGCAACCTTCCATTACCGCCATTTCTAAGAGTTGCATGAAACATAATTTCAGAAGTATTCATAAGACAAAGAAGTATTTAATATTTAAGAAAACAAAGGAACTCATTATACTTCTTACTCATAATATGTGAGGGAATTTAAAATTTTTACTCTTTTCTTGAAGAATGAGATATTTTTCCCAAGAAAGTTTCATTGAGATCTATACTTACTGATGGGTCTTGTGGGCCAGCAAAATCCATTCCTGGTAGCTGCATAACAGATAAATATTAAAAAATTACTAAACTATAAAAATAGAAAAAGTAAATCAAACATACTCTTATTTATGAACATGATGAAACAATCTCAAATAAGTTTCCTGATTTTTATTTTAACTTGTCTTGGGGGCTACAAACTAAGAAATTACCATCGCCTGTTTCTGACATGATGGAAGTGCTCGGGCAGGGAGGTGCAGCATGCCTGTGTTGGGTTTGCTTTGTCTTGCACACTAGAAAGAATGAGTTTTGGAATCAGTTCATACCAGGTTGGTTTGAATCCTGACGCTGCCACTTAATTTTTGTGTGATACTGGGAAAAGTTTATAACCTCTCAAAGTCTATCTTCTCCTTTTTAAAAAGGATAACATAATCTATTTTTATAGGTCTACAGTCAGAATGATAAGGGGAGTGTCAATGTCTGTAGCATACTAGATATATGGTACCTTCCTTTTCTGTCCATGGTTCTTTTCTGTACATTATTGCAAGATATTTTTTTTATGGTTGCCTTCTCTACTAGCATATAGAGAAATAATAGTGCAAAATATTCCTTGCAAAGCTGAGAGATCAATCACTTTTCTCTGTTCTTCCAATAGTGAAAAAGACCAGGTGTTAGGAAGCCTGGACTTCTCTGGGCTGCCCTATTTTCTCTGAAAGCTTTCCTTTTTTTGCACTCAAGAAACCAAATTTTAGACACTGGATCTTTCAGAATTCATTCCCCATTTCTGATGGCAAAGTACAGGAATGGATATTTATGTTCTACTCCCAGATAAGTCAACCAATTAAAAACATATTTGCATTTTCATGCATTATGCCTTGAAACTCTGAGTATTTAAATGTGCTCTG
The DNA here is from genome assembly GCA_004027475.1 of Anoura caudifer. Classification (NCBI taxonomy): domain Eukaryota; kingdom Metazoa; phylum Chordata; class Mammalia; order Chiroptera; family Phyllostomidae; genus Anoura; species Anoura caudifer. The sequence continues at coordinate 61,256 of PVKU01001006.1, read as the reverse complement.
CAGATTTGTTTTCTTTCCTTATGTTAGTGGGTAGTCCTGATCTGACTTCAGAGGGAGGAGTTACCTCAGTCTTTGGTGGCTTATCTGATGGTGCCACCTGTTGTTGAATCATTGGCCCCTCTTCTTGATGCAAGGGTGGCTGTCCATGGTAAACTGGAGGCTGAGGTCCTCCCTTCTGGGCTGTGTTCTGGATGGCCGTTACAACAGTGGGCTGGAGGAAAGGTTTTTGTCCTGGCAGTTGAGGATGTAGGGACGGCTGCGATGGGAGAGGTGGGGGATGCACAGGCAAAGAATATTCATACTGCAGAGAAATTTGAAAGGAGTGTCAGGAAGCAATGACTCACTGAACTGTGGTGTCTAGAATTTCTGAAACAAAAGAGCTTGGGGAACTTTGTATTTCAAGAGCCTGCTCATGAAGATAGGAAGCTATGTGAACTGCTTTGTAGAACAGGTCGTTTCCTCCTCTGAGTTCTCACAGTTGTCCCTGTGGTTCTCTATTTTACCATTTTTTTCATTGGATTACAGTGATTTGTTATCAATCTTTGTCCCTAGTCAACAGGGAGAGATTCGTCTTATTTGTCTTTATAGCCCCAGGGCTTGACATAGCTCCTAACAAGTGCCTGGCATAAGATAGATACTTAGTGTATTTTTTGAGTTAATGAAAGAAGAGAGAATAATTAAATAAAATACCAATCAAATTTCTGCACCACAGAGCCCATCTGGGAAACAGTCAAGAGGAGAAACAGTCACCATTAACACAAATCACTGCCCCACTAAGTGTGGTTGGGTGGGCAGTGCTGCCTGTTGGGGGGGGGGGGGTCACCTAGGTTTAACAGTTCCTGGTAAAACAACCATACATTGTTGATCTTCTTTAAAATTAGCTGTGGTAAATGGCTCCTTATTATTTTTAACTTGAGGAGATCGCCAACTCCTCAAAGTGACAGGGATCTCACAATAAGCATTGTCCATCTCTGAACTCCTACACCTCTCATTCCTCATCATTACTTATACCGCATAACTTAGCACTTTATAATATGTTGTTTTGTCTTACTTCCCAGTCAGATCTGAAATTCCATGTGCCTTGGAGCCATTCTTAAATATATTCACTTTCACTCCCAATCTACAATCTGGTTAATGTATTAGGCACTTAATAAATAATGATTAAAGTTAGCTAATGTATTTATTGATTGCTGTAGGGTTGTGATGTTTTAACCTGGACCCTGGAATCATTTACAATGTGCCTTTTAATAATTATTTGGGGAATCTTGATTAAAATGGGAATTGATCAGAATTTAGCTTGTTTCTGTTTTGAGGATAGTTTATCTATCGTTACTGCTGGTATCTTTGACATAGGTCTCATATTTTGGAGTCTATATCTTCCTGTTCTAAATAAATGTTCAAATGGATTGAAAATTTGGACCATTTTATTTGAAATATTCCAAAGTACTGAAAGCAATTACAGGTTTTTAAAATAAATTTACTGGGGTGACATTGGGTAGTAAAATTATACAGGTTTCATGTATACAATTCTACAATACATCATCTGTATATTATATTGCATGTTCACCATCCCAAGCGAAGTCTCCATTTATCCCCCTGACACCTTTGTCTGCCACCTCCCCTCCCTTTTCCTCTGGCCATCACCACAGTGTTGTCTGTGTCCACGAGTTTTTCTTTCTTTCTTTTTCTCTTTGCTTAATCCCTTCACCCTTCTCAACCCAGCACAAGTTTTGATGTACTTGGTACCTGATAATTCTTTTATTCATTACTCTGTGGGCAATATATGACAACTTAGAGAATTAAGTAGAGGAAGATTCGGAAGCTCGATGTTTTAAACACATTGATGCAAATAACTTACCTGTTGAGTTTCATGTTCCCTTGGTCTTATCCATGGGAAGGAGGGATGTGGTGGGAGAAGACCATGCATCCACAAAGAATTGAGTGATTTCCCAAGGCCAAATTTTGAATACTAAAGGCATGGGGAAAAAAGAGAAGGACAGAGAAACATACTTCTATTTCAATATTGGCTTACATTTGGTTTTTATTTTCTAGAAGATTCAGAGAAAGTGTAGAGAAAGAAAAAATAAGAGTGATATTGGTTAATTTAATATGGATAAGTAAACACTCTCTTTGAACAGACTTACATTCCATTCTGAGCCAAACTGTAATATCTTCATAAATTTGTTTGAGATTTAGCTTTTTAAGTGCTCATATTTTGGGCTGTATAACAAAATTGATAATTCAAAGAAAGATTTTTTTTACTAAAGAAAATTCAATATTGTTTTTATTTTCCCTTGCCAGCCCAACCCAGAACTTTTTCTGTTTCAGGTTATCTCACTTACTAATTTTTTCTTCCATTGTTTAGGATATCACCTGTTCACAATATTTTATAGATGCCAATGCTGCTGCTAATGTTACTTCCATCACTACTATTCCTACTTGCAATGAGAAATATTTCAAAATAAGGCTACCTGAGAAAGCATGTTTAATCCCTGCAAGGTACTCAATTGTCTCATTGTCTGTAAAGAAAAAAAAGAGTGGGTTAATGTTTACCATAGATGTTCCTTTTCTGTATGACACAACTCATTTCTCAATATATATTATTAGCACAAAGTTTGGAGTGGGTCAACTTGAATACAACAGAAGTGGACATTAATTATGCTTGAAAAGTGGAACTGTTGAATGTGGTTCTGCTACTGTTGCTATTATTGCCACTAAAGCAGCGAGTTGCTTTTCATTAATAATTAAGAGACAAAACATCATTTAACTGAGATCACATTGAAATATGGGAAAATAGTTCATTCAACTGAAATATAAATGCAATCATGAGAATGTTGCTTCATTGACTCTTACTCCCCCTTTACTTTGCCTTTTAAAATTCGACCTAAAGAGGAATTTGAAAAACAAACAGACAAATAAAACAAAATGAGACAATCTCCATCTCTTCCCCAGACAAAAAAAGTCCTGAAAATAAACAATATAAAAGACATTGGGGAAAATGGTATGTGGATAGATTGTCAAGAATACCGTCAATTCAACAGAAAGTCAATTTCAATGTAATGGGAATAGGTTTAGAGTGCTTTGAATTGAGTTTAAGCTGGAAACTCAGTGAAATTAGCTTGTAGGTGAAATAAGCATCTAGCCAATGCAGGTATTGATTGCCCCCAGATTGTTATAATCTGAATAAATTTCATAAAGACTTGTGAAAAATTTATAATTTCATAAATATTTTTCTAATTGTAGCTGTCAATATATTCTATTAATATGGTCAAACAGTTTCATTTTGCTGGGATTTTCTAAACAGAGTATATATTAGTTATGAGACATGTAATGAGATGACCACAGGTTATGCAGCAGGTACAAAGTTAGCATTATTTACAGGAGTTCTTACAGATCACTAAATTTTGTAAGGTGAATTTGCTTCATGGGAACTTTATAATATAATACAGTATAAAGAGAAGGAACTAAATATAAACCATTTGTGACTCCAGAACAATGTGTTTGAATTAATAGAGTAATTATATTAATGTAGTAATTACATTAATGTATTTATATAGGTATTAAATAATAGTATTGCTTTGGTTCACACACAGATGGTGTTCTAAGGACTAAGACACTTGAGAACTTAAAATTAAAGAAAATGATAAAACAAGGCTCTCATAAACGTCATGAGCTTCTCTAGAACTGCACAGGAGGACAGCAACTGACTTCTGACGAGGAAAATGGAGAAGGAGCCCACTGCGTTTCTCTCCTATCAAGAACACACAGATGGCAAAATTAAATGGAAATCCTCTGAAAATACATACCTCCAGGCTCAAGCTAGCCATGCCCGGTGTCCCAGGTTGCTGAGGAAACACCTAAATGGAATTAAGAATAATTTTGTGTTTTCTTTGATGAGAAACTTCCTTACCCACTGGTAGAAAGTACAGAGGAGGGGCTGGAAATGGGAGGGAGTTCAGGAGGGCTGGGATGGGGGTAAAAGGCAGAAAACTGTACTTGAACAACAATTAAAATAAAAAAAAATATAAAGTACAGCCGAGAGACCATCATTTGGTTTATTACCCAAAGAACTTGAAATTTTGGGCAGAGAGAAGAATAATTTAAATTATTTGGGGGAATCACCATACTATTTAACAATTTTGCTCTTACAGAAATCATCTACCATTTGCCTGCATTTTAATGCTATGTTGCTTTAAAAGCAAAATTTTGTTTTAGTTTACAAAGTTACATAAGTAAAATAAAACAACAAAATAGAAAATAAGAGTGGGTATGCAGGGTGGAAGGGAATGATGGGGAGAAATGGGACAACTGTAATAGCATAATCAATAAAATATACTAAAGAAAAAAGAAAGTAAGAGTACTTATATTCTTAAATGTCATCATTTAGAAAAGCAAAGGGACCAACTTGAGGTCAATTTTCTTGTGTGTTTGACAAACCTACACGATGCTGGTTTATGGTAGGGGGCATGTGATCATGGTGTTCAGCGAAACTCTGTGCAAAAACTTACTTGCTTCCTATTCAAAGGGCTCCAACGAATCCTCTGTCATCTTTAGTGAAAAATTACTTTTTGTATAACCAGTTGATCTGGGCTTATATTTTGGGGATCATATCAAAGGTATTTTTTTTCTTAAATAAAAATCATTGTAGCTCTAAGTTCTACTAATGTGTTTTTTAAAGCTGTTAAAAAATGTAGCTATATTTGAACTAGATTTTTAAAATGTAAAATATTTTCCATTTTAAATCAATTCTTGTTAATATGCACAGATGCTAGTGGAAAAAAATGAAGAATGGAAGAGTAGGAAATAGAGTAAATTGGATTTTGAGGGTCTCTGGTTATTTGGATATTCTTAGTTTCTAGGGTCAAGGGGTTTTAATACCTTCTTTCCTTCATCACACCACAAATATTTATGTAATCTCCACTAAATGCATTTAAATTATTTTTCTTGATGAGTAAGAAGATCAGGAATATTTTCTTGAACATATGTTATTTATCCTTCACCTCCTACTTTTTTTTTATATAGATAAAATCCCACCCTCTGAGTCATAGTGCAAATTTCTCCCAATCATTCAGTTTTGGAAATGAGTAGAGGGAAAAGAGTTATAAACATGAGTTAATATTCCAAGTAGAGGAAAAGGTTAGCTGTGTAGACAGGAAGAGTGATGTGGGTGTGTGTTGAGCAGAGTGCAGATTGTTCAGAGCCTCCAGGGACTGTGAGAGTTGAGCCTCTTTCCTCGTGTTGGCCATTACATAAATAAAATATCTTGGACAGCAGATTCAACTATAGTACAGAGTATGCTTTGCTTTCCAACTGCTCCATGTCATGGGGTAAAGAACAGTATTTATGTTAACGCAAATAGGCAGGGGATACACTTCCCATGTGGAAGTAGAAGGAGAAGAACATCTGATTTGGCAGGCAGTCAGCTGGCAGTCCTAAGCAATTGCCTCGTTCCCCAGAGTGGTTCTGTTACCGGTATTGAGTAGCATAGGTCCCAATAGTGATAAGGTGTGATGATGAAGGCTGGCCTCGATGTCGGTTTCAGCCAAAGGTAAGCTAGAATGGCAGCTTCAATTTTTCCTTCATTTAAGGTACATGTTGAACAATAGAATGGAAACGTTTTATTTGTCAAATTGAGGCATTCATCCTTGTAATCAGTTTTCATCCTCTTTTTCCAAAATGGTTGACTTTAAGAAACCCAAATAACTAACCTTCTTTCTCAAGGAACTGAAATATTTTAAAGTGCGTTTGAGGCTGACTATGAGCTCCCCAAACAAGACACCAGGCCACATTTGCCTTTGTGGCCTCAATGTCCAGCATGTTGCTGGATATGTGGCAGGTGCTTGGTCAACATTTGCCAAAAGCAGATAGCAGCTGAATAAAGTCCTTATGAAAACAGAATCACATGCCTGTTGCTGTAGTTCAGTGCCCAGAAGAACTGTATCCTTACGATATTATCTCAATATTTGATAGAGTGGGCCAGGTATGTGACTGTAACATATAATTAGCCCCATTGCCATGGTATGTTTTGATTTAAGAAACTTCAGCTTTCCATCACATGATATCTTCCTTATAAAGCAAATTTGTTGGTTAATTACTAGCTACAAATGGAACTTGGCTAATATTGTTCTTTTAAAAATGAAGAAAATATACTTCACTTTCTTGGAGAAATTTTCTCTCTCCATTTTAATTTCATAATGGTAGCAAGTAGTTGATAAGAAAATGTGCCATAGCATTGTGCATAATTCTCTTTTTTAAAATTTATTTTTTATTAAATTTATTGGGATGACACTGGTTAATAAAATTACATAGGTTCTGAGCATACAATTCTATACTACATCGTCTGCATATTTTATCATGTATTTACCACTCTAAGTCATGTCTTCTTCACCATTTATTCCCCCATACCCTCTTCTACTACCCCATCCCCCTTCCCTGTGGCAATCACCGTACTGTTGTCTGTGCCCATATATCTCTCACTCTCCTTTTTTAAAATTCTTTCACCACCTTTGAATGGATGGAAGAAGACTTAAAAATTGTCTTCGGAATATTTTAAATCTCTTTCTGGATAGAAAAATTTATGTTTGAGTTACTGCTTTTGGAGGGTAAAGCTGATGTCTGGGCAGTTATGACTTTTGGCTCAGTAGGAATTATGCCACTGGATTAATTCAAAAGTGTCCCTGCATGGACTCTCAGCCCATGTCCTTCAGCACTGTTTGGTGTCCAACAATGCCTCTTCTAGGACACACTAGCTAAGACACTGACTTACCGGCACCGCAGAACTCACTTCCAGGAGGTACAAGATCAGCATCAGGTTCTTCATCTTGAACAGTGGGATCTGAAACATAGTTAGTTTGGAGAATTAAATCAGATGAATTTTTATTTCAGAAGGGTTCAAAGACAACACTTCAAATGAACTGAGTCTCTGATCTTCCGAAACAACCAGGTTCAAAACAAAAACAAAAAACTAAATGCTGCTGAACAACTGATTTGTATTTACTAGTTTTTGGAAAGAATTGACAAGCAAGTAAAAAATTTGCAAGTACTTTTTTGCAAAGCTACAACCTAAATGGATATGTAGGAACAACCTTTATGCATATTCTTTAACTGCTCTGTTTCATTTCATAAAATAAAACAGGAATTGGAAAATCCCTCTACTATATGAAAGTTTGGTCTATTCAGTATCATTCACAGGAAGTTATATTTTGTTTCCTTCCAGAGTAAGTTTTGAAATGCACTGGAAATATAATACAGACAATAATAATTTCATAGCAACCTTTATTTGCAGATTTATAGGGTATATCATTCTGTGTTTAGGTTACCGCCATAATCCAAACTTACATTTTAAAACTAAGAATTAATACTTAAATTTCCTATAGTGTTAGTGGAAAATATTTCTCAAAATTGAGTTTTTCTTTTTCTAAAATGTTGTTTCTTTAAAAATTGTTTTACAAGTTCAAAAGGCTCTTTACCCTTGCATGAATAAAAGTGTGTAGCCAAGAGGTTTGGTCATCTTCTAATAGTTTTGTAAATTAAACACTGTCACTAATCAACACAAATAGTGAAAAAAGCTCATCAATAACTCTTTCTTTTTCCCCTTTAACTGGAAGGGTATCAGAAACGTCTCTGCAAGTTGCTAATGGTTTACAATAAGCTATTATTCAGCTTCTGATGAAGAGAGAGCCTCTTTACAAAAGCTACCTGGAGATAGAAAGAAAGAACTTACAGGAAGCACATTGAAATCATAAAATTACATTTTACCTTTAATGCTGGCCTGCACTGTGCTCTCAGGGCCTGGTGATGCCAACCAAGATAGGTCTAAGAAAAGAAGATTAATTTTTTTTCTGGACTGTGTGTGCCTGGGACTGGCTCTGTATCTCTCATTCAGGGTACACCTGAAATCTTTATTTAAAGTGCCAACCCACCAATCAAAGTGAAGCAAAATGGGCGAAAAAACACCCAAGCCCTGGTCCTGCAATTAGCCCACACCTTTTTACTGCATGCAAGGACATTGATCCAGTACAGTCTCATTATTTTTAATTGCAACTCAACCCCTGTATTTATTCAGAGAACTTGATTGCAGGGAAGGCAGCGAAGGAATAATGGACATGAACTTTGAAGACAATCATTTTGGTGAGCTGGGGGGAAATACATGTGAAATAGGTGCAAAATAAACCATTATCTGTTTTGTGCAGGTTTTTATCTGCAGATAAAGCCAGTAACCTAGTGCCAACCTTCTCAAGGTTTCCACACTCACGTTTGCTGTGGTGAAAGCAACTCCCCCCTTCCCTCAACAAACACACTGTCTAGAAGGAAACACTAAAATAACTTTTGGGGCTTGAACAAGAGGATGAAAATATTAGCTGAATCATATTATGATTTCCCACACTCCAGAATTTCCTAGATAATACACTAGAGATAGCCAAACTTTAGTAAGAAATTTCAGTTGGACCCTCTGAAAGAATCACCTCAGGTAAACTTTTGGTGCATGTCCTTTGCAGGGGGAGAAGGGCATAAGTCAGACATTCTCCAGGAACCAATCAAGTCAATGGACACACTCTCAGTTCACTCTTTAGATGGACCCATTTCCAGGTATTTGTGTTGTTTAAAAGGGTAACTTTTACACAGATGGGGTTTTTCTCTATGAGCAAATAAAAGTGTCTTGGATGTGGATTGAACTTTAGCTGCTTTTGTTATTTATGTGACTCTCCTTGTCTTTCCAAAGGTATGATTTTAGAAGTGGGAGAGGTAAGTATTTAAGGTTAGTTCCCTAAAAAGGGATGAGTCAGTACACTCCTCAGGGAAGTAGGGATCTTACTAATTACAGTGAACTTGCAGGAAGCTGGTATTATGGAAGAAGTATGTCTTCATACCTAGGTGTTAGCCTAAAAGCTTCAAATAATGTTATCCAAGAAGCTGTCCCTGAAAAAAAACCTCTATTTCTCATGGATAAAATAATTATTTTTAGGATGCAAAGAAATAAGGAATGGGAATATGTTTTGTAAATAGCAAAATATTGTTGAAATGAAAAGTGTACAATTTTCGGCTTCTCTCTTTCTTTCTCCCTCTCTATCGTCATTCCATCTCTGGTGCTTGGTCAAGTCCCTTAATTTCTCTAAGCCCCAGTTTCTTCTTCTGTAATAGAAGGACAATCATTTAATACACACTTAGGATTGTCTTGAGGATTTGGTGAGATGACGGAGATGCAGCAGCTGCCCTACAGTGGGTGCTCAATGAATGGGATGATTGTCTTTTTTTGTGGGAGAAACTACATGAAACATGGGGCCACAAAGATACAGTGTGTGTGTTTGTGTGCTGCAGGAGGAGGAGTCCTGGCAGTTAGGTCCATAAGTTCCAAGGAGAGTAGGGCAGGGACCCGCTGGAAGACATTTCCTGTGCATGGAAGTTGATGTTAAAACCATGGGTTTACGCTTCCTAATGCCTGCTAAAGAGGGAAATGGAGTTTGTGCATATCTCTTATGAGCATGTTCATGATGGCATCCTAATGATGATGTTTTGGTAGATTCAGATGTTCTGTCTTGCTCTTAAGCCAAATATACAATAGCCGTAAATAAAGTTGCTTTCACCTTTTTAAATGTCTGTTACACTCAATCCTGTATCATCACCTGTAGTTTCTTTCTCCTACAATTTCCCGCATACCCATACCAAATTCATCATCTTAAAATATTGGTTTCAGCATTTCACTGCCCTACTCCAAAACTTTTTAAGGATCCCTAAGGCTCTAATGTAAAACTCACCCCCTGTAACTAGACTGCCAAATTAACATTTCAATTCACCTTCCCAATCTTGTCTCTCATTTAATGTGAGACATGGTGCGTTGATATAGTAATTATGAGTGTTGTAGTCAATTGAAGTTGGTTTCATTTTGCATCTGGTCAACAACATTTTTTATTTAGGTTTTATGCTACTAGGAAAGTTAGTAAACATAATCCTATTACATCCTATGAAAAATGTTTTAATAAGAAATTTGGAAATTAGTATGAGTATATGAATGCATTTCTTTTTAAAAAAATTATTTATTTATTTTTAGAGAGGGGGAAGGGAGGGAGAAAGAGAAGGAGAGAAATATCAATGTGTGGTTGCCTGTCGAACTCTTCCCACTGGGAGACCTGGCCTGCAGCCCAGACATATGCCCTAGATTGGGAATCTAATCCACAGCACTCTGGTTCATATACCAGTGCTCAATCCACTGAGCCACACAGCCAGGGCTCAATATGTCCTTTTCAACCTTCTGCTCCAGCCAGACTTGTTTACTTAAGCTCCTCAGGATGTGTCATGGTTTTCCTCTTCCTGGGGTTTTGGTTGAAACTTTCTCTCTGCCTAGACTCTTTTCTCACCTCTTCACAACTCCCTTTCATGTTCTACTCAAATTTCACCTGTCTGTGACTCCTTCCTCCACCATTCATTCCTCTGTGATTTAACCTTCTCTGATTTTCAAATATTTGCCAGTTATTTGAAACTCATTCCTGCTCTGTATTGTGATAACTAGCTTGCTGCATACCTTTAACATTTTATTTTGCATGTGACCTTCTTGTTTTTTGGATATGGTTTTCATGTCCTTTCAACCATGGAAAACATTCCTGTGGGGTGGAAATCACCCATTTTACTAAGTTGCATCTTTTAACATTCTACGCTCAATATAATAGGTAGTATTTGGATAGTATTTATTGTGGGAAGGCAGTGTTTTATTGTTTTACATACATGCATTTTTAAAATTCTCACAAAAATTTTATGAAGAAAATACTATTTCCCTTTTTTATACATGGTAAAACTGAACCATGGAGAGGTGAAGTGAATTGCCTGAAGTACCAGTAAGTAGTGGAACCAGAATTTAGACACAGACATCTGGCTCCAGAGTCCTTGCTGTCAATCATGCACTACACCAAAATAAATCAGCCACTCAATGACAGAAGACATAGAATTGACCATCAGTGGATGTAACACAATACACCTGTTTGTAAGGGATTTGTCAGATATTTATTCAAAGAAGAAAGATAAATATTTAATGAAGCATACAATAAATAAAAAGCTCATTTAATATCAGAAGGCATAATTCCTCATGGATTAACTGCTAAAAAAAGAATGCTACAGAGCAGTGCTTCTCGGTCAGGGACAGTTAATTTAAAAAAATTTTCAATTACAGTTGACATACAATATTATATTAATTTAAGATATACAACATAGTGATTAGACATTTGTAGAGCTTACAAAGTGATCACATAGGTAAATCCAGTACCCATTAGTCAGGGATGATTTTGCTCTCTCAGGGAACATTTAGGAATGTTTGGGAGATGGTGGATATTTTGGTTGTCAAGTTTGCTGGTGAGAGTGTGAGAGGGAGGAAGGATTTGCTATGGGCATCTAGTAAGTAGAGGCCAGAGATGCTGTTAAACATTATAAAATGCACAGAATAGGCCCCTGCCCACCAGTAACCTTATCCAGTCCCAAATGTCACTAGTGGCAAAGCTGGGAAACTTTGCTATACAATAATATTATAAAAGTTTCGATGTTGGATAAATCTTTGCAGGTCAGTTGTTAATAAAATAGATTCTTGCTGATCATTGATGAAAGAATGAGATTTGACAAGATGCTTAGTCGATAGCTAGTGATTGAGTGCATTGATAACTATTTAGTGTTCCAGGGAAAGAATCTCTTGGAGTGTCATGTATTAAGTCGTAGTGCCAGGGACTAAGGGCAGCGTATGGTCACATCAGAGGAAGGCCAATTGATAAAGCTGACTTAATAGATATAATGCAATATTTCATCAGTGTTTTCATTGACATTTCTTTGTTCATTATCAGGGTTAAATATTTTTTTCACATATTATTTACTAACTATATTCCCTCTTTTGTGAAGTTTTCATGTTTTTGCTTGTTAGCCACAAGGAAATTGATATCCTTACCAACATTATATTATCAAGTATATATTATATATAATATATTAAATATACATAGTTAATAAAGTTTATATGTATAGTTAGTAGTTAAATATACATATATATTTAACTTTATTTTTATTGTTTACACTATTACAGATGTCCCCATTTTTTCTCACTTTGCCTACTTCAACCCAGCCCTCAACCTCCACCCTTCCCTCAGGCAAAAAAACAAACAGGTATTTGTTCTTTTGCCTTGCCCAGAGGAAGCCTCTTGTGATCAGCACAGTGTCGTCTGTGTCTGTGGGTCATGCATATATGTTCTTTGACTAATCCCGTCACCTTCTTTCATCTGGTCCCCTCACCCAGGCCCTCCCCTCTCATAGCTGTCAGTCTGTTCTGTGTGTCCATGCCTCTGTTTCTATTTTGTTCATTAGATACCACATGTAAGTGAGATCGTATGGCATTTGTTTTCCACTGACTGAATATATTAAAAAAAACATTTTATATAACACACAAATTAATCTCTTGCCATGTTTGATATAATTTTTTGATAGACATTAAAAATATATGTTAAAATAGCTTCCATGTAAAGGCTTTCTACTTCACAGTAATTTCTTACATAGAATACTTCATATATTTTATTGGAGTCAGATTTAGCTCATTTTCCTCCCCCCATATCTTTCCCTGTATAGTGTCTTCTAAAGACACATACCTGGCAATTCAGACAGTAAACAAATTTGGCATTGATCCTTTACACACAAGAGTTTGTGGCAAAATATGTGTAATGGACACAATACTTGGTGATTCATTTGTTTCTTTTCAGGGTTGTTATCATCTGCCAGTTGATACCCATCTAAGCCCACTTCAGAAGGACTCTTGGAAGAACGAATTGACCACAAGACAGTACAGAATGATTTCAACTTTTTACGCAGTGGCCTTACACACTAACCTGAGAGTAAATTTTATAGTAGAAATGGTATTTGTTTTTTTGCCTTGCCCAGAGGAAGCCTCTTGTGATCAGTTTCCTGTAGTTGGAAAACAAGTCAGGAAACATGTCTTATGCTAGTCACTTAAATGCTGAGTTTGTTAAAGAGCACTTATTAAAGGCTTGCTATGAACAGACCATATCATATTATATACTCAGGCTTCTTTTTCTCAAAATGTATAGTCTAGTTGAAAAAAGCCATGCATGACATTGATACATGAACTGACATGAGCCTTATTATGGAATATCTTATCACGTAAAGGAAGATAGGGTACAAATTGCTTGGTTGCTAAGAATGAGGGCTCTGGGGTCTGACTAGTCAGTTTGGGATACAGATTCATGATTCTCTGGCTGTGAGTCTTGGACAAGTTATGTCACTTTTCTGAGCCTTAGTTTCTTCATCTGTAAAAGAGTACAAAGGACTCGACATAGGAGTAAATGAAATAGTATGCTAAAGCTTTTAGACAGTGCCTAGTATATTGTAAACATGCAATTAAGGCAAATTATTATTGATTTAGCATATATATTAAAGGAGCATCAAATAAGGAGGTTATTAGGATGGGATAGACTTAATCATAGAACCATTCTTGCAGAAAATGAGTTTTAAATCTGGGATTGCAGCAAATAAAGAACATAGACCAACAGTTACAAGGTAGGAGATGCTTTATGTTGAACGAATGATCTATAAAAAGAAAGGAGCTGATTGCTTGATGGTGAAAGAAAAGCAAGTTGGCTGGGGTGGAATGATACTAAGGGATCTAGTGAAAAATGTATACAGTTTGTAGGATGTGATATAATCATGATGTCAAACATAGTGAACTTAGTTAGCTTACATGCAGAAAAAGAAGAGAAACTGATTTGCCTCACAGTTTCCCAGCTATTACCATATTTATCTTCCAAAAGGAAAGACCAAGGTTTTCAACTTTAGGAATACTTATAGTCACCTGAAATAATAGCTGAGTTTAAGAACTAAGATAAACACACAAAGCAAAACAAAAAGAAAGAATAGACACCCTAGGGCCACTTGATATAGAATCTCTTTCTCACTGCCTTAAAAAGAATGGGTGTTCGTAATGGTCATTGTGCCATTAAAATCAGGTTACATTATTTTTTTATTGTTAAGTGAAGGAAACAGATGTTTGTATTCTAAAATAATGAAATGTATTGGAATTCTTTACCATTACCAATTTCTAGGGCAGGCACAAGCAGTATTCTGGTAAATAAACAGTGCTCTGGTGCTGAAGTACAATAACTTTTCCTTCCCTGGAGAGCGAGCCAACTTAACAAGGCAGAAGGAAGTGTTGAGGCTCTTTTAACTCCTTTATTATCTATCTATCTATCTATCTATCTATCTATCTATCTATCTATCTACCTACCTACCTATCTATCATTTAATTGACTTGAATTTATTGGGTTGACACTGGTTAACGGAATTATACAGGTTTCAGGTACACAATTCTACAACACATCATCTGTACACTGTACTGTGTGTTCACCACCCCAAGTCAATTACTCCTTTTCTTTTAAAATTGGAAGCTAGAACAAACCCCACAAAGGAATTTCCTGTTCTCTTTCTTCTGAGACTCCTCTTGACATATTCTAAAGGCCTACAGATGCTGTCAAAGGTCACATTGAGCCCCAAAGACTCCTGAGATCAAATGCCTCCAAATCTTTTAGTTTTAGGTCAATAACTACAGACTAAAAAGCCACAAAATTTTCTTATCCAAGATACCTCTAGTTTCAAAGCCTCTTTTTCCAAACCTCTGCAGTTCTGCACCTGCTGTCAAACACCACAGTGCACAGTCTTGGGATGTCTGCACCCAGATGGGATGGAGGGGGCAGTCAGACTCGGCAGCACTGCTGCCTTGGACAGGGATGTGGCTCCCAGTCCTCTTCATCTCTGGTCAGGCTGTCCATGCTGTTCTGAACTTGTGATGTAGACCTTGATCCCTTCTTCGCATTCCTCCATTTTCTCTCTGCCCTCTGGAACTCCTTTGTAAGTTAGTTGGGGTGAGTGGTGTAGGAAGTGGGTCAACTTTAAACTTCATTTACCTGAAAATTCACTTGTGTGGAATAGCACATTCTCTGATAAGCCCAATGAATGGAGTATTCTTGGTCATATAGTACAACATATGTATTATAAATTATATAATGGAATATTATTTAATCATAATATAATGTAATATAGATGAAGACTTATGGCTCACATGATTCTTTTGGATTTATTTTATCACCAAGAAGTAAATTTCAACTAGTCATAGACAGACATGGATTACAGTAATGATTGTACAGTAAGAAATTTCATTTTGTCTCTGAAACACAGCGTTTCACAGGGTATATGAAGTGTTGTGTTAAACATTATTAAAATTCATTTGTTAAAAAGTTTACTGACCAGGAGAGTCTCAGGAATGGAGTTTGGAGGATTTCACTGATTTTTAGAAAGAGCAAGGTAACATTTAGTTGATGTGGTAAAAATGTAGGACTCTAAACTAATTAACCTGCAAATATAAGAACAGCTTCTCCCACAAAGCAGCTAGATTTCTTATTCGGGCAAGATGAGATCCTGTCTCAGCAATTCTGGCTGAAACACGGAAGTGCAGAGAAGTCCAAAACTGCAAGCAAAAATAACAGAGGAAGTACATGTGATCAAGCACATGTATTTGCTCTTCAAAGCAGCAGAATGGACTTATTGCTGACTGGTTCTGCTCTCCAGGATGTAATAAAATAAGGGGGCAGGGGCAGACTATGTATTGGGTTCCACTTTTACTCTATGCCCAGCATTTCCTGTGTATTGTTACACTTATTTCTCACTAGAGCCCCAGGGGCAGCTGTTATCATCCCTATTGTTTAGACATGGAAATGAGCATCAAGGAGCTTTCACAAGTTGCTTGAAGTCACACAGATGAATTGTGAATCAAATTTCTAATCTAATTAGAAAATTAGAATCAAATTTCTAATCTAGTCTGAGTCCAAAGCCCACAGCTGTCCTACTATAGACATGTAGCCCAACACTTAGGGCTGAAACAGCGGCTGCTCAGCGCTGTGGGGTGGTGGTGAGAGGGAGGGAAATGCCTGCCTTCCATTCTGCCTCCTTCGAAGTCTTGCAGAAGAGGCTGGAGGGGAGAGCTCCCACAGTTATATGATAGGTCTGTTCTTTCAAAGTATGTTCTCATAAACATTGAGATGCTCCTTGAAAAAAAGTTAAGTGCTTAAATAGAAACATTGCATTCTATGTCCTCAAGCACATTATCAGTTCTAGAAAACTTCATAGTAAAGAAACTTTAGAAACTTTCCCTCAGTTTTCCCCATATTCTGTTTTCTTAATAAAGTTTGTTAGCCTGTGGAACTGATATTCCACAAAAATGCTACTTAAAATTGAGTCTTTCACAGCCTGGAATGTGAACTTTGGGGACAGGGGCTGTCATTTATTTTTTGTAACTTCAGTGCCTAGAACATATATAGGGCACAATATTGGTTAAATAAGTGACTCAACAAATAAATACTCATCTGGCCCCTCCAGACAGGTATCCTTGCAAGAAAGGGGAAGCACAGACATGGGCTTACTCAAGATGTAAGAGGGAAGATCCTTCACTTTCAGCATTGCGTCTAAAGACACACAGGTCACCTCTCCTATATCTTCCAAGATATATTTGAAATTGATTGATTCCCGCACTCTGTTGGGGGAAAATGGGATGGAAGCAAGACAGTAACACTTACTCAATATCTGTTACATGATTGATTACAGAGAGGCACTTTTTCTGTGTTATTTCATGTAATCTTCACATCAACGTTATAAAGTAAATTTTATTGTCACCGTCTATAGTAATAAACACAGACTTCAAGAGGTTAAGGAACTTGGTGAAGATACATATCTGATAGGCATGTCAGAATTTGAATTTGGGTCAGTCTAGCTCTCAAATTCATACATACTGTTCACCCTATATCACTCTGTCCCTAAGTAGGAAACTGGATTTGGATAGGTGATATTAATACAGCATTATTTACTTTGAGGTATAGATGTGCTTTGAATATGTTGGATATGAATTTGTAATATTTTAATTCACAAGATTAACTCATAGTAGTTGTTAAAATAGAAGGATCCAGACAATTCACTCAATTACTTTCATTTGATTATGGGCTCCCCTCACTAAATATATATATATTTAAAGAAACAAAACAATTAGTTTCTACCACTCTCCAGCCTGGAACTATAAATTATGGTATAATTTCTCTGCATGTATGTATTTTTTTTTTACCATGCTGCTTTTTTAGATGCTGTCTCTTTGCACGTTTCTTAGCTAAACTTCATCATTTGTACCAATTCTTCAAAGGCAAGAAAATTTACTGATTTTTTTTGGAAGAGCTGATCAGAACTGGCAGTCTCTGATTATAGGTTTAAGCTAACTTGGAGAAAATCACGTTATATTCAATCTACATTTCTGTCTGATAGGCAATGTCTGAAGTCATCCATGGGGGTAATTACTCAGGGAAAATATAGGTTAGAAGAAACAAAAAAAATGGGTAGACTATTTTTTCCCTAAAACAAACAAACAAACAAACAAACAAACAAAACCTCAAAATGATCATTAACAGAAAGTAAACCAGTAGAGTCAGCATGTTGAAAATTTTAGGGTTTTCATGATTCAATTAAGAGACCAATTACCTAGGAGGACTTCTGGCCAAGATGGAGGTGTAGGTAGACACACTGTGCCTCCTCACACAACCAAAAGAAGGACAACAACAATTTAAAAACAAAAAAACAGCCAGTACTGACAGAAAATTGAACTGTATGGAAGTCCGACAACCAAGGAATTAAAGTAGACACATTCATCCAAACTGGTAAGAGGGGCAGAATCGGGGAGCCGGGACAGAGAGGGGTTGTGGTAGGGAGGCTGGCAGACCCAGCATGGTGGTGGACTGTAGAGGGGTGTGGTGCATCCAGTCCCACATTTGCATGCAGATAAACCAGGTGAAACTGGGGAGTGAGATAGACCACACAACCCAGGGTGCCAGTGTGGGGAAATAAAGCCTCAAACACTGATTGAAAACACCTTTGGGAGTTGAGTTGCCAGAAGAGACTTCCAGCCTCACAGGAGAGATCATTGGAGAGACCCACAAGGTCCTAGAATGTTCACAAACCCACCCACATGGGCATCAGCACCAGAATGGCCCAATTTGCTTGTGGGAAGTGGGGGAAGTGACTGAAATCTGGCAGAGAGCTGAGCAAGTGCCATTGTTCCCTCTCAGACCCCTGGCCCACATACAGCATCACAACCCAGTGACTGGGTTGCCCCGCCTGGGCAAACACCTAAGGCTCTGCCCCTCACTACATAACGGGCATGAAAAGACAAAAAAAAAAAAAAAAGGCCCAAATGAAAGAACAGATCAAAGCTCCAGAAAAAATACAACTAAGCAACAAAGAGATAGCCAACCTATTAGATGCACAGTTCAAAACTCTGGTAATCAGGATGCTCACAGAATTGGTTGAATTTGGTTGCAAATTAGACAAAAAAAATGAAGGCTACACTAAGTGAAATAAAGGAAAATGTACAGGGAACCAATAGTGATAGGAAGGAAACTGGGATTCAGATCAATGAAGTGGACCAGAAGGAAGAAAGAAACATCCAATCAGAAAAGAATGAAGAAACAAGAATTCAAAAAAATGAGGAGATGCTTAGGAACCTCTAGGACATCTTTAAACATTCCAACATCTGAGTTATAGGGATACCAGAAGGAGAAGAGGAAGAGCAACAAGTGGAACAATTATTTCAACAAATAGTAAAGGAGAACTTCCCCAATCTGGCAAAGGAAATAGACTTCCAGGAAGTCCAGGAAGCTCAGAAAGTCCCAAAGAAGTTGGACCCAAGGAGGAACAAATGAAGGCACATCATCATTACATTACCCAAGATGAAAGATAAGGAGAGAATCTTAAAAGCAGCAAGAGAAAAGGAGACAGTTACCTACAGAGGAGTGCCCATGAGACTCTCAGTTGATTTCTCAAAGGGGACCTTGCAGGCAAGAAGGGGCTGGAAGGAACTATTCCGAGTCATGAAAGGCAAGTCTACATCCAAGATTGCTCTATCCAGCAAAGCTTTCATTTAGAATGGAAGGGCATATAAAGTGCTTCCCAGATAAGGAGTTTAAAGGAGTTAAAGGAGTTCATCATCACCAAGCCCTTATTATATGAAATGTTAAAGGGATTTATCTAAGGAAAAGAAGATAAAAAGCATGTAGAGTAAAATGACAGCAAGCTCACGATTATTAACAACCACACCTAAAACAAAAACAAAAACAAAGCAACCAATAGAACAGGAACAGAACCACAGAAATGGAGATCACATGGAGGGTTAGCAACAGGGGAGTGGGAGGAGGAGAGAGGGGGAAAAGGTATAGAGAATAAGTAGCATAGATGGTAGGTAGACAATAGACAGGGGGAGGGTAAGAATAGTGTGGGAAGTGTAGAAACTAAAGAACTTCTAAGTATGACACATGGACGTGAACTATGGGGGGGATGTGGGTGGGAGGGTGTGCAGGGTGGAGGGGAGTGAAGGGGGAAAATGGGACAACTGTAATAGCAAAATAATAAAGTATATTAAAAAAGGAGACCAATTAAAATTGAAAAAATGTTTTAAAGAGCATGAACAAAAAAATTTGTGAGATAAATATATTTTAAGCAATTAGAAAATATGGAACTGCCAAGCAGTTTCCTTTCTCCAGATTATTTCTATAGATGTTGACTGCTAATGATGATTGTAAATGATATAAAACAATAATAATGAATATTAATGAGTTCTTACAATGTGCTGCCCAGCACTTGACATACATCATCTCACTTAAAAACTTGGAATGTCAGTCCTTCTGAATGGCAGCTATGACCAAAGTTGGGGAGCAAGTGCCACTTATAACAGGACAAACATCCTCCTTATTTTTCTTACATCTGGCTGCCTTCACTCACATATGTTACCTGCCTTGCCTGGGTAGGCATTTTGGTTTTTGATGCCTTCTCTAAATCTTTAGTGCTTGTCACACAGCATGAAGTATAACTGACTAAACTCTTTCCGCTCTCTTACAGAGATTACAATGTCATGTGGCTTGCGCTGTTACAAGTTGTAGTAACATGTACATGCTCCTTAACTGATGAAAGCAAAATAGGAACAGATGCATTTTCAGGCCTCATGGAGAAGGGATGCCATCCAACACCTTTAGAGCTCTGGTACCTGCCAGCAGCTTCATGACTTAACAGGCACTGTTGCCTTGTCCTATAGAGACAGCCACTATTATGGAGGCACAACTGTTCCCTGTGGCACTGTGAATGAGCCAGCTGTTACTAAGTGCTTCTTCCTAAATTTCCAGTTTAAATTTCCCCAGAGAGAGGACCTGACTAATTCAACTAATCGCGGTTCTGTATATTCTGTACTGGGAAGATCTTTTGAGTCAGGGCACAACACATACTATTGGCCGGAACAAGTACGCATCCTTAGTCATTTGTATCCAGGGATGCAGAAGGTAAAGGTATGAGGCATGATTAGAAGGCAATGTGGCCCAGCAGGCATTCTGAAGCTTCCAGAAGGGGTTATGGCTGCCAGGTAGCTTTCTTGATCTGTCCAGTTATAAGCTTTGTGGCACAATGGGAGTATTAAAAAAATGTTAAAATCAGACTGCTGTTTTATTAATTTATAAGAAGCAGGAGAACTTTCTCTCTGGTCAGAGTCCAGTATCTTCCCATAGAAGGACCTACATCAAAAAGCTAAATTGTAATCACACAATTCTTTGTGAACGCAGATGTTAAGTGGTGAATGACTAAGTTATTCTGACACATGTTGTTCATGATAGGGTTGGACCTGCCACTGGGCCTGGAATACACAGAATTTCTTAGCTACTAGTTCCTGCATCTTTCTTACACTGTAAATGGCCTCACAAATGGTTTGGAAATTTGAAGATTCACTGGAAAGAGCTACTTCAGTAAGCAAGGTTTGGCTAGACACTACTGGTGTTTGTAACTCATCTTTTTCTAAAGATGGTATTTATTTTTTATTTTTAGCTAAAAATTAACAATTTTTTAAACTAAAGAATTGTTAATTTTTTAAATGAAAATACTTTATTTTATTTTTTATTGTAAAAATAATATATGGCTCTCCTTAAAACTTCCAGTCACAAGCCCTTGCCTAGCTAAGCCTCTGGTCATTTATGGACCATTGCGGTTGTGGGGCCATAGATACAATGATCCATGTAGAAATTATTGTCTCTTAAGTGTGTGATGTGACCAAGCCAACACTGGCATTCTAAGTTCTGCTGGAATGGCATGACCAATGTGGAGCTCCTGGAGTATATGGAGCAGAATCTGTCCTTGAAGGAGAGACCTGTTAACATTTTCTCTCCCACATCCAATCTACAGGGTCATGGTTCTCAGAGTGTGGTTTGGGGACCTGGCATTCTCAAGATCCTTTTGGGGTCCTGATTAAACACTCTAAAAAAATAATGGTACTAAGATACTATGGCCTTTTCTATTCACATTCTCTTCTCCCATAAGTGCATGGTGGTGTTTTCCAAAAGCTACATGATATATGATATAACAGAGTGAATGTAGAAGTAGATAGGACAATACAGCTATCTTTCATTCAGCAAGACATTGAAGAGACTTACAAATATGTAAAAGTGTTGCTATTCTTACTAAAATTTTTGTTGAAAATCTATTTTTATATAAATATTTTATTCATGTTAGCCTGTAATTGGTTTATTGTTATTTAAAAATATATTATGAATAAATGTTAAAACAATTTTTTAGTTTTAACTCACAATACCTTTGTGGATCTTCAATAATTTGTAAGAGTTAGAGGAGTCCTGCCACCAAGAAAGTTTGAGAACCCTCACAATAAGTCTTTTTCTCTTTTTTCTTTTTAACATTGCTATAATTTTAGAATAGGAAAAACCATGTATTTACATTATATGATCCCAATGCTATTAAAATCATAGACATATGTATACAAAGAAATAATGTAATAATAACCTTTGTTGTGATTGCAGATGATTTAAAATTTGAATACATCTTGTCAAAATTTCTGCAATTAGTACTAATTCTTTTATTATTAAAATAAAATAATGCATAGATAACACTTAAAACATAGAGCATGCTTATTCTTTGGTAATGCATATGTGGTAAAGGGAATTAGAGTAAACTTGTTTAGATATTTAGAATTATTTAAGACAAAGTTTAGTCTTACAAAAATGCTACAAAATAAAATTCCTTCATTTTTAAGGAGGATAAAAGCTTTTCAACCTTAGCATGGGCTTCTTTTTTAAATTATATTTTATTGATTATGCTATTACAGTTGTCCCACTTCTCCCCCATCATTCTCCTCCACCCTGCACACACCCTCCCTCCCACATTCCTCCCTTTAGTTCATGTCCATGTGTCATAAGTTTTTTAGCTTCTACTTTTCCCACAGTATTCTTGCCCTCCCCCTATCTATTGTCTACCTAACATCTCTGCTACTAATTCTCTGTACCTTTTCCCCCCTCTCCTCCTCCTGCTCCCCTGTTGCTAACCCTCCATGTGATCTCCATTTCTGTGTTTCTATTCCTGTTCTACATGTTTGCTTAGTTTGCTTTTGTTTTAGGTATGGTTGTTAATATCTGTAAGTTTGCTGTCTTTTTACTGTCCTATTTTTTATCTTCTTTTTCTTAGATAAGTCTCTTTAACATTTCATATAATAAGGGCTTGGTGATGATGAACTCCTTGAACTTGACCTTATCTGAGAAGCACTCTATCTGCCCTTCCATTCTAAATGACAACTTTGCTGGATAGAGCAACCTTGGATGTAGGTCCTTGACTTTCATGACTTCAAATACTTCTTTCCAGCCCCTTCTTGCCTCTAAGGTCTCTTTTGAGAAATCCACTGATAGTCTGATGAGAACTCCTTTATAGGTGACTGTCCCCTTATCCCTTGCTGCTTCTAGAATTCTCTCCTTCCTTTTAATCTTGGCTAATGTAATTCTGATGTGCCTTGGTGTGTTCCTCCTAGGGTCCACCTTCTTTGGGACTCTCTGAGCTTCCTGGACTTCCTGGAAGTCTATTTCCTTTGCCAGATTGGGGAAGTTCTCCTTTATTATTTGTTCAAATAAGTTTTCCACTTGTTGCTCTTCCTCTTCCCCTTCTGGTACCCCTATAATTCGGATGTTGGGATGTTTAAAGATGCCCTGGAGGTTCCTAAGCATCTCCTCCTTTTTTTCAATTCTTGTTTCTTCATTATTTTCTGGTTGGATGTTTCTTTCTTCCTTCTGGTCCACTCTATTGATTTGAGTCCCAGTTTTCCTCCCATCACTATTGGTTCCCTGTGCATTTCTCTTCATTTCACTTATTGTAGCCTCCATTTGTTCATCTAATTTGTGACCAAAATCAACCAATTCTGTGAGCTTCCTAATCACCAGTACTTTGAGCTGTGCATCTGATAGGTTGGCTATCTCTTGGTTGCTTACATAAATTAGCTCTGGGGTTTTGATTTGTTCTCTCATTTGAGCCTTTTTTTTTTTTTTTTTTTTTTTTTTTTTTTTTTTTTTTTTTTTTTTTTGTCTGGTTCCAGGTGTTATGTAGTGAGGGGTGGAGCCTTAGGTGTTCACCAGGGCGGGGCAACCCGGTTGCTGGGTTGTGATGCTGGATGTGGGGGCGGGGTCCAAGAGGGAACAGTGGTGCTAGCTCTGCTCTCTCTAGTGTTTCAGTCCCTTCTGCTGCTTCCCCCAAGCAAACTGGGCCCTTCTGGTGCTGGTGCCTGGGTGGGTGGGCTTGTGTATGTTCTAGGACCCTGTGGGTCTCTCTAACAAACTCTCCTGTGAGGCTGGGATTCTCTGCTGGCACCTCAACCCCCACAAGTGTTTTCAGTTGGTGCATTTAGGCTTTATTTCCTGGCGCTGGGGCCTGCGTTGTGCAGTCTTTCTTGCTGCCCATTTTCACCTGGTTTATTTGTGGGCGAATGTGTGACTGCAGTCAGCTGCCTTGTGTGCCTCGCTTGGTCTGCTCATTGCCTCCCCACGCTCAGTAACCACTGCCTGTGTGCCTAGGGTGTGCCAACTGCCACCTGTACACCCAGGACCACTAGCCACTGCTTTTTCTTGCCAAGATCCCTCTCTGCCAGCTGCTGACTCCACCCCTCTTACAGGTCTGCGTGAATCATTGTCGGACTTCTGTACAATTCAATTTTCTATCTGTTCTGATTTTTTTTTTGGTTCTATATTTTTGTTGTCCTTAATCTTGGTTGTGAGAGGAGGCACAGTGTGTCCACCTATGCCTCCATCTTGGCTGGAAGTCCAGCATCTTTTCTTTTCTTACTCTATTTTCCTTTAGCTCCCTTTCAAAAATTCTCTTGTAGGGAAAATTTCAGCAGAAGAGAGAATCAAAAATTAGAACTGGAGTCACAAGAAATTATAATGTTAATTTGAAGGTAAAATTCTGGGGATCTTTATTGCAGTGACCTTAATTGTATTCATTCCCATTAAAATGCTTCCACATCAAACTCCTCATAGATTTAATTAATGCATCCTATAAGGTCACTCATAAATACTCACTGGATGATTTTCTATGAACTAGTCAGTATACTCTGATGCTGAGATCACAAAGGTGAATAATCATGGTCCCTTTCCTCATGGAGCTAACAGTTTGTGAGATAGACATATTAAAGAACTTATTAAAGTTTGATCTGACAAGTGTTATAATACAGGGATGTGGCAAGAACTATGCTACCATATAAAATTTAGATGTTACCTTATTCACTCAACCAGAACATTGTACAAAGTATAGTGTGGGACATGGCAAATAATTTTGCCTTTGAGAAGTGTACAGCTAGTTGAGCATACAATAATGCACACAGATACACATCCCAAGATCAGCAGTGGTAGCTGAAGGCTGTATGAGATGAAATTCCAATTATTTACAGAAAATAGAGTCATAGGATTTCAGTTTATAGGCAGGAGCAGTTTCAAAGCCCTAATTTCTTTTTTTATAGTTAAATTAATATTTTTTGTTGTTGTTCAGTTACTGTTGTCCCATCTTTTCCCTATTGCTCACCACTGCCCCCTCCCCCTATACTCCCACAATCAATCCCACCCCATTGTCTGTGCACCTGAGTCCTCTATTCATGTTCCTTTGCTTGCCCCTTTCCCTTCCCCTCACCCCATGTTACCTCCCTCAACCCTCTCCCCTGTTCAGTCAGTTTGTTCTTTATGTCCAGTTCTCTGGTTCTATTTTGCTCACTTGTTTATTTTGTTGATTAGGTTCCACTCAAAGCCCTAATTTCAAAGCCACTTAAAGGAGCCTCGAAGAGCAGATTGGACCACAAGACAGAGAGGAGGGACAAAGTATCTGAAGGTGGGGCTTGCAAACAGTGTCTTTTGTTCCCTGTAGACCCAAAGTCCTTTTTACATAATAAACATTACCTTTTCTGAAGTCAAATTAATTCCATAACTTAAATGCACACATAGTTTAAAAACTAAATTGCATTAAATGTAGATATAATGCTCTCACTGTAATTAAAAAGAGAAAAAGAGTATAATAAGCAGTGTGAATTTTAATATGTAAGGCTTGAGCACGACTACACAAGAAAACAAAGTGAAGTAGTCAGGTGTTGGTGCCTACTTGAAATGACTCAGAATTTAGAAGAAGTAAAATTAAAAGCCATGCCAAACAAAAAAGTAGAGGAAAATGAAAGAGCAGAGGTTCAGTGGACATACAATGAAAACTAGTGCTAGGATTAATAATGACAGACTAGAATGTCTATATATGATAAGAGAAAGAGGGACATAATCTTAACTGCAGCAAGGATAACATGTCAAGACAAATTACAGATTGTTGAAGTGAGAAAATAAGGAAGCATGATATTCTTGCAAAGAGTTGGACCCTTATTTATAAGTGTGTCCAAATAATTCCCTGTGTGTCATGTGATGGTGATGAGACAGAATATTTCATTAAAGAAATTCTATCTTGAGACCACACGTTGAGGTTTACTCTCTGTCTTGAATATCTGGAACAGTCACAGAGACCACATGTTTTGATAGTCATCAGGAAATTAGAGATCTATTGAAAAAAGAAGTAGCAATTCAAGGGACAGTGGAGAAGGTTTGTGGCAGATTTCTGAGGACTGTAAGATTGCAAAGAATATTAGGTTATAAAACAGGAGGCCATTTCAAGAAATTTTTAGTTGTAATGTTTGTGACATACACAATAAGTAACCATTCTGCCACAGAATCATAATAAAATAAAAATTATTAATAAAATGGTGTAGACCTTTGCATTTCACATATCTCAAATAATATTAATGGCATCTCGAGTCTTCACTGTAAAATATTTGCAAGCATCAGCTACCAATGCAAATGATTCAAGTGTGGGACATTGGCTCAAACACCGTGAGTGTGCTTGCCTTTAGGAATATGATTTCTGACAATGGTTAGCAACTCTCGGAAAAGTTTGAGCAAAACCAAATATTCTCTTCCCATGATTAAAAGTGAGGTGCAGACTAAAATATTCCATGTGCATTATTATTATGCAAAAACACATTGTGTTATATATCAAAAAGAGTTGGATCCTCAGCTCAGATATGCAAATTGCTTTATTTACCTCCATGAAAATATGGTGGGTCATTTGTAAGTCATGCAGGATGTAAAGGAAATCTTCCTTGTCTGGCCCTTCCCCATGCCCTGCAGGACATTTAGCAGCACTGGTTCTTTGTACAGTATGCCAATGGTAACTTTAATTGTGACAGCAAAAATGCCTGAAAATATTGCCAAAATACCCCCCATAATATTGTCCCATTTCTATTCCAACATTCTTTACTATAAAGCAATAAAAAAAGCTTAACTAAATTATGTTACACTATAACAGTAATAGCATATTATAGTAGATTTGAAGGAGAGTGAGGAGGACTTCTGTTGGGTAGAACCAACTGGTAGACTTTAAAATTCAAAGCTGAAGGTGTTATTTCAAAAAGCCTTGTGAAATGATTAAAATGTTCTAATGTCTTGACTTAGTATAAAATGTATACATTTGTAGTTTTTCATGTTTCTATAATTTTTTTTACTATCACAGTTCAAAAGGAGCTAACTCTTTAGATTAAAAAACAACAACT
The DNA here is from genome assembly GCA_004027475.1 of Anoura caudifer. Taxonomy (NCBI): domain Eukaryota; kingdom Metazoa; phylum Chordata; class Mammalia; order Chiroptera; family Phyllostomidae; genus Anoura; species Anoura caudifer. The sequence continues at coordinate 34,264 of PVKU01001006.1, read as the reverse complement.
GAGTTTGCAAGTTGTTTTGAAGCAGGGTTCAAGTCCCACTGTCTGCTATGAACATTTGTGGGTAAACATCAGTTGTAGTGAATGTTCGTTTCAGGATGTTATTCCTGGAATATCATGTCTACTAGCACATCAAATAAGGAACTACTGGTCACGTAATGAAGGGGTAAGAATAGAGAGTCTGCCAGAATTCCCGTTGTGTGAAATTTTATCGTCTTGCTATAATGCAAATCTCTAAATCATGACTAAGTTAGGAAAGAATCAAGAACATACTTCGTTTTTCTTGGGACTACTGACGACATTTTTTACCCCAGTCTTCTCATGGTTTTGAGCCATTTTTTTCTCTTTTAGTGTCTAGATTTCTTATATGCTGAGTACCATAGTTTAGGGAAATTTGAAGCTTAAATATTTTAGTATCTCCCAGAGGGTATTGTAGAAGGATGTCCCTGCTTTTCACAGAGGCATAATTATTTTAATAGCCCAGCATAAATACATATCAATCATCTTTTCTTTACAGAGAATGGACGCTTTCTTTTGGTCCCATGCCCCAGAAGGCTTCTGGGACTTGGTAATTTCCAGGAGAAAAGAATAGGATAATTTCAAGAACAGGAATGTATTTTATTTATGTATTTCAGGCACCTAGCATGGTGTTTAGTACATGGTAGGCATTTAGTAACTGTCTTTGAATGAATGAGGGAGAAATGTGTAGAGTAGTTGCTGTGCTTTGTGATTTTCCAGGTTTGTTCTCAGTTCAGGCTTCTCTGGCTAATGCTGTTTGGCCAGTAGAGGAAGCCCAAGATCTATGTCAGGATCAGAGAACAAAATGCAGAAAGAAAGAAATTTCTAGCCATAGGAAAGCAGCTGTAAGAAAAAAAGGAAAGGGGTGAACTTGAAATTGCTAATGGGGCTTAATTTAACTCTTTTAATAAAAGATTACTTTTGGAGTTCTAGCTAATCTTCATATTTATAGAGAACATATTAGAAGAAAATGTCTATTTTTATTTGACTTTGAAATGTAGAACAACCAGAAAATTCAAGGAGAAAGTGAAGGTTGCCCAGACTAACTCTGACTCGAATTTGATTGTATCTACTTTTATTTTTAGAGACTTAATTTATAGAATGTGAGATCTTCAAGGAAATGAATTTTTGTATTATTTATTGAATTAATCTAAATACATATTATCTATAAGTGCCTGGCACATAATGCCAGGCACTTATGTAAATAAGTGATAAGTAAATAAGTAGATAGTAAATAATTAAACTGTTGAATTAATCAAGAATTAAAATTTTAATAATATAGTTAATGTCACTTTTATTTAGCATTATCTTGTCTACCAACAGATGAATTGATAAAGATATAATACACACACGGGATTTTGTTCAGCCATGAGAGTGAAGGAAATCTTTCCATTAGTGACAACACAAATGGAACTTGAGGGCATTATGTTAAGTGAAATAAGCCAGGGAGCAGACAGAGAAACACAAATACTTCATGGTATCACTCACCTGTGGAATCTAAAAACAAACAAACAACAAAAAATTAAAAAAAAAACACAAAAAAGCTCCTAGACAAAGAACAGATTGGTGGTTGCCATAGGTTGGGTGGTAAGGACTGGTAAAATGGGTGAAGGGAGTCAAATAACACAAACCTTCAGTTATAAAATAAGCTGGTCAATATCCGGCCTGGTGACTATTTTTTAGTGAATAATACTGAATTACTTATTGGAATGTTGCTAAGAGAGAAGATCTTAAAAGTTCTCATCACAAGAAAAATATTCTGTGATGATGGTAAGGTTTTGATTGTTAAATAGAATTATTGTGATTATTTCACAGTGTATAAAAATATTGAATTATGTTGTACACCTGAAACTAATGTTACATGTCTTATATCTCAATTCAAAAAAAAACAACAACAGAGAAGTAAAACTCATAAAAACAGAAAGTAGAATCGTGTAGCCATGGCCTGGGGAGTAGGGTGGGGGAAATCATGAGGGGCTGGTAAAAGGGTACAAACTTTCACCTAGGTCTGAGGAACTAATGTAAAACATGGTGACTCTAGTTCATAACACTAGTATTTTTTAACTGAAATTTGCTGAGAGTAGGAATTAAATGTTCACACCTAAAAAAACAAAGATATGTAAGATATGTATATGAAGTAAAGGATGTGTTAATAAACGAGAGGAGGGGGAATCCTTTCACATTGCGTATGTTTACCAAATCACCATAATGTATATTTTAAATATTTAACATTTCTAACATGTCAGTTATACCTCAATAAGGCTGAAAAAATAAGTATTATAAGGATTTTCCTGTTATATTATTAAAATTTACATTATATTTATTATCAATATAATCACAATTTTATCTATTCAGTAAAATATTCATTATCTTTTGATTAAAAATACTCATTACAAACAACAACAACAACAACAAAATACTCACTACTAAGCCCAACTCCCAGAGATATTTTGTAAAGTTTGTCATGAAATTTTAATGTACAGCCAGGACTAAGAAGCACTATCCTAAATCACACAGCCAAACTACTTTCCAAAAAGGTTGCACTGATTAACAACAGAATCATTTGCATGTAGCACACAGCTATTTTCACCAATATTCATCGTTCTTGTTACATATCACCTGAATGTTCAAGGTGTGGTCCCCAGGTTCAGAAACATTGGCATCATGTGGAGACTGTGAGAAATGCAGACTCTGTTTTTTTTCTCTGCCTCAGTGCTTCAGGATCTAAAGTTTGATGAGATTCTCTGGTGATTTGTACACATTAAAGTTTGAGAAGCACTGATGTAAAATAGTTTTTCTTAATTTGATAAAGCAAATTAAATGTTTGATGATAAATTCTCCTTTCCATGTTTATCATCCATTTCTAGCTTTTAAAAATTGTCAATTTTCATACTTTTCCTGTTTTAAAATTATGGATATTTTCTCTTATGTTTGAAGATATAAAAAACTGATGGGTTTAAAAAGGGACATGAATGAACTATGAAATATAGATCTATTAACACTGAAGTTTAAATCTATCTAGAAGCACATGGCATAAAAAACAAAGGGACAATGTCCTGAACAAAGGAAGAATAATTAAACTGACCCTTAATTGGGGCTCTTAGCTTTTATATCTCTCTTCTTAGCATTCATCCAACACTCAGTCATTCATTTATTTAATACATTTCTGATTTATCTGTATAATATACTGTATGAGTGTTGTGAGTCTGTGTGGCCATAAGGAAGTCTGTTTGCTCATCTTGGGGCCTTATCTACTTGGTGTGGTTACATGTATGCAAAGTTAACTAATGATAAAAATTTTTGTTGATTATATAATTGATTGCACACTAACTGGATGGCTCAGACATTGGGGTCTTCTGGGCATTAGGCAATGAATAGTTCAAGGAATGGAACTCACATCCAGTGAGTGCTTACCACGTATTTGTTCTATCTTATTCAAGTCTCATGATGACACTGTTCATAGTCAGGACATTGGATCATCAACCACAAAAAGAATTGATAAGCTATTGCTACTAGTTTTTAACAAGATAAAATTTTGGGGGGAGAGAAAATGGGCAAATTTTCTTTACCTAAGAGTTCCAATGAATAAATAAAGAAGGAATCAAGGGACTAGAAAACCAACATTAGAAACCCACGGGTATCATCGCTGCAGGCAAGACCCACACATGAATGCCAATATTAGTGGTCAACATTTTAAGGAGAAACACAATATTTGCGTAGCTTAAATTATCTCCCCCAAATATTTATTATGGAAAACACTACATTTGTGGTAGAGAAACCTAGCCAACAGTATTTCAACATCACATAAGAAGTATTGATACCAGTTACCCCCTGAAAGATGCACTGAGGACACATCAGCTCTGTGGTACTGTTCCTCAGAATTACAACCAATCCGACTACAGGAAAACAGAAGAACCAAGTTGAGAGACTGTGTACAAAATACCTACCAACACTTTCAGTGCCAAGGTCATAAGGACAAGGAAAGACTGAGAAATAGAAACCAATTGGAAGAGGCTAAGGAAATATGGCAACAAATGAAATGTGGGACCTGAATTGAATCCTGGGGAAAAAAAGATCAGTAGTGGAAAAACTGGTGAAACCCAAATAAAGTCTGTAGTTTAGTTAATGACATTGTACTGATGTCTTTTTCTTCTTTTTTAAATATAATCTTTATTATATTTTTTCTTTACCATTTTGTCTCAAATAATGTTATTTTCTTAGCTTTGATAATTGCACCTGGTTGTGCAAGATGTTAACATTGTAGAAAACTGGTTAAAGAACTTATGCTTCTATAAGTTTAAAATCATTTCCAGAAAAGTTAAAATGTAAACTACAAAAGAAAAAGTTTAACTATGCTTCTCCATCTTGATTAAATTCTCAACATATGAATGCAACCCTAACCATCTTTATAAAAAAGCAAAAATTAGGAATTGTAATTAGGCTTTCCTGGACTTCCGGCCAAGATGGAGGTGTAGGTGGACACACTGTGCCTCCTTGCAAAACGAAAATTAAGGACCACAAGGATTTAGAAACAAGAAAACAACCAGAACTGATAGGAAATTGAACTGTATGGAAGTCCGACAACCATTCATCCAGACTGGTAAGAGGGGCGGAGTCGCGGCAGGAAAAAGTGGAGGTTGGTGGATCTGGGCACGTAGGCGGTGGCTAGTGGACCCTGGGCACAGGGTAGCAACAGGCAGACACAGTGAGGCCACACAAAAGGCTGGCTGACCAGGCGGTCCCACTTTTGCACGCAGATAATCCTGGAGAAGGGGAAGCAGCAGAAGGGACTGGAATCTGAGAGAGAGTGGAGCAAGCGCCATAGTTCCCTCTCAGACCCCGCCCCCACATACAGCGTCACAACCCAGCAACTGGACTGCCCTGCCCTGGTGAACACCTAAGGTTCCGCCCCTTGCTACGTAACAGCCGTGACCAGACCAAGAACAACAAAAAGAAAACCAAAACCAAAAATGGCTTAAACAGGAGAACAGATCAAAGCCCCAGAGCTAATTCATCTAAGCAACCAAGAGTTACCTGGATACGGTCACCCTTTCGCTGTCAGAAGTTCTGCGAATCATTGTTCTGTGAGATGAAAATAATAAGGTATATCGAATCTTTCTTGTCATAGGTTTTTCTGAAACTGCTCTTCACAATCAATAGTGTTTCATCTTAGGCATCACACAATCCAGCTTGCTGATTTTCACTTTATAGTTAAAAAAGAGGATGAAGATAATGTGCTTTGCAAAGCAGTTTTAAACTTATACCTCATTGTATTCTCACCAGTCCCATAAGATAGAGTAATTATTATTAGCATCGCTGTTTTATAGATTTGAAAATATAATCTATGGGATATTTATTAAGTTCTGAGGACACAAAGCTCATTATTGACTGGTACTCTTTTGTACCTTCCTAAAAGTAAAAGTGGAAAGTGAAATTCTCTTGCCTTTACAGAAAACAGGGTAATATTTAAATAATAATAATAATAATAATAATTAATAATATCTAGTCTTTATTGCAGTCTTACCACATGCTAGAGAATTTGGCAAGTGTTTTCTAAATAAGGAACCTCATTTACTGTTCTTTATGATTTTACAAAGGGGTTGATTGGCATCTGCTTGAGTGTGGTGGGCAGAATAGGGAAGAGTTGCACAATGGCTATGAGCTTTGGTGTTGTGGAATTTGGTGGGACCATTGACAAAAGTAGAGGGTGCAGAAAGAGGAATATGAGGAAAGATGATTTCTGTTTTGAATATGTCATGTGTCTACTCTTCACTCTACTGTATGCCCCCTATTTGATTTCTTTAAAGCACTTAGAATAGTTTAAGATTAAAAAATTTAATGTGCATGGTATTGCGTTCAGAGACAAATTTGATCAGATAGGGGAATGTAAGCTCATAAGTTTCAGCAGACTCATCTAGTGGTCACTTGCTGGGTATGGTGCAAAAGCTTCCCTAAACTTGTTTGAAGATTGCATTGGTACATCTAGCTTCAATTAGCCTGGTGAGACATTCCTTTGAAAAGCACGTCAGATTACAATTACGGTCTGTGGGTCAGACTGGGTGTGGAGGGAGTAAATGATTGGTAATTAACTAGAAGGAGCTTGCTGACATAAAGTCTGATTTGAGCAGTGATACAGAACATATCTATAGTTATCGAATATAGGTTTTCCTTCTCTGTAAGCCCACAACTACATCCTTTGAGGAGATGAGAGTGGGGAGAGACAGTACCTTACTAAGCAATCTTACATCAGCTGATCAAGCACACACACAGTGCCCACAAGAATGTATGAAACAGTCCTTCAGGCCAGAGTCAAGTCCTTCAACCCACACAACTCCCCGCAGGCAGTCACCCCAACCCGTTACTCATGATAAGAGACTCCCTCCATCTCTCCTGAAAATAACAGTTTATGCTTCTATATTGTTTTATACTTTGTAAGAGGAAAAAGAACCTTTCCCTTGGGATTTAATCTTTTTCACGGCCTCTAGATTCTTTTCATCTAGGGCCCCACACTTTCTTTCTTGCCTCGTTTCCAGAGCAAGCTGTTAGTTCCATTGATTCGCCACCAGATGCGGCTTCCTGAGGGAGGCGCTTGTCCCACTGGCGGCATGTCTAGGAGCCAGTCAGATCTTCCGCATTGCCAGAGCAACCACTTGTCTGTCTTCCATTTGATATTATTCCTAAAAACTGTCTTTCCTTCCTTCTCTTACCAAATGCTGCCTTCTGTTACATGTCATGTCATAACTCTGAGGAGAGATGAAGGAAAAATACCAAATACCATCTCACTGATACCAGTTTTCAGGTAGGGAGAAGGAGGAAACAATGCCCACAGTGATAGGAAATTCCAACGTCATTTTTGCTGTAGATATAACAACAGAAATAAAGTTTTCCTTATAGTACAAAAATCTCTTTAAGATTGTTAAGGAATTGCCTGCATAAATTATGTTTGATCAGTAAAGTAGAATTTAATTTAGGTATGAAAATTGTGGTTTAGCAAAATAATGACAGCAAAAATAGTTATGATATATACTTAAGTAAGAAAAGCATGATACATACCATTACATGCTGCTGCAGCATAAATTAAACTTTGTGGGAAAATACATGAAGAAACAAGTGACAAGAATAAATTCATCAAAGTGTTAATGGTAGTAACATGAATGGTGGGATTTAGGGGGATAATTTTCTTTCTTATAATTTTCTGCATTAAAATTTTTCCTCTTGTTTTTGCTTCAAAAAATGAAATAATAAAAATCAGCTGGTGAATGGCCAAAGGTCTTATAATTTGATAAATTGCACCAGCTCCAAAAAATATTTAGAGATTTTTACTATTCTGGTATAATAATTTGTTTTGTATACAAAAGGATGTTAAAAAACAAGTAAGACATTATTGCAACATGACATTATCATACTAAGATTTTGCCTTACTTTCTAAATGAAAACACATATACATATTCAGAGATAGCAAAATAACTAATGTAATATTTTGAAGTCCAAGATACACATATGCAAACACACTCACACACTCTCCTTTTCAATCTTATTAAATTTTTTCTTTTCTTCAGGACCATCAGGGGACAGTAATGTTTAACTTCTGAGATTCCAGATGTATTTCCAATGAATATCACTTCTTAGTGATAGGTGCTGAGACATCATGTGGGGTTGTTCCTACTTTATCAGAATCAGCAACTAAGCCCCAGTGGAGAGCAAAAGGGGCTGGTCATTCTTAGTTCCAAGGAAACATCAGGCATCGGGACCAGCCCATTCCTTGAACACTATACACCTTTTGAATGTTAATATATCTTCCCCCTGCCTGAGTTAGGAATAAAGATCAGGAATAGACTTCTTGTTTAAAGTAATGGTAAATTAAGTCACTTGGACTGATTCCCCTGCTCAGGTCAACTAAAAAGCTGAATGAAATATATTTAAAAAGATTAAAACTATCAAAAAGTTAATCAGGTACTGAGAAATTAGTAGACCAAGATCCATGATGGAATGAAACTTTAGAGAGAAGAGTCCTGCATTTGAGGCAATTTTTGCCCTGTTATCTGAGTGATCCAGAAAAATATCAAATTCTGAAATTGGATTAAAATAAACTCTAAAACTGGATTGAGATGATCCAGATTGTTTTTCCCCCTGGCTCCTGGTGTAAACAAACAAAACAGTTTCTGACCCTAATTGTTTCTACAAAATTTTTGGAAACAACATTGGTTATGTTATTGGAGATAATCACCTTGTGTTTGCTAAGTTCCACCGAGTTGCCTGATCATGGCTTCTTACATCTTAGATTAAAAGTCTGCTGCTGAGGTCTGCCGATATTTTGCTGGGAGGATGAGCCTGTAGTTTTTGGCCTTCTTTTCCTGGCCTGCAGAGTACTTCCTACTACCCAGGGGGTACTTAGACAGTCCGAGGAGTTACAGAATTTGCTCTCCTTCTTTCGGAGTCACTTCCGTGGCATTATAAGGCATCAGTCACATATACTTTGCTCATACACTCTCTGATATTGCTTAAATGTTCTCTATAACCCATCTTCTTGGATACTTGAGTTCTTATATAGATTTATGGATAGCTTTCAGATTTGAGACTTAATTTGCTCCGAGAAGTACCTTGTTCCTCTAAGCGGCAGCTGCTGTCTTTTCCATGGCTCAAGCTGGTTCATTACACTTTTAGTTTTTCTGTTTTACAGACACTAGGGGGCAATATTGTCCAGCTCAGCCCTATTACTTCTAGCAAACTATATCAATTTGAAAACATTGTGGACTAATATTTTAAAATACAAACCAGAATTTAAAAAATTAATATACTTTTTTAAAAATCAGTTTTAGGTATACAGAAAAATTGAGCAGAAAGTAAAGAGTTCCCCTTTATCTTCTTTTTCTCTCCCCCACAGTTAATCCTATTATTAATATCTTGCATTAGTTTGGTACTATGTTAAAATTGGTGATCCAATATGGACACAACTTCAATAATTAAATTTAATAGTTTACATTAAGGTTAATTCTTTGTGTTGTGCATTCTATGAGTTTTTACCACTTTATGATGATGCATATATATAATTTCAATAGTTTCATTGCCCCCAAATCCCCTTTGCTCCACCTATTCATCCCTCCCTACTCCTGGACCTCTGGCAACCACTTACCATATTACTGTCTTCATAGTTTTGTGTTTTCTAAACTATCATCTACCTGAAATCATACAGTATACATCCTTTTCAGATTGGCTTCTTTCACTTAACAATGTGACTTTTTCATGGCTTGATAGCTGAATAATTCTCCATTGTATGGTTTACCACCACTTGTTTATCCATTCACTATTGAAGAACATCTTGGTTGCTTCCAAGTCTGGCAATTATGAATAAAGTGACTATAAACATTTGTATGCAGATTCTCACGTGAACATAAGTTTTCAACTCATTTAGGTAAATATCAAGTAGCATGATTGCTGAGTCATGTGGTAGGAGTATGTTACGTTTTCTAAGATACTGCAAACTGCCTTCCAAAGTGGCTGTATCATTTTGCATTCCCAGCAGCAATCATGCTGAGAGTTCCTGTTGCTTCTCATCCTCCCAGCATTTGGTATTATCATTGTTGTGGGTTTTGTTTTCCAGTGTGTGTAGAGTGGTATCTCAGTGATTTTTTTTTGAACTTGCAATTTCTTATTGAAATATGATAGTGAACATTTCTTTATATGCTTATTTGCCATCCTTATATCTTCTTTAGTGAAGTGTCTGCAGATGTTTTGCTCATTAAAAAATAGGATTGTGACTTCCAGCCAAGATGGAGGCATAGCTAGACACTCTGTGCCTCCTCTCACAACCAAGATTAAGGACAACAGAAATATAGAACCAAAAAAAAAAGAAAAAAGAAAACCCAACCAGGACAGAGAGAAAATTGAATTGTGAGAGAGTCTGACAACAATAATTCATCCAAACCAGTAAGAGGGGCGGAGTCAGCGGCCTGCAGAGTCTGCAGCTGCTGGAGTCAGATCGTGGCGGGATAAGCCAGTGGTGGTCCTGGGTGCGCAGTCACTCCAGGTGCACAGGCGGCCAAGCCAACCGCAGACACACATTCATGCACAGATAAACCAGGTGAAAACGGGCAGCAAGTCAGACTGCATGACGCAGGGCCCCAGCGCCGGGAAGTGAAGCCTAAAAGCACCCACTGAAAATACTTGTAGGGGCTGAGCTGCCGGGAGGGAATCCCAGCCTCACAGGAGAGTTCATTGGGGAGACCCATGGGATACTGGAGTGTGCACAGGCCCACCCACCCGAGAATCAGCACCAGAGGGGTCCAGTTTGCTTAGGGGAAGCAGCAGAAGTGACTGAAATCTGGCAGAGAGTGGAGCAAGCTCCATTGTTCCTTCTCAGACCCTGCCCCCACATCTAGCATCACAACCCAGCAACTGGACTGCCCTGCCCTGGTGAACACCTAAGGCTCCACCCCTCACTAGTAACAGCTGTAACCAGACAAAAACAAAAAAAACAAAACCAAGGATGGCTCAAAAGGGAGAACAGACCAGGGCCCTGGAGCTAATTCATCTGAGCGACCAGGAGGTGGTCAACCTATCAAATGCAGAGCTCATAGCACTGGTAGCCAACCTATCAGAAGCACAGTTCAAAACTCTGGTGACTAGGAAGCTCACAGAATTGGTTGATTTTGGTCACAAATTAGAGGAACAAATAGAGGCTACAATAAGTGAAATGAAGGAAAACGCACAGGGAACCAATAGTGATGGGAGGAAAACTGGGACTCAAATCAATAGAGTGGACCACAAGGAAGAAGGAAACAACCAAACAGAAAAGAAGGAAGAAACAAGAATTCAAAAAAATGAGGAGAGGCTTAGGAACCTCCAGGACATCTTTAAACGTCCCAACATCCGAATTATAGGGTTACCAGAAGGGGAAGAAGAAGAACAACAAGTGGAAAACTTATTTGAACAAATAATAAAGGAGAACTTCCCCAATCTGGCAAAGGAAATAGACTTCCAGAAACTCCAGGAAGCTCAGAGAGTTCCAAAGAAGGTGGACCCTAGGAGGAACACACTAAGGCACATCATAATTACATTAGCCAAGATTAAAATGAAGGAGAGAATTCTAGAAGCAGCAAGGGATAAAGGCAGAGTCACCTACAAAGGAGTTTCCATCAGATTGTTAGTGGATTTATCAAAAGAGACATTGCAGGCAAAAAGGGGCTGGAAAGAAGTATTTGAAGTCATGAAAGTCAAGGACCTACATCCAAGGTTGCTCTATCCAGCGAAGCTGTCATTTAGAATGGGCAGATAAAGTGCTTCTCAGATAAAGCACTTCTCAGATAAGGTCAAGTTAAAGGAGTTCATCATCACCAAGCCCTTATTATATGAAATGTTAAAGGGACTTATCTAAGAAAAAGAAAATAAAAAATAGGACAGTGAAAAGACAGCAAACTCACGGATATTAACAACCACACTTAAAACAAAAGTAAACTAAGCAAACAACTCGACCAGGAGCAGGAACACAGAAATGGAGATCACATGGAGGGTTTGCAACAGGGGAGTGGGAGGAGGAGAGAAGGGGGAAAAGGTACAGAGAATAAGTAGCATTGACAGTGGGTAGAAAATAGACAGGGGGAGGGCAAGAATAGTGTGGGGAAAGTAGAAGCTAAAGAACTTATGGAACATGGACATGAACTAAAGGGGGGAATGTGGGTAGGAGGGAGTGTGAAAGGTGGAGGGGAATGATGGGGGAGAAATGGGACAACTGTAATAGCATAATCAATGAAATACAATTTAAAAGAAAAATAGGATTGCTTGTTTTCTTACTGTTGAGTTTTATGAATTCTTTGTATATTTTTAATACCAGACCTTTATCAGATTACCTCCCAGCCTATGGCTTGTCTTTTCATTTTCTTAACACTACATTTTGCAGAGCAGAAATTTTAAATTTTAATGGAACTTCAACTTACCAATTTATATCTTTCATGGAGAGTACTTTTGGTGTTGTACCTGAAAGTCAACACTGCACCCAAAGCCACCTAGATTTTCTTCTATGATATATTCTAGGGATTTTGTAATTTTGCATTTTGTATTTAAGTCTATGAGCTATGTTGAGTTAATTTTTGTAAATTAAATTTAAGCATCTCACCAAAATATTTAAAAAGTTAGTTAATGTAAAAAGTATGTTTTTGTATTAATGTATAATATATGTTATTAATGTTTTACAATACATTAATAATGAAACACATTAAATTTCTCAGTTTTCATTTTTACCATCAAACTGTTTTCAGTGACCAATCATCTGATAATTCTAGTAGGTTCTCATTTAATTTTGTTGAAAGCTAAGAACAAGAAACTACCTGAATTATAAAAGGCCAATTTTATTCTTAACTCCAGTAGCAATATTTCAAATTCTTGCTTTACTTTGTGTTGTGGAAGTTTCCTATGCCAGAGCAGTTTTCTGCAGTGAGATCGGTGATTGATGAGACATAATTCTTTATTTATAGTGTGGGAAAAGAGTGACTATGAAGGGAGAGGAAGAAAACATGTTTCCAGGCAGATCTATGTTAGAAAAGTACATTTGTGGGAGTTAATAGTGGAAATTGTGCCCTTAAAATCATCTGTGCTTAATACTCTCCAGTTCCATCCATGCTGTAGCAAAAGATAGGAGTTCTTTCTTTCTGTTGCATAGTGTTTCATTGTATAAATGTACCACAGTTTTTTGATCCATGTATTTACTGATGGTCACTTAGTCTGTTTCCAGCAGTTGGATATTATAAGTAATGCTGCTATGAACACTGGGGTGCATAGGTTCTTTTGAATGGGTGATTCAGGATTCTTAGGGCATAATCCTAGCAATGGAATCACTGGGTCAAAATGCAGTTCCATTTTTAGTTTTTTGAGTGTATTCCATATTGTTTTCCACAGTGGCTGCACCAGTCTGCATTTATGTCAACAGTATACTAGGTTCCCTTTTCTCCACATCCTTGTCAGCACTTGTTGTTCATTGATTTGTCTTTTTTAAATGTTAATGACATTCTTTTTTCAATTGTTGTTCAAGTATAGTTGTCTCCATTCTCCTCTCTTCACTCCCCCACACTCCAGACATCCCCACCTCCCACCCTCGATTCTACCCACCTTTTGGCTTTGTCCATGTATCCTTTATACATGTTCCTTAACAACCCTTCTCCCTAATCCCCCCAATATCCTCTCTCACCTCCCCTCTGGTTACTATCAGTTTATTCTTAATTTCAGTGTCTCTGGTTATATTTTGCTTGCTTTTTGTTTTGTTGATTAGGTTCTACTTATAGGTGAGATCATATGGTATTTATTGTCTTTTGCCACCTGGCTTATTTCACTCAGCATAATGCTCTCTAGATCCATCCATACTGTAGCACACATTTTCATTTTGATGATGGTTTCTTTAGTCATGCAGAAGCTTTTTACTCTGATGTAGTCCTATTTGTTAATTATTTCATTTATCTTCCTTACCCTAGGAGATACATCAGGGAAAATATTGCTGTGTGGGATATCTGAAATTTTCCTTCCTATGTTTTCCTCTAGGACTTTTATGGTGTTGTGACTTATATTTAAGTCTTTTATCCATCTTGGGTTTATGCTGGTGTACTGTGTAAGTTGGTGGTCTAGTTTTATTTTTATTTTTTGTGTGTACAGATCTCTCAACACCATTTGTAGAAGAGGTGATTTTTACTCCATTTTGTGCTCCTGTCCTTTTTGTTAAATATTAATTGGCTATAGAGACATGGGTTTATCTCTGGGCTCTCTATTCTGTTCCATTGATCTATGTGTCTGTTCTTATGCCATTGCCAGACTGTTTTGATTACAGTGGCCTTGTTATATAGTTTGATATCAGGTATTGTGATCCCTGCTACTTTTCTCTTCTTTCTCAAGATTTCTGAGACTCTTTGGGGTTGTTTTTGTTCCATATAAATTTTTGAAATATTTGTTCTAGATCTCTGAAATATGCTATTGGTATTTTAATAGGGATTGTGTTGAATCTATAGATTGCTTTGGATGGCATGGACATTTTAATGATGTTACTGCTTCCAACCCATGAGCAGGGTATATACTGCCATTCATTTGTATCTTCCTTAATTTCTTTCTTCAGTGTTCTGTAGTTTTCTGAGTACAGGTCTATTACCATCTTGCTTAAGTTTATTCTTAGGTACTTTGTTTTTCTTGTTACTATAGTAAATGGGATTCCCCCCTAGTTTCTGTTTCTGATATTTCATTGTTGTTGTATAAAAATGCCTTAGACTTCTGAATATTGACTTTGTCATCTGTTATTTTGCCAAATTCACTTATTAGGTCAAGTAGTTTTTTGGTGGAGTCTATAGGGTTTTCTATGTATACTATCATGTCATCTGTGAATAATGACAGTTTTGGAAGACCTTTCCAATTTTGATGCCTTTTATTTATTTTTCTTGTCTGATCACTGTGGTTAGAATTTCCAATATTATGTTGAATAAAAGTGGTGAGAATGGACAGCCTTTTCTTATTCCTGATCTTAAGGGGAAAGCTTTTAGTTTTTGACCATTGAGTATGATGTTGGCTGTAGGTTTCTCACATATGGCCTTGATTATGTTGAGGAATGCTCCCTCTATTCCCACTTTGCTGAGTGTTTTTATCATTAATGGGTGCTGTACCCTATCAAATGCTTTTTCTGCATCTATTGATATGATCATGTGATTTTTGTGTATCATTTTGTTTATGTTATATATTATGTTTATTGATTTGAGAATATTGTACCATCCTTGCATCCTGGGATGAATCCCACTTGATCATGGTGTACAATCTTTTTAATATGTTGCTGGATCTGGATTGCTAATATTTTGTTGAAGATTTTAACATCTATGTTCATTAGTGATATTGGCTTGTAGTTTTCTTTTTGTTGTGTCTATTCCTGGTTTTGGAATTAGGATGATACTGGCTTCATAAAAAGAGCTTGGGAGTCTTCCCTCTTCTTAAATTTTTTGGAGTAGTTTGAGAAGTATAGGAGTTAGTTCTTCTTTAAATGTTTTGTAAAATTTGCTTGTGAACCTGTCCTGTGCAGGACTTTTTTTGTGCAGGAGTACTTTGATTACTGCTTCAATTTCACTCATTGTGATCCATCTTATCAGGCTTTTTTCTTCTTCTTGACTCAGTTTTGGAAACTTGTATGTTTCTAGAAATTTGTCCATTTTGCCCAGGTTGTACAATTTCTTGACATATGTTTGTTTGTAGTAATTTCCTACAATCCTTTTGTATATCTGTGGTATCAGTTGTAACTTCTCCTCTTTCATTTCTGATTTTATTTATTTGGGCCGTCTCTCATTTTTTCTTGATGAGCCTGCTTAAAGGCTTGTCAATTTTGTTTATCTTTTCAAAAAACCAGCTCCTGGATTTATTGATCCTTTAAATTGTTATTTTAGTCTCTATGTCATTTAATTGTGCTTTGATTTTGATTATTTCTTTCCTTCTACTTGCTCTGGGCTTTGTTAGTTTTTGTTCCTCTAGTTCTTGTAGATGTAGGGTTAGATTGTTTATTTGAGATTTTTCTATCTTTTTTAGGTAGGCCTGTATTGTTATGAACTTCCCTCTCAAGATTGCCTTTGCTGTATCCCATAGGTTTTGGACTGTTTTGTGTTCATTTTCATTCGTTTCCAGAAACTTTTTGATTTCTTCTTTGATCTCATTGTTAACCCATTTATTATTTAATATACATTTTTTGATAGAGGGTTGCTGAGGAAGTCTTCTGATAGCTCTTTTAATCAGTTCATATGACACTAGTGACAAAAGAATTTTGGAAAATTGAATCCTAATTTATTCTTATTTGGCTGTGAAAATCTCAGCAATTCATAAGTGTTATTCAGATTCTGCAAATCTGAAATATTATGACCAATAATTCTAAAACCACTAGTAAACCTTTAACCATCTAAAAAACTTAACATGGAATATTTCTATTTCATAGGTGTATATTTGGTTTATTTTATACCGATGGGGATGTTTCAACTATACTGAGAAATGTTATTAAACCTATCCATCCATATTTTTCATCTGTGGGGGCCATAGCGTGGTTTGTGTTAATCTTTCCCACCCTCTCCCACTCTGAGTGAAGTGTGATGATCTAGGTTAGTTATTTTTAACTGGAGTGTCTTAATAATGTTTAAAACATGCAATACCTGACTACTTAGTTATTGGCACTGACATCTTTTCCTTAGATTGTCAAATAAAACAATGACTACAGCTAATACAGCAATAACCATCTGGTGTGAATGAATGAAAATTATACCTATATTTTTTCAGAAGGATGACAAATATATTTTTTGGTGTGCTATGGAATGTTAGTGTGCCAAGACATGAAAAGAGGGGAAAATTGTTGGTCTAGGTCAGGGTGTCAAACTCATTTTCACTGGGGGTGATGTCTACCTGTCTACCTCGCAGTTGCCTTCAAAGGGCTGAATGTATTTTTAGGACTGTATACATGTAACTACTCTTTAACAGTTAAGCAAGAGCTCGGCACTGCTGCTGGGTAGAAACAAGGTGCTGGACAGATAAAACAAGGTGGAGGGTGGGATTCAGTCCGTGGGCCTTGTGTTTGCCACCTGTGGTCTGGGTTATAAATTTAAATCAGATTAAATTCTACCTTTTAGGCTGAGAAACCAGAGTATCACCATTAATGATAACTTTTATCACTGTCATTTCTTACTCTCAGACATACTAAAATTAAATATTAAACACCATAATCATTAGCTCTGTATTAAAGTAGCTTGAGGATAAAAAATATGATTTACAATTCTTTGTTTTCACTGTATATTTTAGATGATCAAAAATAATTTGCATATTGAAATTAAATTTGTAGCTCTTATGGGAGAGAATAAGTCATAATGCGGTTGTGAAGAAATCAGAAAATTCCCTTGCGTTGACGGGTGTCCACCCTCATGACTGCTGCACTGCCTGCTTCCACAGAAGGCTCTAGATGCTAGTGTCATCCCAGCGTCCTGGGGTCATATAGTTCCTGAAAGGGTCTGCCTTTCTTTCATCCCCCAAAAAGAAAAAGACAGTTTTCAAAATATGTTTTAATACATGTATTTCTATATCCAAGATGGCATAATGTTACATTTCAAAGACAAATCAACCATTTAATTATTCTTTTTCAGAAGTCAGCACTTTCTAGGAAGAATCCATTTGCTGAAATTTCAAGAAGGTTTTTAGTTAACTAAGAATTAATATCTTCTGATATTCTCCAGCGCATCTCAATGTTTTCTAAAATATGGCCAATGAAAAAAGCACCATATTTAAGGTCATATAGATGAAAAAAAAATCAGCTTACTGAATTCCTGGAAGAAAAGAAAACATTTTTTAAATAAGGTAAAAGCATATTGAATTAAAAAATTTTTATTTGACATCAAAATTTCTTTTCTAGGAGCAAGAGTATCAATATCAAATCCTTCTTTTGCTATCTCCGAGGACATTTGGTTCTAGGCATCCACACTTGTTAAACTATGATCTTTGGTTGTTAGTGCTACAAGACCTTATTTTTGCAGGATTTGTTAAGTTCCACCAGTGAAGAATGGCTCATGGGGTCATCTTTGTGCTAATTCCAGTGTGCTACTAGCAGCTGCTTGTTAACATCAAGTTAGCGAGGTTCTGAGGCTTAGTTGAGTGGAAAAGAGTATTGTGAGTCACTGCACCTACTGTGGGTCTGTCTGTGCTTGAGATGGGAAAAGGAGAGAGCAGTTTGTTTACAAATATTTCCAGTTCTGACCTAAAGTGGAAGGTATGTTATACAAGCAATTAAATGTCTTCTTTCTGGGTTGAGATGATAGGGTTAGTGGCCTAGGAAAAATATTCCCTCACATTGCTGCAGCCCACTCTACGTAAAGGGGCTCCCTCACTTTATTGAGATCTGTATTTGTGTAAGACAAAGTCCCACCCAGCAGCTGACCTTGCTGTCCCAGAGGCACTTTCCTAGCTGGGCAAACTTACCATTTGGGGACCCTGTGGTGGTTCCCTCAGGAACATGCACCCCCCTCTGGATGCCTGCAGGGGTGGTCACTTCAAAGTCGTCATCTGTGTCTGTGCCGCTGGGGGTCAGGAAGGGGCTCTCGGTTCCGTGGATGGAGGGATTTACTCCTGCTTGTCCTGCAGGGAGGATTCTGTTCTGGACATCTGGATTAGCCTGGCTGCTGGGCAGGATAGCTCCGGGGAGCAAGGGCTGGAAGATGAGGCCTGTGAAGATGTGTGGGGCTACTGGCTGGAGTGAGGAAAGGAAACAGAGAACAGGATTAAAGGAATACATTTCAAAGGCTAGTCAACCAGCCTTTCTTCTCTGAGGGGAGCGAGTTGGGGTGGGAATGGCAGGATGGAGAAGGTAGAGTCAGAGAAGATAAGAAAGATGGGGTATTTCTCATCTTTAGGAAATCCCTCCCTCCCTGAGCGGAGCCTGACGCTGGTTTCACTGCTGGGATGCCTTGCTGTGCTCCGTTTTCAGAAAGGGGAAGGGAAAGCCACCATCAAGCAGTCATGGGAAAAGGAAGAGTGCATCCTTTGCTAATACCAGGTGTAGCTGCAGGTAGAACTCAGGCAGAAAATTCCTGCAATTACAACGCTGCTGTATCTCTGTTACTGACCTAAGTTATATAGTCTTTTTCTTTTTGCCCATAAGTTTTAAAAAAGTAATGTAGGAGACTAAAAATTAATGGGCAAACTTATTTCAAGTAGATTACTCAATCCTTATCTTGTGGTTTGCATCCTTTCATGCTTCTTTTGATGTGTTTTTCAAAGGCACTGGAATATTCTGTCAGAAATCTTTCTTTTAGCAATTTTAATGATTTGCACACTGGTATGAATGCTGTTGCTGCCACATTTTTTCCTTTTTGGGAAAAAAATTACTGTTAGAAATTCCCCCTAGGAAGAAATACTTTCATACTAGCTGGTTTTGGAAAGAGTTCAGACAGAAATCAGTTCTCTGGGCCCTCCCAGTTCTGATGGAATAAAAGGGTCAAGAGATCATAGTAAAAGTACAGGTCAGTTCCCTTGAACATCATCCTTAATTGTTAGTTTTCATTAAGAACCACCTAAGGGACTTGTTAAAAAGGCAAGTTCCTAGGCTCCACTGTTAGAGAGGTTGAGATTGGGTAGGTTGAGGGCAGGACCCAGAAATCTGCATTGTAATCAGCATTCCAAGTTGGCTTGATTTGGTGTTCCAGGTCTGAAGTTTGGGCAGCACAGTTAGTGAAGCCAGAATTAAACTTATGCTGGATGAGAGACAGGAGTCGAATACAGAAGTTTTCAAACTGGGGGTCATGACATTCTTAGGTTTGAAATAAAACATGTGGGTTGTGCATGTCATTACAAACCAGACACAAAGTGTAGACTCTATAGAATATATATTATGTGTGTATCCTGTATAGGTGTAAATGTAGTTTTATGAAATGTGTGTGTGTGTGTGTGAGCTTCATGAAAAACGTAGCTGTTACTGTGGGTTTTACCAAAAAAAGTTTAAAAATCACTGGCATAGTAGACAGAAATATAACTTTTGATCTTTTTTTAAAATACATTAAAAAGATCCTCACCTGAGGATGTTTATTAATTTTTTAGAGAGAGAGTGAGAAGGAGAGAGAGAAATATTAATGTGAGAGAGAAACACCAATCGACTGCCTCCCATACATGCCCTGACTGGGTTTGAACCAGCAACATTTTGGCGTGTGGGATGACGCTCCAACCAACTGACTCACCCGGCCACAGTGGCTTTCAGTCTGTTTTTGACCTTGAGATCTAATTTGCTTAAGCTCTCTGAGTCTCAGTTTTTTTATCTATAAAGGTGGGCTAAAAATTTCTACTTTGTAATTTGGTGAGGATTAAAGGCAATGCATGTAATAGACCTACTAAGGTGCTTGTTCTATAGAATTGGCTCAAAAACTGGTAGATGTAGGTGTTCATGTATCCATGTTGGCAAACAGCCCCATTATTTTATCAATGGACAGTCTAGCAAATCTCTACCTTTCCATAACATAAAATGAAAAAAACCTGTCTTCCTAGATATTGCCTCAGCTCTCAATATTAATGTCATATTTAGATAGCATGTCCATTACAGGAAATGTGTAGAAGGGCCTAGAAATGACAATATGGGTATTATTTATGTTAAGCCCTTACAGGGAGGGGATCATTCATCACTATAAAACACTAGAAGATATATTTTCCTATGAAAATTAAAATTTTAAGTCAAGTAAATTAATCTTTCCTGCAATAAGTATCAATATATATATTATTCTACATCTGCATGCATTTCAATAGTTTATAATCCCAGATTTTAATCAACATAAAGTAAAAAAATATGCACTGGCTTTCTGGATAGAATCAAATCTGACATCAATATATGAAAAGCAAAAGTTAAGTCAAATTAATGGAGATGTAGCTGGAGAATGATGATAGAAGTCCCGTCTAGATAAAGGATGACCTAATGCACAGAGCTATAAAATTGTTCAACTTATTGTAGTAGTATTGGGGTTTGTGGTCAAAGAAACTATGGGCATGAGGACAGAAAACAGCATTGTGTTAGCACTGAAAGGAATTTTAAGTATTAGGAATTAAAATTATTTTTACCAATTCCTCTGAGCTTAGGATAGTTCCCTAAAAGGAAAATAATAGCATGAATTATTACACAATTAGTAATATATGCATGGCAAGATGCGTATAACATAACTTAAAAAGTTAAAAAAGTTTTAAAAATTATAAAAAGAGGATTTTTAAGTTTTTAACAAAAATTTAAAACTGTCTTGTGACTTGCATCAAAAAACTTGTCAGCCCATGATGGTGGACTGCTGGCATTATCCTATGTGAGTTCTTCCATATTTTAAAATTTATATATTTTCTATTATTAAGTAATAGATATATATTGGAATAAATTTGGAAAAGGCAGAAAGCAATAACAAATATATAATCCCATCAAGCAGAGTTTGATGTATGTCTTTCCAAATGTTTTTCACACATTTTTTTACATAATAGAAGTCATGTCATTTATACAATTTGTGTCTTATCTTTCAATACTATACAACAATCATATTTAACCATATAACTGACATACTTTAATAAATAGACTTTTGAATGATCACAAAGTATTTGCTTTTTTGTTGCAGTTTACTTATGTTCTTTTCTTTAAAATTTAAATTGAACCCAATATTCTTCTGTAGTATAAATATTATTTTGATTAATACTTTGTGAGTAAACCTTTGCTGTATTTCAGATTATTTCCTTGGGTTGCATTCCCAGATGTGCAATTAAGAGTTGATAAGAATTTTATATTTGATTCTGCTTTTAGAAGTAAAAGCTGCCACCTGATGGCAGTTTTTTGAAATTAGTAAGTAAATCCTCAAATCATTACTCATTAGATCAATCCCATTACTTTATTTTTCTTGACAATGTGGTTGGAAGGACTGACTGCTTGACTCATGTGTGACATTTACTATGTGATTATAACAGACTTACTGAGTGACTCATTTTCAAGTTGGAAATAAAAATATTGTCTGTAAAAGGTTGCTTTGAAGATTAAATGAGATAGTACATAATAAATAATAAAATACTTATAATAGTGCTTGGTACATAGTAAGGACTCAGAAGGGTTCCCATTATTAACAATGTCCATGCAATGTCAAGTAAATAGGAAACTTGACAACTATCTGGTGAATTGAAGCTAGATTAAATATCTCACATTAAGATGTTTAAAATAAAAATCATCATACAAATAATCTTACCTGGGCTCCAAGTTGTGCTACAATAAGTGGTAACACCTGAAAAAAAAAAGGTAAAAATTCAATAAAAAATATATTCAAAGGTATGTTCTGATGGATGGTATAAATATCAAGATTTGCTTAAAAACACAATATTTGTTAAACAACTATTTGTTACTAATGTGTCATTTGTAATCATAGATATAGACTCATAGAGCTGGACAGGAATCAGAACTCATCCAGTTTGTAAAAAGATTAGACCCAGAGAGATTCAGAAACCAGTCCAAGGCAGCACATTGAGAAGGTAGAAGTTAGTAAATTGGATGATCCAAAAATAATTTTGGTCTTAAGCTACCTCCAAACTGAAAATTATTCCAAGAAATAATAATGTAAAGTATAATAAAGATGCATGTTTATTTTATGTTACTTCAGAAGATACATTAAAATGCAGTAGATCTTTTAAAATACAAAAATTTGAAAGTGAGCCACAGAGTGGTTAAGTAACTTGGCCAACATCACACAGGTAATAAGGGAAGAGCTGAGATTTGACCAGCTGTCTGATTAGAATTCACTCAACCATGTTGGTCTTGCTTTTAATAAATGGGAGCTTTGGACAGGTGACCAAGTTCCTGGCAGAGGACCCTGGAAAGAAAGGCAGGGTCAGAGGGATTGGAGCTACACAGAATGTCAGGCATGGAGACCTTTGGTGGTGGTATAGCTTAGAGGCACTGAGGAATCTCCACTGAGAATGAGGATTGATTTATGTTATTGCATGTTGGGGGGTGTGCAATATTAAACCCTCTCTTCTACTGAACCTTTAATAACATCTACAGTGACCACTAATGCATATGACTGGAGTGGATATTCTTTGGTGATTATGAAGATGTACTAAATCTGACTTCAAGGTTAGAGCAGAGCAGTAATTGAACTGAAGTCAGGCAGTTGGCATAAGGATTATGCCACAAGATCATGTGTTAAAGGAATTCTCATTTTATTTGCCTGTCTCTCTAGTCCATTTCAGAGGATCACTTTTATTCTTAAGGTATAAATAAGCAGCAAACATGTTGAGTGAAGGCTTTAATATACCTGTAAGAGATAAGTACAAGTATACATCTCAATATTAAAAAAAAAAGTGTAAAAATTCATTACATGACAGAATTTCACAAATATGAATTAATGAAGCAGTATAGAGTGTCCTGTGTTGTTATTTTGGACAAAGGTATGAAAAGAGTACTAGTTGCATATAATGTGAAATTTAGATTGAGCAGCTTAAAATTATTTTGTCAATTAACCTCAGTTTTGAACATAATTACTAACTAACGCAAGCTTACTCTTATTGAAACCTGGAGGTGTCCATAGTGGTAAGAAGGTGGTTAGGATACATTGGTCCACTGTTATATTCATGCTTCTTAATTTGGGAATGTGTTTTCAAAGTCTTATATTTTTGTATGTCTTTGGACCTACAAATTCTTTTCCTAAGAACTGGTTCTAAGGAAATAATCATTGATATGGGCAAAAACTTAGTTACTAGGATGTTTACAGTAGCATAATTTGTAGAAGTAAATTTTGAACCCCCCCAAATTTTGCAATATAATGGAATACTAAACAGTCACTAAAAACATTGTTGTAAGTGGATATTTCAAAACACAAAGACTAATCAATGTTTATTAAGGAAAAATATTATTATAGAACATTAGCTATTGTAAGAACATATTTTATTAAAAAATGTGCTTAACATAGCACAGAGAAAAAGACAGGAAGGACATATCCTAGAATGCTAACAGTGTTTAATTCTGGCTATTATGACTATATTGCCCCCTGATGTTAAACTGAATTCTTTGGGTGTTTTTTGCTCACCTGTATTTTTGGAGTTACCTATAATTACCATATATGATATATGTAATAAACAATACAGCTTCTACAAAAAATTTATACCATTATGTGAGGCTGAGATAACCTGTTAGGGAGAATAAGTTATCCATAATGACTTAGTGCAATCATGAAGGGATCATTATATTTTTCTTGAGAGCCTAATAATCTACTTAAGGAAGTTTCAAAAAGATAAAAATTAGGACTTTGTCCATAATTAAAATTCAAACACTCCCCTAAGTGTTTGACGCCCTAAGTATATCTTTTATATCTTACTGAGAGAGGGTTTTCTAGAGATTTTTCCTGAAAAATTATGGTGGAAAATAGGAAAGATCTAGAAAGTACTTGGGGACTTTCAAAGGGACCTGATAAATGAGTCCAAAAAATAAAGATTAGATTTGCTGAATTTAAATTTTGTTCACCTCTTAATTTTAATTTGGGATGATTCTGGCCACCCAGAATGCCTTCAATAGAAAACACAATACACTGCTCGACTGGGGGTGGTGAACACACCACACGGTGTACAGACGATGTGTTGTGGGATTGTGCACCTGAAACCTGTAGAATTTTATTGATGTGTGTCACCCCAATAAATTCAGTATAATGGAGAAAATGATGCAAGAAAGAAAACACACCATGCTAGAGAAGAATCCTGCTACTTCTCAATTTCCCCCCTTATACATTTGACCCTTCAGCCTTCCACAGCTCTTCACATTTCTCTGCCACCCATGACAAATGTAGCCTAGAAAGGTTATGGGGCAGCATGCTCAGTTTTCTGGGTGTGTTTTCATAGATTTTCAGCGAGAACCAAATTGTCAAAGACTGTTCCATGTTCCGTAGGGCATCACTCTGCAAATTATCTGGGTAAAATGTTTAAGAACCTTGAAAAAATTCTTTCCTCCCCTTTAGACTTCCATCTGAGAGAAAACACTCCCCAATGGTAAACTGAGGTCCCTTTGTTGAACTTACTTGTGGCTGCAGCTGCTGCTGTACGTTTAATGCCCCCAGGGTCAGTGGGAGGGTCTGGGCAGCAGGTGCCCTCCCTGCAGGAGGATGTAGCTGTAATGCAAAGAAGATTTTCATTGTGTTGTTTGAGTTTGAACATTCAGGAAGCTACCATGTATTTACTGAATGTAAAACATGTTTAAATAAAAAATTTGCTATGAAAATGTGAAATATACTATATTTCATTTAGAATTAGTTATAGAGATAGAGTTCAGAGACTAGTCTATCAGCACAACCATATGTTATCTAACTTTTTTCCATGTTAAATTTTTCTTTGGCATTTAACTCATTCTTTTTGAGAACTACTTGGGATTTCATCCTGGCTTTTTGTTTTTGGCTGTAACAGCAACAATTCTTGGAATTTTTCTGTGGTTTTCTTATGAAGAAATGATTCTTCATAGGAACAATGTATTTACTTTTGCATATAATCTATTATTATGTGTTGTACAAATCTGATCACTGGATCCAGATTTATTCAGGAAATCCACTTTAATCAGGAAAGGAACTTAAATTATGTATATAGTTTAAATAACTGTACTGATATTCTATAAAAAATGAAAATCTTTCTATCCTTTCTGGCTCGCTCTTGTCACTGGGGTGGAGATAGCGGCTGTGTGTTGCAGTGGGTGTGTAAGTGTTGTGGGGGGCAGAGAGGAAGGTCTGGTTAAGAGATGGGGAGAGGAACTTGGATAAGAGGTGAGAAAAACTAAAAAAATAATGACTAAGAATTATAATTCTTTTAGAGGCGATTTTGCTCAGAAAAAAATTTCATGATGTACTGAATAGCATTCAGTTCTCCAACTTCCCTGTTGTCTCTCTTTCAATGGATCTACCATGAATATGTGGGTATGTGCACATTTGTGGACACACACACACACATACATACTCAATGTTAGGTATTACATATACTGAACAATGGATATTAAAATGATATAAAAGGGTACTTACCAGCTGCAGATCTGACCCCAGTGTGAGCATCTGTGTCAATGGTATTAGACTTAAAGAATGGAAGACCTGCAGGGCATTCAAAGTGATGAGACAAGAGGTGGTCTGTTTTCACTAACTTGTCAATTGTGGAAATCCTCAAGTAACTTGTACTCCCATCAGAGGTGGATTTGCCATGAAGGGAAATGAAGGTGAAGCTTCAGGGCCGCTCACTCGCTCACTCGTTTGCCTCCTTCTTTGGCCCTGGAGGCACCCTAGCAGTCTATCCAGTTTATGGCATTTATCAGCTTAAAAAATGTGTGTTTCTTATTTCTCATCTGCTTGTGAATTATCCACATTAGTCCTTAATTTTACATAGCTAATTTTGTATTCTTTTTCTTAAAGAGTATCCCCAAATTACATAAGGTTCAGTTTCTCTAAAGAGAGAGATAGGCTTATGAGTTGAGTATTCTGTATTATCCATAGATTTAAAAAAGAACTTTAGACTCTGTTGTTATCTGATTGTTTCACAAAGTCTAGATGAAGGTGAGGTGGGGGCCTTTAGAACAGAGAAGATGGGCTGGAGTCGGAAGAAGGGTAGTAGCTAAGAGGCAAAATAGTTTTCAAAAGTATTTAAATATGCTTTGAAGAAATAGACACTACAGTGACACATTGGCTCATCATCAGCAATGGAACTTGAGGAAATCTGCAGTTATTTTTATAGATTACCACTTAATCCCTGTTAGCTCTGGCAAATACCACAGTGACATGTCACAGTATCACAAGGGCATAGAAAACTGAACTTTATCTACAGGTGCAGCTATTGCTTTTCAAAATTTACTAGATTTGGTGGCTAAAACAAATTATTATTCAGACAAAAGGAAAAAGAATGAGGATGCTTTTTTTCCTGACTCGACTTTTTCAAAAAAGTGTATGGTTCCTGTTTTGCTTTCTTCCCCCCTGGAAAGGAAAGCATCTCTCATTTAGTCATGCGACATTGCAAAAGTCTTGATTTTAAATCCACTAGTCTTACCATGTGTCCTTTGCTGGTATGCAAATGTTCCTCCTGGAGGGCTCTTACCTGATTTGGTTGCTGTTGGTTCAGCAGGGTTGTCTGATCTGGAACCAGTTGCGTTGGGGGAAGTCCCAAAGCAGCAGTGAGCTGCATCTGTGACAACAAATATTTGAAGAGTCAGGGATGTGTTTGAAGTTTTGATCCATTTACTCCCAGGATGTAACAATTTGTTCCAAATGCAAAAATATCTGCCTTTACGCTCTGTGTGTTTGGAGTTTTAATTTCCTGGAACATCTTATGCACAACAGGAGATGGTACTGTAGAGTGGAAAAATGTCAGCCTAGGTGGTGAGCGGTGTGGGAGGGAGACAGTGAGGGACAGGGCACATGGATTTCTAGCTTCCCATTTCTTTTCTGTGACTGCCTTCTTCTTTTTTCAGGGCATGAAAGACGTAGTCTGTCCTTAGCTCTTTACACATGTGCTTTTTCGCAGTGCTTGAAGGTACACCACCTCGACTCCTAGTGCGTTTTCATGATGCATTCTGCTTTTGCCCTGTACCTGACAAGTCACTTTCTGTAATGGAAGTAAAGTCCCTTTTCTGGCCAGAGTATTTTCCTAGTGTGTTAAGAACCACTGTATTTAAGGGGTGAAAATGTGCTTGTGATTCATGTTCTATATTTGTATGCTTTTGTTTAAGGATAAGGAAACTGAGGCTCAGACAAGCAGAGTGACCTGCCCGAGGTAACATGGTGAGTGGCAGAGCCAGTACTAGGATCTCGCAAGTGTTCTTGGTCCTTGAAAAAAGGAGTCCTTCTCTTGGCTTCTCTCAGCACCCCTCTGCATTCAGGTGGAACTCCCTGGCCAGGTTGACCCCAGTTAGCCTTTGCTTCTGGCTGCACCTCAGAGGGCAGTGGGGTGGGGTGTGGCCTTTCAGCATGTGCCCTTGGGCCACTTGGATAAACCCTGGAGCTGCTACTAATTCCTGGTTTCACTTTGGAATGTCCCCCTCAGTTATAAGAGGTAAGACAGGCATTATCTGTTCTTAGAGTTTCCTATGAGCTTTAAGATATGTAAGTATAAATTCTGCAAATTTCTTTTCATCTCTTATAATCTATTGTCAACGTGGTAGCCAGAGCAGTCCTTTGGGAACAACAGTCTGCTCCTTTCACTCCTCTGCTCAACCCTTGTGTTAACTTCTGTTCTCACTCAGAGTAAAAGCCAGAGAACCTACAGTGGCCAACAAGGCCCTCATGTCTGGGTGTCTGGGCTCCAGTGCTGTCTCTGTGACAGCTAAGGCCTGGTCCTGCCTCCGAGCCTCACTCTGCCTGTTCCCTCTGTCTCAAAAGCTCTTTCCTTAGACATTGACTCACTCCCTCACCTGCTTCAAGTCTTTGCTTGAGTTCATTTCTTACTGAGGCTCACTGTCCTGAATATGCAACCTGCCCCATCTCCAATTCCTAAATGGACCTACTGAAAGCAAGTATTGGGCTATTTTAAGTGTTCACATTTGCAAGTTTATTCATTTTGATGCCTTTATGATAATTCAATAAACTACCTTACAAATAATGAAAAGTCACATTTATATGTCCTGATTTTTTGGTTGATAAATACCACCACTATACCCAATAGATATCTTAGCACCCCTTGCCGACCCACCCCTCAGCCTGCTTCGTCCCCTGCACCATGTCTCTCTAGCTGCTCTCATGTTATCCATTATTAGCAGTCTACACTGACCTGCATGCTACTCCTCAGTCTACACTGAATGGAAGCTGTGTTCCTGGAAATTTCATTTCTCTTCAGTTTTTACAAAGTGTATGGTAGCTTAAAGACATGAGAGACACTGTTTAGGAGAACCTTTTGGTAAATTTATTTGAAGTGAAAAATTGATGTTTTACAAAAAAATTAACTTCCTAATTTACCTTGTTTAGAAATTCAATTTGTGCAAGATAACTTCTTTCAAGGACATATGTATCATTTGGAATGAAATACAAAGGAGGTTTATTCATGTCTGTTCCATCCTTTTCCTACAAGATCACCCTTTTCATCTCCTGACTAATCATAGTTATATTTTATCATTTAGCAGTTCTTTTAGAAGTTATTTATTCTTTATTAGTACTGTGCTAGTGAACATCATGGAGGACCATGCCCTTGTTTCCCTTCATCATGGTATTTTCATCAACTGGCACAGTGTCTGGTTTATAGAAGGTTTCCAGTAAATATTTGTTGATGGTATGGATAACTACAGAAGTGTCAAGCAGGCTTGAAGCTCACCTAAAATATTTTCTTTGTGCTCTGCTATTTCATAGCAAATGTATTCTAATTAGTTTCTTAATGCCCACACTTAAGCATATCAAATAGTCAAAGGGAAGCCTACTTAGAGGCCCAGCCTACCTCTAGGTCTATAAAATATTGGAGGACATTGGCGTATATACTCAAATGCAAGTGCTCAATTCTTTGAAAAACCTGTCACATGTAAACACATTTTGTGATGAAATGTTCTAAGTCAAAGTTACAAAAAAGTCTGTAATACTTCCTTGCAATTGCATGATTTGGTAGTCTTTTTAGAGTTTAAATAATCTAGATGTTTTGTGCTTCCAATTAGAAAAATCAGAAAATGTAGCTTACTTCTTTACTCATGAGAAAATAATTAGTTGCCAAAACAACTTAAATTCTTTTTGGAACGTAAAATTGTATTCCACTTAAGTAGTTATAATCCAAGGTATTCTTTTTTCTCCTCATTTCTACCTATGGCCCTGCCCAAATAGTAGAAATTCTATCACAATAGAGTGGATACATTTAAAAAAATGCAAGTACATTAAAATATGCACTAATACTTTGTTAGTTTATCATCTGTCACCTTGGAAAGTAAAAATGGAAAACTACGGGAATGGGTCACAGAACAGAGCAGTTTTAGCAGAGGGCAGGAAGAGCGATAGTTCTGCCATCAAGATGCTGTTAAGGCTGGTTGGCACATAAAATAAACATATTGCACTTACTGGTAATGACTGAGTTGTTCCCAGAAGACAAAACAGTAGAATCATAGTCTTCATGTTTCAAATTGCTACCTAGAACAACAAAATAGTGTTACTCTTTTACTCCATTTTTTTCCTTTTGAGGGAAGATGATACTTAAAAAAAGAATGTTTTATTTGAAACATGGTCAATTAATGTTACCTTTCTCTCCACTAGGCAAAGTGTACAGGTGAAACAGCCTCCGAAAGTCCAGTTGATTTCTCCAGTTCTTACAGAGAAAATTTTACCCTTTGATGAGTTGTGAGTTTGTAGAGGGAATTTAAACTGAACTCTAGGAGATTGGCAACTGAAAGACCAATCAGGCAGGACTCAGCTGTGAAATCATTTGGTTTCTTTCATTTCCCAACACTTCATTAGGTGAGTTATTATGCAGACATCATATTACCCAATGTCTACCATTTGAATAGAGGGTATTTCAGGAAGACATGTCTTGTGTAATTAAAAAAGTATACAGATAATTAAAAACATTAAAATCCTTCTTCATCTTCATTTCCTTCCCAAATGACTCTCCAGAGGTACTTGTTTTATCATGTATATATGGACACATAAATCAAGCATCAAAATATAATTATGTGTTAAAAAATGAGGTCTATTATGTATATTGCTCTTCAAGTTACTTGGTTTACTTGACAAATAATGAACAATTTTATGTGTCTGAACATATAGATTTGTTAAACTTATTTAATGGTTACATTATACTATATTACATTTCATTTTGCTAGATATTTAATTCATTTCCATTTTATTTTTATAATTAAAGAAGTGGTACAATGAATATTCTTATACTTCTTTTCACCCATGTGGGAGTATTTCTGTAGGTATTATTTCTAGAAGTACTGTATTGAGTATTTCTGTAGGTATTATTTCTGAAGTACTGTATTATTTCTAGAAGTACTGTATTAAAATTCAATAAATATGAGAGGAAATACACTGCTTAACAAGTAATTATGTGCTTGATAAGTTACAATACTAAGAGTATACACAGGCATAAAGGGGAGTGAGGTTAACTTTGTTGGGGTCACAAGGGTAGAGAAGGCTTATAGAAGAGTTGACACTTAAACTGGATTTTGAAGAATAAAAAAATTTCATTAAAAATTCAAGGAGCGTATCCAGGCAGACTAAATATCTAGATGAGTGATTTTATTGTTCCCTATTATTACTGGAACAAAATGGGGTGAGGGTAGCAGTGGAAGATGGGGTTGGAGTGACATCTAATTTTAATTGCCTTTAGTATTTTTGTTTGTTTCTACTGCTCATTTTGACTCTTGATTGGATACTATTTTATATGGCTCCTTCATTATTTTCCTATGGTATGTTTGCCTTGAGCTATATGGGGAGTTCCTGGGGTCTTGTTTTATATTTCTTCCATGTCTTCTATATTGATAACATTAACATTGCAGAGCACCAGATGGTCTCTGCACACTGATGAATATGTTGTAGAGGTATATGCTGTAGGGAGTTGAGGTGAAGAAAGACTTCAGAGAAGAGATGGAGCTTTAAGTGGGTGTGGAGACTAAATATGGTTGACAGTACAGGAAACAGCATAGTAAAGGGGCGAACATTGAGAGAAGCAATGGAACATAGTGCTGAAGGATGTGGAAAGGAAGCAACTGGCTTTCATAGACATATTGATTTATTCTTTTATTCAGTCAGTTCATTCTTCCTGCCCATCATTTAGCATATATTCACTCTGAGTACTGTTAGCATTGTTTTGGTTCCTGCGACTAAAACAATGAATGAAAAGGACAAAGATCCCTGCCCTCTTGGAGCTTACAGTATGGCAGGGAGGACATGAAATACTCAAGTTTCACTGTGTGGAAGGGAGCCTATGACTCCGAGGATCCTACTTTCCTCTGGGCATTATTTCCAATCATTGTGTAGGAGGAGGGGCTTCATTAATTTGTTTTTCTTTTTAGTTGCTTTTCTTTTTTGTTTTATTTTTAGGCCATTGTTGTTCCTGGGCTTAGGTGAGGAGATGTGTTTTATTGCCAGGCTAAAGTATGGTGCCAATGAATAGCTCACTTGAACTGAATCACTGTTTGTGAACGTTTGGGCTTCAGGTGATTCAGGGACAGACTGTGCGTGGTTGCCTGTTGCAGACATGCTTTCAACCCCGAGCTGGAATGGGACACACCCTATCTTGGAAACTGAGCAGGCAGTGTGATATGACCAAAATAAACACGGGAAATTAAGAAGGCTGAGTAATTTCTTAGACAAGAAATTTTAAGTCTGAAAGCAGATAGCTTGCAATAATATAATTATGGAGTTGTGTCAAGAAGTAGGTACTATACAAGGGAAAAATTCCTAACCATTTTAAAACTAAGACTTCAGCAAAAACAGTGAAGCAATTTATTTTTCTGAAGTGATTTAGGATATCAGAGTTCATTAAAGCATTGTATGAACTCTAGGTGACATCACTTAGCCCTGCAGGTCTAGACATTTCTTGATGTTTCACATTGGTTTTAGTTTTAAGTTTCTTTGGGTTATGCACCCTTTTGAGAATCTGGTTGAATCTATACATCATCTCCTCAGAAAAATGCACATATGTCCATAAACATAATGTGTATTAGACAACTTCAGGGGTTTTGTAGATTGTAGTAACATAAAATTCCAACTCAATGTTAAAAGTACACACACATAGATTAAAAAATAATCTTGGATGTAGTTGAAATTGGGAAAGGATGTTTTGCAAATGGCAACAAATGAGGATGCTGAAGAGAGGGATTGGAGATGCAGTACTAGTGAAAAGAATGAATGATTTTAGTGTATGGATGGTGGATGATGGTTTAGATAAGGCTCTGGGATACTGTTGGGAATATATGTAGTCTCAGAGTTAATACAGGGCTGCCAGTTGGGTAATTGCTTTCAGTTTTGTAGAGGTTATCAGGAAAATTTGTTGCTTCAAAGTCAAATGAAAGGTCAGTATATGGTTCGGTGGTGCTATAAAGAGATTCTGTGTTTCAAAGTTAAATGCAGAGTCAGTGCAAGGTTTGCTGCCATCATGGGAGGAGGCTTTTGTTTCAGAGTAGTTGACGTAGGTGCTAGCTTCTAGGCTGTTGTAGCATGGAGTGGTGTGTTTTATGGTTATAGCAGATGTTGGTGTGGGAATTGCATCTGGAATTGCAGATGTGGTGGTGGTGGTAGATGTCACTTTAGAAGCAGGGGCTGTGAAAGTTATAGTAGTGATTTGTGTTTGAGGGTTAGAGTTTAAAAATGAAAATATCCAAGTACACTGTTGGTGGGATTGCAGACTGGTACAACCACTATGGAAAGCACTATGGAATTTTCTAAGAAAACTAAAAATGGACCTATCTTTTGACCCAGCAATTCCACTGCTAGTATTATATCCTAGAAACCCTGAAGCACCAATCCAAAAGAACCTTTGCATCCCAATGCTCATAGCAGCACAATTTACAATAGCCAAGTGTTGGAAGCAACCTAGGTGCCCATCAGTGAATGAATGGATCAAGAAACTATGGTACATTTACACAATGGAATTCTATGCAGCAGAAAGAAAGAAGGAGCTTCTACCTTTTGCAACAGCATGGATGGAACTGGAGAGCATTATGCTAAGTGAAATAAGCCAGGCGGTGAAAGACAAATACCATATGATCTCACCTTTAACAGGATCCTAATTAACAGAACAAACAAACAAGCATAATATAACCAAAGACACGGAAATTGAGAACAAGAGAGGAGAGGGATGGGAATATCCAGGGAAAAGGGGAAGGGTTTAGAGCAACAAGTATGAAAGACACATGGACAAAAGTTGGGGGGGTGGAAATGGGAGGGAGCTGGGGAGGGCTGGGGTGGTGGGCTGGGATGGGAGTAGAAGACAGAAAACTGTATAAGAACAACAATTAAAATAAAATTTAACATTTAAAAAATTAAAAAAAGAGAAAATATCCAAATGTGGGATTGCATAGAAGAGCATAGAAGGAAAAAAAATTAATTTTGATTATATTGAGTTTGTCCAAATTTTGTTGATAAGTAGATATGAATGAAATTGGTGTGATCAGATATTTTTGAGGTAGCTTTGGACAGGATATTGGATAAGATTGAGATATAGGAATTTTTAGAGTAGCAGCGTTGAGAAAATATTTTGATAGATTTTGATTGTGGGATTTTCTACGAATTTTTGGAGAGCAAGTTCCTGATTGAATAGCTGTTTTTTTTTAAATTTTATTTATTTATTTTATTTTATTTTAATTGTTGTTCTTGTACAGTTTTCTGTCTTCTACTCCCATCCCAGCCCACCGCCCCAGCCTTCCCCACCTCGCTCCCATTTCCAACCCCCCTAGCTTTTGTCCATGTGTCTTTTATACTTGTTGCTCTAAACCCTTCCCTTTTTCTCCTGAAATTCCCTCCCCTCTCCTCTCTGGTGACTGTCAGCCTGTTCTCAATTTCAGTGTCATTGGTTATATTATGCTTGTTTGTTTGTTTTGTTGCTTAGGTTCATGTTAAAGGTGAGATTATATGGTATTTGTCTTTCACTGCCTGGCTTATTTCACTTAGCATAATGCTCTCCAGTTCCATCCATGCTGTTGTGAAGGGTAGGAGCTCCTTCTTTCTTTCTGCTGCATAGAATTCCATTGTGTAAATGTACCATAGTTTCTTGATCCATTCATTTACTGATGGGCACCTAGGTTGCTTCCAACACTTGGCTATTGTAAATTGTGCTGCTATGAACATTGGGGTGCATAGGTTCT